>CM062295.1:590144714-590616167 GCA_031216915.1 Pictodentalium vernedei | reverse complement strand
TGGTGCCTTGGGAAACATAGTGGTGCTCTGCGGGCTTTCCAAAATATGCACCCCTTTTGTGTCATTAGGCCCTCAAAAAGTGTTATGTCATTTTTTGCTTAGTCCCTCAAAAAGTGTTATGTCATTTTTTGCTTTGCGGTCTATTGTCGGTTTGTGTGAAATCTTGTTAGAGAAAGGATCAATTAGCTCGGTATTCCCGTAATAAACAGTATTTGGCTTGCTAACCAACAGTTATTAGATGAATCATTTACATGGAGAATTTTTTACACAATATATATAGAATGGATGACATACCATCCAGCCCTCTCTATCTCCCTGACAGCTGGTTATTGCGGACAGACATACTGACGGACAGAAGACGGAAGCAGGACAACTCGCAAATAATAGTTATTAGATGAATTATATTCGGGAAAGAAAAAAATGAAAAAAATAATATATCTATTATAATGGCTGGCAATCCAGCCTGTCCGCTCTGCCATCAGGTTACTCACGGTTTATCCAATCCCATATATTGACAACTGTATAGAAGTTAACTGACCCTTGTATATAATTTCGTCAATGGCGACCGTCATAGTCGTAGCAGGTCGCCGAAAAAAAACGGTGATTTGACCCCCCCCCCCCTACCACAATATCTACGAAAGCTACAACAACCTACCACTCAGGCGATGTCAAGCTACAGCAAGCTACCGACAACCGGCCACCCAATTGTCGCGACTAAGAATTTTGTCAATTTGCTGTCATGTTCGGGAGATTATTAGTTACCCCCGTGTCTGATCACGTGGTACGGGTTTTTTACCTACCCGAAGTCATGGTTTACGGCTGGCTTCGGCCGAATGGGTTACGGCTGGCTTCGGCCGAATGGGTTACGGCTGGCTTCGGCCGAATGGGTTACGGCTGGCTTCGGGTAGGTAAATTCGGCCGAATGGGTTACGGCTGGCTTCGGCCGAATGGGTTACGGCTGGCTTCGGCCGAATGGGTTACGGCTGGCTTCGGCCGAATGGGTTATGGCTGGCTTCGGGTAGGTAAAAACCCGTACCACGTGCTCAGACACGGGGGTAACGAATTTATCTATTGACTTTCCGTTTTAGAAGTACAATCTATTTCATGTGTGAACACACACAGAATGAGATCTTTTATCTTCAATTGTTGAGCCATACAGGTTTCTGTGGAATTTTTGTGCAAAAGAGTTTTTGTGAAAATATGCCGATATGACTAGTATAAAAAAATTATTGAATTTCTTTTTTTCTTTTTTGTCTCAAAAACATAGCTTATGAACCCCACATTGGAGGGTACTCGACAAGCTCATTCCAATAAGGGGTCATGAGCTATATTTTGGAGATAAAAAATTGAAATATAATACATGTACACTGTAAAACTGGAATGACGCGTCTTCTACGGGGTATGGACAATTTGTAGACTTCGGAACGAGGCTTCCACTGGGTATGGGAAATTTGTCAGTGGCTGGGCGGACGTATCGTGGGTTTCAATGAATATGGTCTCATACCACGTATCTATCAACCAATCAAATAAAAAAAAAAATTCACTTTAGTCAATAGATAATACTCCCTTCTAAGCGGTTTTCATTTTTGACTAATTCATATTCCGTTACGTTTAGTGTCGTACCAATGTGCACTGCGTCATGGGAACGTAAAATTTAGCGTTACGCTTATCCCAACTGTTAAGTGAGAATTAGAAAATTGTTCGAGATACGCGTACGTCTTACAGATCGATTTTTTACTTGGCAAGTGGCTCCCTAGCTCCTAATCACGAAACCATTTATAAAATCACCGTTCTCCATATACTCTCCCCTGCATTTCAGTACACCTACAGGAAACAAACAATAACACTGATATAGGATACATGGCGATACGACAGTGGAACTTTTATTTACACCTGTGTACATCACACTATCTGGTATTCTAATGGCTCTGCAGCCAGAAATTTTCATTCATTTCTTTCAAATCACTCTTCCACTTTGAAGGTGTTATCATCTCCTGAACACTTTTTCAGGCTTCCATAGTGTAAACCAAATAACTTCATCATCTGTAAATATACAAAAACAAAAATTAATATGGCTGTTCGCGTCTTGCCGTATCTCCCCGAGATGACTGACATTTTCGTCACCAACCCATTGGTGCTTGAATTATATCCCTTGATTTCCACATTTATGCCCCTTGATGTCCATATTCCAACCTACTGAAATGCATACACCCACCATGGAGAAACTAATTTCCGTCTATATCGTTCCTCAACCGACAAAAATAATATTTCTCCATATACTCTCCCCTGCATTTCAGTACACCCACATGAAACAAACAATAACACTGATATAGGATACCTGGCGATACGACAAGAATGCCCAAGACGATTATAAGCCTGAAGACAAGGAAACAAGAATGTGTCCTTCAAGATTGTCTTTCACATAGCCATCTTTCGCCAATTCACAACGCCACCTCCCATGTCTTTTAAACAAACGATCAGGAATGCCATTATGACTCCACCTGCTCTCAAACTATGGAGCCCATATCGATTAATGTCGTCCACAAAAGGTGAAAATGCCTCACGAAATATCTCACGAACCCTAGTGTAAGAAATGGGAGCGCTCCTGTTCGTCAATTTATATCCGGAAGCTAGTTTTGTAAGCATGCGGAAAATGTATTCGTTGGAGTCAACATCGATATTAGCCATTTGCAAATAAAGTGGCAAAGCATTTACTGGACATAATTGTGAACCAGTCGCAGCAATAATCAGTTGAGTGCCGTTTCTGTAAATATCCGTTTTGGACTTTTCGAGAAATATCGACATATAACGTTGGTGAAATACAATGTCACTTCGTTTAATATGACGTAATTCTTGATTTCGAAGAAAGCCAGAAAATGCAACAAGACACATGACCAATGTTCTCTGTGAATATAAATTTAAATTATTTGAAGTATAAAGGTAGAGATTAGTCAATAATTCAACTGTAATGGGTTCTTTTTTAGAAACCCTCTTAGCTAATCTACGCTTTGCACCTTCTGACACGTTTATAACCAGTGGATGATCTGTTGGACTGTCTTGACCTATCAAACGATGTAGATGTCGTACATTATAAAACGCGTTAAGAACTGGCGATGCTGACTCACACTGTTGAGTTAAAGCGAGTAAATAAATGGAAAAAGGAAATGGTGAAGCAGGTAAGCTAACCACGTGATTTTCATTTGCCCAGCGTTGCCAACGTTTGAATCCTAAAAAATAACTTCTGAAAGTGGTTTCGGCTCTACAGTCCCGTAATAAAGAAACAAGGACAGGCACTTTGGATTTTAAATGACTTGGCAATGAAGTTACATCTTGTCGGTAAAATTCAGAAATAAAGCCTGAAAAAATAAAATACAAACAGTTATAATAATGGACATTGTCATGAACGAAACTGACTCGTGACGCAAAATAATGTTAAAGTCTCATTTATACCCATTTCAACTATATGCGTACGTAACCCCCAATTTTTTTTTTTTTTTTGGAACAGGTGGCCTGTGAATTGTATCAAATTAAACCATACACAAAATAATGGAAATAACATTTATAAATGAAGAAAAAACTCCGAAAGAGTTTGTGTGTGTGTGTGTGTGGGCGGGGGGGGGGGGGGGGGGGGGGGGTTATATATTGTCTACTTTGAAATCGATGGAGTATCTATTTTTAAAGCTATCATTTGAAAATTTAAATTTCGTTCACCAAAGATTCCTCCTGCAATTCTACTTGGAGTGTAGTACTGTTTGAATGTGGGTCAATAAACCCAATCCTTTACAAAAGACGCCCATTTTCCGTATGGGCATAATAACGGCCAGAAATTTTGACGAAACCCAAAAGGGGTATACAACCAAAGTGCCTCTTGCGGAATCTTCAATTAATTTTTTTCAAACTTGTACGATTAAATAAACAAGGGGAACAATCCAATTAACATCAGAAGTCCAGTCTGTAGTAAAAGAATCCACTGTACGTTAACTTTTGCACTGTGAGATGAAGCAAAAAGGTCTCTGGTATGAGGACCCCACAATTGGTCTAGCCAGTGAAACAAATTGTCCGTTATTCCCCAATCATCTCGATCAATAATTTTACTTACAGCGTGTTCGATTACTTACTCGTGTCTACTCGTGTTAACACGAAACCGTTTTATTATTAGGGTAACTGTTACTCGAGTGAGACCTAGCTTACTCCCCCCAGCAGGTCGGTTACTTGAGTAACCTTCCCATAATTCTCGGCATCAAAATGGCAGCTGTAACAAAATTCAAAATACAACTGGGTGATGGGCGGACTGCCTCATGCAGTGTAGACCGCCCAGAAAATCTCAAATGGGTGACAAAAAGTTAGTGAAAAATATACATTAAATAATTAACAAAAGAAAATGATTAAAGGAAAAAATAGTATCAGTGAATCGGCACCGGTCGCGATGCTGCACGATTTCATTTTGAGCCCACCCAAAAAGAATGTACGTCCTCATAAAACCTAACAATGGCAGGGGGAGGGGGTCTGGGAGCGTTGGCAGTTGCAGCCGTTGTCCCACATTAACGGGGGGGGGGGGGGGGGGGGGCGAGAGGGATGGACCCTGCCTTCCCCAGACTATGTTATGTATACTATACTTTCTGTGTTTCAAAATTCTGAACATTACCCCCTTGGACTAGTCCAGCAAACTAGACTTGGCGATAACGCTCACAACAGCGAAGTCTAGTTTACTGGGCTACCCCTTGGACAAGCCAAGCAGAGGCATACGAATGAGGTGGGGGGGGGGGGGGGGGGGCAGCAGAGGCCCATGGCCACTCCCGTTTTTAGTGGCTCTCGTATACATTAAAGCGACCCAAACACTTGAAAGAATCCTGATATTTTCATTCTCTTGACTGCAGGAAAATGCATTTGGGGGAATCTAGTTTTTAAAATGATTTGGCTGGACCCCGACAGGCCGGAGGAGACCTGTACCCATCACATCCAGTCCAGAGCTACGTTCCATGACCTATTACCCCACAAACTCAATGAAGTTGCCTCTCCTTTCCCCATAATTACTGTCAGGATCAGACAAGCCAAACATATTCCCCTTTTGCAGTCCCAACAAATAGGGCCTATATGAGCATTATGATTAGTTAAACTGGTTCATTACTAGATTATTTTATATCATTTTTTTTCTATTACTATTTGCTGTATTACAACTTATAGTAGAGTTCTTTAATGACACTGTTCAATATTTTTTAATAAAGAACATGTATGTAAACAAATATTGGGGTTTTTGCGCCCAAGTTGAAAATTTGAACAAAAAGTGCAAAAGCAAAAGTCATGACAGTGGCTCACAAACATTCAGCGAGTTCAAGTTTGAATATAGGCCTACCGCCCCCACCCCACCCCTATAGACACTTCATAAAAAAAATCACATTCAGATCAGTAAATCGAGTCCAGAATTTAAACCCATGTAGTTGTAGTAGTTCATGATTTTATTTGCCATTTCAGTCGCATTGTTACAGAATGTTTCTCCTTCATGTGAAATACCATCATATGGACTGTTCATTTTCACCCACATTCTGCTCAAAAGAAGTAACTATTAATCACCACATCGTGAGTGTTTTAGGTGCTATTTTCAATATATATATACATATTCATCAAAGCTATTCATATATATATATATATATATATATATATATATATATATATATATATATATATATATATATATAAGAAAAAAAATATTAAAGTTCAAAACAAATACACCGACATCACTGACTATATTCCTGCTAGCGCTTTCACCGCTCTGTATGCGGATCTTCAGGCATTTTTATTTTTTTTTTTTTTTTTTTTATAAAATACGTTATACAAATATTTACAAAATAACGTTATGACGTAAACCACTGGGTGTGGTGTATCGATTTTGGAGACGTTGTTCCAGAAACTGCATATGCAATAATTATTTCTTACATTCATTTGAACAGAGGCGTGTTGATCCTTTATCGAAAGAAATTATAACGAAATTACCATAACAAATAACTACCAGCACAAGGATTTGTTTATAAACTTCTGATATATATATATATATATATATATATATATATATATATATATATATATACCAGTGCCATTGGAAATTTTCAATTCTGTTTACTTAGTTTGAGTTACTGGTTGATGCCCAATTGGAATTTTAACCCATGACATCACTTCCCCAACCGTCCAAACTAAAATTTTAGAAGTTACATTGTTGAAAAGAGTTTATCTATATTTTTATCATATTTCAGATGCGTCGGATGTGGTGAAAAATATAAAAGATACTTATCCATCTGGAGATATACCGACAATACATTTGTCAGTTCCTTGCGAAGAATCCAATGACACACAAGAATCGGTACCGTCTCAGGACACAGAAGAAGCTGGACCCTCTCAGGAAGTTTCAAGTAAAAATCATTTTCACAAGCAAAATTGACATTCAGTAAACACCTGTGTAATGCAGAAAAAACAGCTCTGGTGGGGGGGGGGGGGGGGGGGAGGGGGGGGGGGTATAGTCTATGCTACCCAGCATTCATCAAAGCTAAGATTTTGGAAAATGTTGGGAGACTCATGGCTCGAATCATTTCTAGATGAGACGGGCATACACACGGGGTGGAAAGGGCTGAAGTTGATCTTCTAACTTCTAAAAGTCTGTGTCCCAGTAACGTAAATATATGGGAGGCTAGAGGAAGTGATTGAAGAGAAGGGATTTCTAGGAGAAATTCAGAATGGGTTTAGGAAAGGACGAAGAGTCAGTGATCACTTGTTCACACTCACGCAACTGATAGAATCTACAAAGGCCAAGAAGAAAAAGATGTTTCTGGCATTTCTTGATGTCAAGAAAGCGTATGACCGAGTATGGAGAGGGGGGGGGGGGGGGGGGTATGTGGCGGAAGCTCGAGGGCATCGGCCAGGGGGTAACTTTGTCGGAATCATGAAAGCATTGTATACATATGTGCGAAGCCAGCTCAGTATAGGAAACATTACTACGAAGCGAGTCCCTATGGATATAGGCCTCAAGCAGGGGTGTATTTTCTCACCAGTTCTGTTTGCGTTATACGTCAAAGATTTGGGAGACGAACTGATTCAAAGTGCGGGGGGGGGGGGGGGGGGGGGTAAACATCGGAGGCATGACAATACCGGGCTTATTCTTTGCAGACGACATGGTGTTAATGTCTGAAACTGAACAGGGACTAGGGAAATTGCTGGATATTGTTGGTAGACATGGGAACACGTGGCGGCTGGAACTAAATGAAAATAAAAGCAAAGTATTACCCGTTGGACGTAAAGTGGACACATCGAAGAGATGGAGAGTGGGGGAGTTCTCCATTCCCGAAGGGGAAAGTAAACAAATCACGGTATGAGAAACGGGGGAGAGTATGAGTATCTAGGGGTAAATATAAATATAACGGGAAGAGGGGGTGTACAGACGCTACTCAGACAAACTGATTCTGAAGGGGAAAAGAATTCTGAACCAACTAAAACTTTTAGAGAAGAATAGCTTCAACAAGGTGTTTGTGGGGAAAACACTGTGGGAGAGGGTGGGCTTACCAAGTATAACGTACGGCACAGACGTGATTCCACTAAATCAAACCGTTGTTAAGAAGCTGGAAACTACCCAGAATGACGCTGGCAGGTGGATAACAGGGCCGAGCAATGCTGCAGCTCTAGAATCAGTTAGGGGGGGGGGGGGGGGGGGGGGGGGGGGCTTTGGTGGATGAAAATCAAGGACAGGGTAGATTTGTGGAGACTGTGCTACTTTAACTACTTGAAAAACCTACCCGACAGCCGGTGGTGCAAATTGATGCTTAATACCATTTGCAACTCTAATACAGAGACAGGGTGGTCAAAACATGTGAGGGAACTAATTGATAACTACTCTACAGAGATGACAGACATGGAAGTAGGGATGAAGGAAGGCAAAAGGTTTATGAAAGAGAGAGTCATGAAAGAGTGCAATCGAAACTGGCGAGCCGGGGTTAGCGTTTAAAAAGATCACTACGGGGGTTACAACATAAAGAAAAACCAGCCTTTGAAAAGTACCTAGATGGCACCTTCGGAGGGTCCCTGCTATTCAAACTAAGATCAAGATCACTGGAGCTTAGAGGGAAAATTGGGAGAGAAGGAGAAAAGGGATGCCAAATGTGCCACCATGGAGTAGTAGAGACCCTGGAACATTTCCTCTTGGAATGCCCACAGTATATACCTCATAGAATAAGTGGAAGTATAATGGAGAAATGAGGAAATGATACAAAAGTATAGATGGTTGAGGGTGGGGGGGGGGGGGGGACACGAAGGAGAGGGTAGGATTGCTTATTGAAGAGATCGAAAACGAGGAAGTGAAGGACACTATTAAACGGTTTATATCTGAATGCTGGGAGGAGAGGAGGGTGAGAGGGGGGTGTGCTACAGGGGGAATGATGGTCTTCTCTTGCGAGAACCGCGACAAACCAGCGGCTGGCCAAAGAGTTATTATTATTATTAGTGAAAGCAGCCACTTTCCCGGATTAGACTCACGGATTTGTGGCTCCCCATTTTTTTTAATGTCGCAAACTACTAGCACTAGGTAAAGGGTGAACTATACAGATTTTTCAAATGTAATGGAACACAACTTATACACCCCCAAATGAAAGCTATAGTCACAACCCCCTCCCCCCTCTCGGACCCCCTCCCCGCCCAGCGAAAAGGGGGTAGAGGTTGGGAGCCGAGGCATATATCACGAAAGTTTGGATATGCTCTTCAGAGTTCTATTGTGCATATCATACTTCTTCTCTCCTCTCCTCTCTCTCTCTCTCTCTCTCCGCCAAAATACAAGGTAATGTACAAGCAGACATCACACAAACATACTCTTCCCCCTCGCACTCCACCCCCCCCCCCCCCCCCGAGAATTTTTTCCCCCCTTTTTTTCCATTAAGGGGTTTCGGTATGGAAGGAGCTCCAGGGTAAAAAGTTTCTTCCCAAAGTTCCCCTTCCCCTCAAACCAGGCCGGGAAAGGAAGAGAAATGAACTGTATATCTCTAAAATTTTTATCATGACTTTTACCTAATCGATAATTTAAATTACTGATTGGCTGGAAAACCATTACAATATTTTTTTCACCAGACTAAATAAATAATTTTTTACTTTGTGGATTATCACACCGATTTTTTAGCGTGTAAATGGATGATATTCCTACTCGAGAATTAACTAATTGAACTAGATGGTGCCATTTGTGTGCGAAGGCACACTATAGTATTATCCCCAGCATTTGCACTGTTCCTTTTTGGTTAGTGCAGGATACAGACTTGGATAAAAAGGCTTCACGCACGTGTGTGATTTAAAATGATAAAACAGTATTTAATTTCCTTCTGAAGACTCACATGTGAAACTACTTCAATATTTCAAACAAGATACTTCACCCAACATGATGTATAAAGGGTAGTGTTCTGATCACATCATTGTCACATGACTGAAAAACCACTTGGACCCAAATCAAAATTCCAAAACCTTCATGCACATCTACAGATGCTATCTGAACATGTTAACATGGTTTAAACGTTTCAAATTCAATACCCTACGAGCCTTTGTGTGGACAAAGATTTTCTAAGGATAAAAATGGTTCCACTGGAACCACCTGGAACCAAATAAAAATTCCGAAACCTTCATGCACATCTACAGATGCTATCTGAACATGTTAACATGGTTTAAAGTTTCGAATTCAATACCCTAAGAGCCTTTGAGCGGACAAAAATTTTCTAAGGATAAAAGTGGTTCCAATGGAACCACTTGGACCCAAATCAAAATTCCGAAACCTTCATGCACATCTACAGATGTTATCTGAACAAGATGTTATCTGAACATGTTAACATGGCTTAAACGTATTGAATTCAATACCCTAAGAACCTTTGAGCGGACAAAGATTTTCTAAGGATAAAAATGGTTCCACTGGAACCACTTGGAACCAAATCAAAATCCCGAAACCTTCATGCACATGTACTGGTAATACCTGAACACATTAGCATAGTTTAAACATTAATGCAAGTGAATGTAACACCGGATGGACGTACGGACGGACGGACGGACAGACGGACGTACGTACGTACGGACGGAGATAACGACAATATCCCCGACGAAAGCGGGGATAACAACTCATTGTTATGAAATATATAAATAAGCAAAGTGACTCTTGGATCACTCATTTTACTTCTGAAGAGATGCAAGATCAGATCATCGAAATATATAAATTAAAAGTTATCTTTGACAACCATTTTGTGTTATATATATATGCAAGCTGAAAGCATCACACAATTGTAAAGGATAGGTATAACAGAGATCAAGTAATATGTATAATCCATAGCATCTTCGCAGCATTAAAAAGTTCTTTTTTTTTCTTTAGAAACCCGTTTAGAATGGACGCCTTCACAAACAAGAAAGCTCATAGCTTTGGTTGATGAAAACCTTGACGCACTAAAATCCGCCAGAAACAAACACAATATTTGGAAGGCAGTAGCTGCTAATTTTTCAGAACATGTAATTAATGCGACAAAATGTGAAGATAAATGGAAAAACTTGAAACGTGCATATAGGGACCATGTGCAGAAGTGCAACAGAAGTGGGAGTGCCCCTAGCAAATTTGAATTTTCGGAAGAGATGGCTATGATTCTTGGAGATGACCCAAGTGTAACCCCTAAGGTAACTTTGGACAGTAGTGGTAATATAACCACTGCACATGATGAAACACAACAGAGTACCAGCACTAGCAGTGGCGACACAATCGATGACACGGGCAATAACGAAGACCAGTCTGTGCTTGAGACTATTGAGCCTTCCGCGTCAGCACCGCCAAAAGCAAAGAAGGCAAAGAAAACTACAATGAACGATGTTCTCCATTATATGAGGGGGCGTGACGAAAAGATGTTGGAGCAACTGAAAGAAATCCATGCTGAAAACGTCGCGGTGCTAAAGAAGATAGCTGACAAATTATAGAACTGAAATTTCTGTTGTAATAACTTCTGAAATGAAAACATAAATAATGCAAAAAAAAAAAAAAAAAAAATGTTGAAAATTGTATTTTGTTCTTGAGAATACACGTTCAAAATCTGATGAAAAATTGTTTGATCGGATTGACTGAGTGAGAGACAGAGTGGTAGAGGGGGCGGTAAAGGGATAGGAGTGAGTGTGTGAGTGTTTATACAATAAATTAGGAAATTTCTCCCAAGAGAAGGCCATCAATCCCCCTGTACCCCACTCCCTCCCACCCTTCTCTCCTCCCAGCATTCAGATATAAACCGTTTGATACTGTCCCTCACTTCCTCATTTCCGATTTCTTCAATAAGCATCTCTACCTGCTCCTTCGAATCCCCCCTCAGCCATCTATCCTCAGAGGCCGCGGAGCGTCCCCGTTATTGGGGGGCTCACAGTTATAGGGAGTCTATCCCTCCAGCGTGCGGGGAGGGGGTGGGGGTGTTCCAGGGGATCTCCAACGAGAAAATTTTCGAAAATTGGGGTCTCTAAAGTGCTTTTTTAGTGCTTCTTGAAGTGATGCTGAAATATTAACCCTTTACCTAACGCTAGTAGCAGACGACACTCGTAAAAAAAGTTTTCGTATAACTAAAGATTTTCATTTTTTGCTTCCAAAACATAGGTTGTGACCGCTCATTTGAACGAGCGCGTTGCGCTCGTTCAAATGAGGGGTCACAACCTATGTTTTGGAAGCAAAAAATGAAAACATTTAAAAAACTGAATGGCGATTTTCGTGTATAGCGCTGGCCGGTTTTGGTCGTTACGTTATGTAAAGGGTTAAAATTCAAAGAATATAGTTAAATAATTTAGGAGTCTCCTAGAGCCGGCCTAGGTGCCTGTCATGCACGGATATATTAGAACCATAGCGTAGCCACAAGCAGCAAACACTGATTAGCCCCCCCCCCCCCCCCCCCCCCCAGCCAAACATCTTTTTGTGCTTTTTGAGAATTTTGCGTAATTTTTTTTTTTCACAATCAAAAATATTGGGGGGGGGGGGGCTATAGCCCCCCCCCGACTCCGCGGCCCCTGATCCTTTGTTTCATTTTCCCACTTCTTCATTAAATTTCCAGTAAATTTTATTCTATGGGGTGTATACCGTGGGCATTCTCAGAGAAAATGTTCCAGGGTCCCCACTACTCCAGGTTGGCACATTTGGCACCCCTTTTCCCCTTCTTTTCCAATTTTCCCTCTAAGCTCCAGTGATCTTGATCTTAGTCTATATAGCTTGAGTTTCCGGGCACGTCACATTGTTGGGTTTATTGCTTTTGCGCCTTTATTCTATCAGTGGCGGATACAGAAATTCTGAAAAGGAGGAGGGGCGGAATTCTGAAGTTGCCAAAGGCATCTGCCGCTAGTGCCGAAGGCACGGGCTCTGTAGGGAGGGGTCTGGGAGGGGAGGGGGGGTTCTTACTCCGAGAAAATTTTTGAACTGTGCGATCAAATGAAGCATTTGGGTGGCTTTTGGAGTGAAATCCTCTTGGCTTTTGAACGGCAAATTTATCTTTTTAAGCAGCGTGTTTCAAAATTTCAAATCCTGTCATACGTTTAAGACAGAATTAGAGAATTTGAAATATGCTCTTCAGACCCGTTCACTATAATACAGCATTTCGGACACAATGTTTACAGTCATAACCGACTTAACTCCAGGAAAACATTGCGATCTGCCAGCATTTGAAAGTCTTCAGCATTCAGCCTTCTAAGCCTAGGTACCCCATGGCTATGCCAATTAAGACCCTGACTCAGTCCTGGGGTACCTAGGGCTAGGGAGCATGCAACACCTCAAAATCATGCTGTGTTGGTAACGCAATAAATGAAGGCAACCAGTAGATTAGTCCAAACTTGGTCCCACAGTCCGTAATATAATTTTGGGGGTTGGTACGTCCACAGGACGTACCAACCCCAAAAATTATATTACGGACTGTGGGTCCAAGTTTGAACTACCAGTAGATATATGTTACATATTAAATAATTTCAACGGTATTTATGTTTTCCAAAGCGAATCAATATCACGATTTCAACCCCTGCATACTAGACAAACACGAGCTAAGGGGGGGGGGGGGGGGGGGACGCCCCTCCCCCCTTTTTGTATCCGCCATTGTATTCTATGCACGGTCGTCACTAGGACTGAATGCATTTGTCGAGCCATTATTGTCTCTTCTGTGGATTTGAGGTCAAATATAGTAGTAGAGATGGTGGGAAGGGTGAATATATTGATAGAAACCGAAATATTTCAATACATATACAATATGTGTTGCGCAAAAAATCCAACAGGGTATTGGAGCTAATGAGGGAGGGTGGGGGTAACACTCGCGCCGAGAGGGGAACTTACTCAAACCTGTTGAATCATGTAGCATGATTAAAAATGCCAAAGCATAACACGTCTTTCGGCAAATTACCCCGTCGGATATTCCCTTGCACTAGGCCTTGTTCTGCGATTGTAATCTTGGAAAAAAACCGGGGATAATTAAGCGATATTTTCGAATGTTCAATATATCCGCGATATTTAGCGTCTTTAATGTCTGGAAGTATCATTTTCTTTTATTTATTATCCCCCACCGACAAAGTCGGGAGGGGGATATTGAAATGTTGTCCGTCCGTCCGTCCGTCCGTCCGTCCGTCCGTCCTAAACCTTGTCGGACTAACTCCTACAGTTTTCATCGGATTTTTACGAAACTTGGTGCGAGGCATCAGTATGAAGTGTAGATGTGCATATAGACAGGAATTTTCGATGCCACCAATTTTGCATGGTTACGGCCATTGTAAATAGCCAAATTTCCATTACATTATGCTTGTCCGGTTGACTCCTCCTACCGTTTTTGTTCGAATTTTAAAAAACTTGCTATGAAGTATCAGTATGAAGTGTAGATTTACATGTCGGCGGGAATGTCCGATGTGACTAATTTTGCATGGTTACGGCCCTTGGTCATAGCCAAATTTCCATCACAAAAGATTGTCCGCTTAATTCCTCCTACAGTTTTCGATCGATTTTTACGAAACTTGGTGTAAAGTATCAGTTTGAAGTGTACATCTGCATGTCGGCAGGAGTTTTCGTCCAACCGTCCGTCCGCCCATCACAAACCTTGCCTGGCCAACTCCTCCTACAGTTTTCATTGGATTTTTACGAAACTTGGTGTGAATTATCAGTATGAAGTGTAGATGTGCATGTGGGCAGGATTTTTTCGATGTGACTAATTTAGCGTGGTTACGGCCCCTAGTAGTAGCCAAATTTTCATCACAAATGATTGTCCGCTTAACCCCTCCTACAGTTTTCTATAAAATATTCCTTTCTTTTCAATATATGTGAACACTCCTTGCACTTCAAAAAGTTTGTTCCGTAATGTTCCGTTCGTCTGTGTTGATTTAAATTGGAACTTTTTGTGTACTGTTTGGCATATATATCACACACATACGTTTTGGACTATCTATTATTGTCATCTATTATTGTCACCAATAATCACTTCCGAAATTATGGGTTGGCATGCGGCTCGTACGTAGTGGCTGTTGTGTCGTGTGCGAGTCTGACGTCCCGTCGACGGGCCACAGATGATTCGTAATGTCTGTCCATGGTTCTGGCTAAGGCTCAGAGTTCCCACTTCGGATGGATACCATTTTTGATGTGTGTCTAACGTTTCCCCATGCTAACCCATTAAAGGGTTTTATGAATTGATCTGCCCCAACTAGTTTCATGAAAGTCGACGGGGGATATGGAAGTCGTTAGACTATCTTGCTTTTATTGGTGTTTAATGACACTTTAAAACCAGGGTCATATCTTGTCGGTGACCGGTTTTTGGCGGAGAAAGCCGGCGTACCCGGAGAGAGCCATCGAGAAGCGACAGACACCTGTCAGCTCTCAAACGTCATAACCTCAGACTGTACAACGCATCCCAGAGCCGTACTACACACTACACAGCACAGACTAGGTTATATCGGTTGAAAACATGCTCCACTCGACGTGCAGTACATCTTGATGCACAGCGTCATTGCTCTCCTACGTGGGCAATGGGGACTAAGTGTCTTGGCCAAGAACACAACGCGATGTCGCCGCCGGCGGGAATCGAACTCTCGATCACAAGACCTCAAGCCCACTACACTGAAGTCATCATTGATTACATATATGCAAGGTCACGAACATGCGGATTATGGTTTCGTATACCAAATTGTTGATGGGAAAGAAATAAAACCATACGTTTTAAATTAAGAATGCATTTAATTGTGTATATAAGACAAATTATTTCTGTCGTTACACTAAGCGACCATTGAAGCACAATTCGAACCTTTTTTTCAAGTTGTCAGTTGTTTTCTTCTTTCTGACCCGCTTTTGTCGTCGTGGTATGGTTGAGGTATTGAATCGTTGATGCCAGCGTTCAGATTATCGTTACCAACAGTCTCATCTGTTTCGTCTCCATTTTCCAAACATAAGTTGTGGAGAGCACACGCGGCTACAATTGTCCGGCATAGCATTTCAAAGTCCAAACAATCAAAATCTTTCAATCGACGGAAGCGTCCTTTAAGCTGACCAAAAGCCCGCTCGATTGCAACTCTCGCAGAAGATAATCGTCTGTTAAATCTCCTTTGATTGTTGGTCAAGTTGCCATAGTCCTTGTATGGAGTCATTAGCCAAGTTTGTAATGGGTACGCCGAGTCACCGAGTAGCATTTCCCCGTCGTTGAACAATTCATCGTGGTTTCCATAAATTGTTGAATTTTTCAACACCCGTGCGTCATGTGTGCATCCTGGCCAACCTGTATACACGTGCGTGAAACGAAGTTCATTGTCACATATACCTTGCAAGACTACAGAATGAAATTTCTTCCTGTTTATGTAAGAAATGGGATTGTCTTCCTTTTGGGGGGCTCTTATTCTAATGTGACACCCATCTATAGCACCAATAACATTTGAGAATTTACAGTATTCGCTGAAACCTGCGGAAATTTGCCGCCGTTTGGTAGGTGATGGCCACTGGATAATTTCATTCAGTAAATTGTTTGTTATTGCTTTTGAAACTCTGACGCAAACGGAGTGAGCAGTTGACTTTGATATATTAAACCGATCGCATAACGACCTGTAAGTATCCGTAGTTCCAACGTACCACAAATAAACAAGAGCTTTTTGGGAACTGTCACTGGAGGCAGTCCATGGCTCTGTTCGCCTAGTTGTAGTTCTGGGCAATTTGAAAGCCGTCCAACAAACAATTCATATGACGATCTACTCAATCTGAAGTGGGATTTCAAATCATCAAGAGATTGTGTTGGTACAGTTATTTCCGCATAATTTTCTATTCGGGGCACCTTGGGACGGCGTCCTTCACTAACAGAGTTCAGACACAATAGCAATCCTTCATCATTCATGGACTCTGTTATCATAAATTCTATCATTTTTTGTTCAGTTTGCAAAACAACCATGGCGAGTGAGAGTAGTTTTCTCTTTTCTTCAACGTTTTCCAAGATTTTATTTTTTCCAACTGCTATTTTTGTTGAAAACAGACAATTAATGTGGGCTACAGCAGAGAAAGCAAGCTACTGAACGTACAATCGAGAGAGTGTTTGCCTGAGTGAACACGTTCTAGCGATTGTATGGTCATTATCACGAGCTTTTTGTGTTGTAGCTGACTTGTCACATATGCCAAGATATTTGCAAGCAAAGAAAATACGAACTTTTATTTTCATAGAAAAGTTTGCAGCGTCTAATTAATCAAATTATACCGGTATCCAGAGATGCACGAAACTCTTTTTTGTGAAGTAAATAAATAAAATAAATAAATAAAAAAAAACAATAAAATAAAATAAATTAATAAATAATTCTACTCTACCCACAAGAGTAACAGTGACCGTCAGTAATAAAACGATATCATGTTAACTCGAGTAAACACGAGTAAGTCAATCTGACACGATACCGTTTGGGAAAAATGCTTCCTTTCGTGTTAGCCGGACGCTTACTAGAGTTAACACGGGTAAGTAATCGAACACGCTGTAAGATAATCAGCTTTCTCGTTAAGCGACCGTGGTATCCATTGTGGTTCAATGTTTATATGATTGTCAAAACATAATTTGTAAATATCAAAAGCAATGTCCTGTAAGGATTGATTCATGCTACCTTTGCTAATAATTAATGCGACATTTTGGTTGTCGGTGAACCACTTTATATTGCACGCAGTCAACGCGGCCCCAATCAAACTGTGCAGTACATAATAGACGGCCTTCAGCTCTTTCCACGTGGAACTTTTACTTGCTTCAGATTCGTCCCCCCATTGACCGTGTGACACTGACTTACTCATTTCAACACAATAACCACCAAATCCCGTGCCACTTGCATCTGAAAACACCACCTTGTCAACAGAAACTCGTGCACACAACATTTTCTTGTTCAAATGATCAATGTTATTCAACCAAAAACGTAACTGATTATAACTGTTGTCGGATAATGTAATAAACGAATTCCACGACACAGAACGTGCAATGTCAATACTCAAATAACGGGTCATGAACTGTACAAAAGAACCAAGCACAAGCTTCATGGATAATAATTGACCCACCACACAAGCTATTCGTTTAACATGACAACATGAACGATATGATAGAATCATAAGAATATGTTGTTTTAATTTCCGAATTTTCAAATCAGGAATTTGTAATGCCATTTCGGCAGTATTAATAAGAATTCCCAGAAATTCCAAACTTTAGAGTAGGTACCCAAAAACATTTTTCATGCTAAAGAACAAAACCACTAGCTATCAGATCGTGTTTAACGCCTGAAACTCTATCACAAGATTCATTATTTACTGCCAACAAACCGTCGTCCAAGAACCTCAAAATTTTTAAACCTTCTGCTCGCCACTTTTTCACGAGCTGGCGTACAACTTTTGTAAAAATGAATCCTGCAGGCTTTATTCCAAACGGTAAGACATTAAATGTGTAAAATTGGCGTGTCCCCGCATTGTCTATCCATGAAAAACCCAAATATTTTTGATCACATTCTCAAATACTAATGTGATGGTACGCCGCATGTATATCAAATTTGACTAAACAATCATTCTTTTCGATGAAGGATAAAGCCGTTTTCCAATCGTCATACCGTACATGTTGTGTGGCGACAAATTGATTGACATGTCTCAAATCAAAAATCAACCGTTTTTACCGTTACTTCGCACAGATACAGTTAGGGGGTTGACAACAAAAGAAGGAGTGACACATTTCTTGATTAAACCCTTCGCCAATAACTCGTGCACAGCTGCATTCACGAATTCACAATTCCCAAACGCCGAACGATTGTTAGCTGCGTAACTAGCTGTAGGCTCATGAACAAACGGAATCTTGTAACCGTTTCGTATAGTATTAATAACCAAATCAGTTGCTCCAATGTCAAGCCAAAATTTAATATTGTTTTTTAGCCTATCTTTTACTTTAATGTGAGCTTTCCCTTGCTCATACTCAGCTAAGTTATCTGTGGCAAGAAATGGTTCTACCACACTATCAGAAAAGTTTATATAACTTTTGTATGCTAAAAAGTACTTATCTATGAACTCGTCGTCAAATTGATCAGCGCGTGGATTAGTTTAAACAGTATTTATTAAAGCATTTGTTTCAATGTATACACTTCACAATAATTGTTCAAAGAAGTAAATCGTCAATGTACATGATACAGTAGTATACAGAAAGGCAATAAATATAAGAAAACGGGTTTCTGAGTAGAAAAGGGATTCGACAGAAAGCTTACAGCTTATGTAAGTCTTCTCCCCAGCACATTTGAAAAATTACTCCTTCAGGTGGTATAAATCTGTAATAGAGCTCACGTATCGTTGCGTGAAGGCTCGGCCCCCTCCAATACGAAAAGGAAGAAGACGACCCCGACCGCCAGTCAACGATACGTGGGATTGTTTAAATTTTAGATTGAATAGGGTAAGGAAAGAAAGAGCCGGAAGAAAAGATGATCAAAGAAAGAGAGGAGAAGATTCAGAAAAATAACAGAGCAAAACCTAATTTGGCCAACTTGAACACTAAATATGTTAACTTGAAACTCCATAGCGTAATAAGTACGGTATTTGATTCTTACTTTTAGTTCCTTTGATAAGAGTTTTGCATACTAGACTCGGTGGTGTTGAGGCGGCAGTGGGCCTTCCACTCAAGACATAGGTCAGTGGGTCCTATTTCACCAGTTGTACAGAACTTGATTACCGAGGTACAAAAAGAGCAATGCTTCAGGAACGGAGTTCCCACGTGGGGCAGGGTGGCAGGGAACGACCTGGGCATGCGCCAGTGCGTATTTGGTTCTGAAACATCAGGACCTGGCTCTTAAATCTCAGAAATAGGCTTCTCAGTTGGCGCGTAACTTCTCAGATCATATTTTGATATTCTTTCGATGGATAATCGAGAGAGACACTCTTACATGTATTATATATATGATTATCATTTATCATTGTTGTAGAGTGCTTAAGTTAATACGTCAAGTCTTAATTACCAAGCATTAATCTTCACTGTGGTTTCTGATCAAGTCTTGGCTGCCTAAATAGGCAGCCAAGACTTGATTAGAAACCACAGTGAAGATTAATGTTTGCTAGAGTGTACTAAATTTAAATGATGAGAGCTATTATATACTTGCAGTGTGTGTTACAAACAGCAGTGTGACTCCGTAAATTGAAATCTGGCGCATGAATTGAAAAAACAGGCTCCGAGGCTAGAGCGTATTTTAAATAGTCCTGATCGGTCTCTGGGGTGGGGTGCAGTAATTGAGCGGTAACTCAATGGAATCGCTTGCTTGATAGAATGAAGTCATGTACCATTTCAAAGATAGGACGGTTGTCCTCATTATTCAAGAACTCGGAGCCAAACAGGAGCGTGTATGAGTCTACTGCAAAGGGGAGTAAATTAATTGTATAGTTGCGAGCGTTTGAGAACACCTGACAATGCAGGAGGAAATGATCAGTAGTTTCGCGCTCTCCACACTGACAAGATGGGTTGGGTGATAAGTAATTGTCATATAGGTGAGAATTAAGACTACTGCAGTGCAATCGAAGCCTGCAATGATAAATTTGTGCCGCTCGAGATTTCGCGTCACTGTTGAACCTTGGGGGTCTTTGGTTCCCATTGCTCAGGAAGGTCTTAAAGTTGATCAATGATGAGTTCTCACGCACAGGTAAGGGTAGCTTATTCCATAGGTCTGTAACGCTTGGGATGAACGAGGACTGATACAATTGGGTTCGGCAGAAGGGAACGCGGTGGTTTTGACTTGATCGAAGACTAAATGATGAGTTCGTCTCGGAGACGAGTTGGGGGGGGGGGGGAGAGACTTTATTGGAAATATGTGGAGGTGACATACGGTGATTCATTTTGAAAAACTGAATTAATTTATGTTTGCGGCGTCTTTCTTGAAGGGAGTCCCATCGTGTTTCAGAATACAGCAAGGACTTACTGGCACTAATTGTTGCTCCCGTAATGATTCGGGCTGCTGCAATCTGTATTTTTTCTAGTTCCGCAATATTGGATACGGAACAATTTTCCCAGACAGTATCCGCATATTCCAGAAGGGGTCTAATGAAGGCAAAGTATATTTTTTCTAAGACACTTCGATCGAGATAAAATTTGTGTCTCCTCAGCATGTCTAACCGAGACCAGGCTTTCGAGCAAATGTGGTCAACGTGGTCGTTACATGTACATGCGCTATTTAATATGACCCCCAGATGTTTATGTTCGGAAACTTCCGATATCTGTGGACCCCCTAGATATAAAGGTGGGTGAGAGTTGGGATTGTTTTACGTGATATAAGCAAACTCTCTGTTTTATTGGGATTGAACTCAACCAACCATGTTTTGGCCCAATGCTCGATTGTCGCCAAATCATGATTGATTATGTTTGAGGCTTGCTCTGGGTTCTCAATGATGAGATATAAGGAAGTATCATCTGCAAACAGGCGTATAGAGCTAAGTAGGTCTTTGGTTATGTCGTTAATGTATATCAAGAACAGTAAGGGCCCAAGTATCGACCCCTGAGGCACACCGGCATTGATGGGCCTCCATGAAGATGTCTCCGAGGCTATCACAACTCGCTGCGATCTATCAGCAAGATATGATTTTAAAAATAGCAATAACTCCCCTGAAACCCCAATACTCTCCAGTTTGTGGATAAGACCAGCACGCCATACTTTATCAAAGGCCTTACTGACATCACAGAAAACTACCCTAACTTCTTTGCCTTCATCGAGAGCACGACAAAATTCATCATATATGTCGGTCAGTTGAAGGACGGTTGAATCTCGAGGTGTAAAACCTGACTGGAATTGACTAAGAACATTATTTCACTTAGAAACAGCCACAGGCGTTTGAAAACGCATTTTTCGAATATTTTGCCAACACAGCTGATCAATGATATCGGACGATAGCTAGTAACTGAGTTTGAGGGTTGTTTTTTTTAGGATAGGGGAGACATTTGCTTTTTTCCAGAGTGAAGGGAAGTATGAGCTATTCAGAAGTATGTTAAATAAGATTGACAGTGGCGCGCACAGAGAGGATTTACATTCTTTAAGGAGACGCGGGCTTATTTGATCGGGACCAGACGCCTTGGATACCTTTATCGACTTCATTGCAGCATATACCTCGCTGCAGTGTAGGGTAATACTATCAATACGCCGAGAGACATGTAGTAGTGGGTCTGGAAGGGAGGCGTTCGAATCATCAACTGTTGAGATCGAACTGAAGTATTCGTTGAACACTTCAGCTTTCTCAAGACTTGATGAGTATATTTTGTTAGAATGGATCAAGGTAGGAATTCCTGTTGTGTTACTGCTACTGATGAGTGCTTTTAATGTCTTCCACCAAAGTGATGCTGGGGTTTCTTTGCTTCTCAATGTGAACTGAATTTTTGAAAGATGCATGGCTTTGGCCTTCCTAATAGCTGATATAACTTCATTCCGTTTAAGTTTATATTTATCCCAGGCGTGCAGGTGATTTGTTCGTTTGGCAGTACGATACAAGCGTTTTCTTTGTCTTATCAGAAGTCTTAATTCATTGTGCATCCATTTCGGTTGGCCAGTCCTCGAAGTAACTATTTTGTTGGGTATATGTCTGGATGTTGTATCGAGTATTCTGTCGGTGAAATTAGAGACTATAGTATCAAGGCATGGGTTATCAAAGACAGAGTTCCAGTCGGTGTTCGAGAGAGACTGGTTCAATACTTCGTAATTACCCTGAGAATAAATCCACATCCTTCTTTTGAAAGAGGAAGGGTTAGGTTTTAAAAATTCGACTTCAATTGAGATTGGACAGTGATAGCGGATCATGTCTGGGATAATTGGTTCAAGCACCTCGCATGCTTTCACGTTGATTGTGTCACCGACTGCAAAGAGATCTAGCAATGTAGCAGACGTCTCAGTGAAACAAGTTGGTTCACTCACAATCTGTTTAAGGTTAAAGTAATCAGGTAGCTCAAAAAAGCTACTTCTCGAGGGAGCCATCTGGTTGTCATTAAAATCTCCTGTGACAATTAAGTTCCTAATTGACGTGTCTCTGGCTTTTTCGATGGATGCTGCTATAGCATCCCACGTATCCGGGGGACTGTTGGGTGGACGGTAGAATACGCCTCACAATAATGACCTACTCCGTCTTGTGAATATTTCGGCCCATATGCAGTCCGTATTCAGAGTATCGAGGTCCGGTCTGTGTCGAGATGAAATACCGTCTTTAATGTAAATGGCAACCCCTCCTCCCCTTGACGAGCGGTTGAATCTCAGTGGTTGGTGGAACCCATGGAGTTGAACATCGGAAGTGGGATCGTCACTTTGCAGCCATGTCTCACTCAAAGCCAAAATGTCATATGAGGCGAATTCACATTGTATAATATCTAATTTAGGTTTAAGGCTTTGGATGTTAAGATGGACAATTTTTAGGGTATTCTGATCGTGATCTGAATTAAGAGAGTTTGGACCAGGGTTGGTTTCAATGTCACCGGACAATAATAAAATTATGACCAAACAGAGGGAAACAATGTGAAAAGAAAGGCCGATGCTACTGCTTTCAATATCGACGTGGCTTTCGAGAGATTCAAGGACCTGCAACGGTTTGGGATTGCTTCGGCGGAATTTACTAAGAGGGATGTAACAGATTCGCTGGATTGCTCAAAGAATAAAGCAGACATAGCAGTAAAGCTATGCGCGTGGATTACTGTGCGGACTCCCAATTCCTCTGCATTCCTCGGTCTCCCTGGATTCTGCTGAAAGGACATTCTCTCCTCCAATGGGGAAAGGATCCGCAGGTGAAACATCCTGGTCTCGTACATTTACTCCGAAAGGAATGAGCACTATTAACAGTAGAAAAATCAGAAACATGATGATCATTGGGTGGTTTACTAATGGTGGAAGCAGGTGCAACTCTGGACTTTTGAAATTTTGTTTGTTTGGCCTTAATTTTTCTACATGCTCTACTTTCTGCCCTATCGATCTTCTTTTCATCATCGGAATCTTCTGCCAAATGATCAATAGCATACTGTCGAAGTTGAACGGTCTCCAACCGCCCTCCGAAGAATCAGCCAGCTTGATATACTTATTCCTTTTCTCGACCGAAGCAATAAGTCAAACCACTAATTCTGATGCAAAATCCGATTTCCCGTGATGAAGAGTTCACTTAACTTGTTGCAAACAATCCAGACTCTCAGAATTGAAT
Source organism: Pictodentalium vernedei (assembly GCA_031216915.1). Taxonomy (NCBI): domain Eukaryota; kingdom Metazoa; phylum Mollusca; class Scaphopoda; order Dentaliida; family Dentaliidae; genus Pictodentalium; species Pictodentalium vernedei. The sequence continues at coordinate 590,592,523 of CM062295.1, read as the reverse complement.
TTAAATTGAATCTTGTTCCTTCTCTCTTCCATTGGTATTCACTATCATCTTTCAGCCGTTTCACGTCACTGGCTGTGGCACGAAATTCCTGTGTAAGGTCCAAAATTTTCTTATCAAACGAGTAATCTAGGTCACGCTTAGTATTGTCAAACGTCTCCAATAGAGCATCCAACTTCTAATTTATTCCACCTGCAGTAGCCATTGGTCAGCAAAGAAGGTGGAAAACTGTAGTAATACGATTTTGTATATTTATTTGCAGGAAAAATTAATATGGCTGTTCGCGTCTCGCCGTATCGCTCCAAGATGACTAACATTTACGTCACCAACCCATTGGCGCTTGAATTATATCCCTTGATTTCCACATTTATGCCCCTTGATGTCCATATTCCAGCCTACTGAAATGCATATACCCACCATGGAGAAAATAATTTCCGTCTATATCGTTCCTCAACCGACATAAATAATATTTTCATATCTTCCTTTGGGTGGCAACAAGTAAAGATATGTTCCGCAGTTCACATTGTTCTCTGTATCCAGGTGTAAATTATGCACAAAGAATACCGTATCATATCTTCCTTGGGTGGCAACAAGTGAAAATATATTCCGCGTTATAACACGCAAAATTTGTTCTCATCTTTAGAATTACGAGCATTCAATCATTTATCTGGTATCCGGCTTATTCGGACCTTGGCTCTTTTGGACCTTGGCTCATTCGGACGCTGGCTTATCGGACCTCCGGCTTATTCGGACCCTGGCTTTTTCGGACCTCCGGCTTATTCGGACCCCACATATGTAATGACAATATTGACAAGTATTTGTTGAGAAAAGGTGACAATAATATTTTCCTGACATGTTTTTTTTAGGTATATAAAATATGAATTGTGATCACCATGTTATTTCCAAGTTAAAAGACTACACTATACAAACACAGTAATCATCAGTCACTGATGAGTTGATCAACTATCCTATACAAACAATCACACCAATGATTAGTGCTTCCACTTGAGTGATCTTTTCTACCTCATAATCACATACGGCATCCTATCTCCCAGAAGACTTGATGGATGACTCCCTGTTTTTCAAAACTAAACTGTTGGAGCTTTCTCCACTCCCTTTTTTGTAACCGCTATGGCCATATACCGGGGCCGCTACCAAACCGGCGTTGCTGTTTGGTTTTCTTTTCTCTTCTTCCCTTAAATTTGCCATCGCACAACATTATATTCTGGCTCGCCACCATGGTGGGACTCAAACCTCTACCATCGCCGAGATGGAACCGAATAGATCCCACTCTCTAGTAGCCTTAATGGCGTTGAGGGATTGAGTATTGACAATCTATCACTCCAACGTAAACTGCCGGGAATTCTAACCGCGTGCATACCCCCTCAGACCCCATTTGAGGCAATAGGAAAGCTAGGCCTGTGTGATCCAAGTGAAGTAAAATAAGGTTAACCGGGTCGCAAGGGATTTGTAAATCCCACATCGTCCCTGCGCGCCTTCGGGGCGCTAAAACCTTTCATTCATTGATTCGATATTATTTCACTCAGTTTTGTTCATCATGGCTGACGATCACATTTGCGTTTCATGTGGAAATCTTGTACGTTGTCGACAGGAGGCCATTGAATATGAACAATGGAAGTTATCACAGCAACATTTCTACGCACATCCACCCTGCGAAACTTGGTATAGATGTAGGAGTTAAGATCTTCGCAAACATCAAAGATACAGCCCGTAATGATCACTTGGAGACTGGAATGTTTCTGAATTCTTATCATTATTGTCATTATATATATGGGGGTCCGAAAAAGGCGGAGGTCCGAAAAAGCCTGGGTCCGAATAAGCCGGAGGTCCGAATAAGCCAGGGTCCGAATGAGCCAAGGTCCGAAAGAGCCAAGGTCCGAAAGAGCCAAGGTCCGAATAAGCCGACAACCATTTATCTCAACCTCGCCCTGGTAACAGAGGCAGGGGCGAGTTCGCATACAATATTCACACATCCAACCATTCCTTGACTCGAATCGTTCAAACGCGTTGTTCTCCATATTTGAGTGTATTGCTTGCAAAATCATCGTATGATATCTCCCTTGGGTGGCAACGAGTAAAGAAAGATGTGTTTCCCGTTTCACGTTGTTCCCCGAATCCGAGTCTATGACGTGCAAAATAACCATGCCATGTCTTCCTTGGATGCAACAAGTAAAGATGTGTTCCGCGCTTCACTTTGCTCTTTGTATTCAAGTGTAAATTATGCAAAAAATACCTTATAATATCTTCCTTGGGTGGCAACAAATAAAGATATATTCCGCGTTATTACGCAACAAGCAAATATGAATTACACACTATTGCTAAAACCTCGCCCTGGTAACAGAGGCAAATTGACGAAATTATAATAAGTATTTGATGAAGTGTGTATATATATATACATATACCTGGAACTTAATTAAGCACCCATGAAATGTTTCATGACAGTGGGGTTGCTGTTACTGATTATTATGTTTTAATGAATGCTATGTCTTGCAATACATTTCATCTTGTGAAACACGGCGTACCCCAAACACATCCCTCGTTCATGTGAAGCATGCTTCCCACGAATATCACAAAAACACCGTCATCCACATGCAATATCTGGTTATAAAACAAGAAAATTTGTCACTTCTTTTATCAATAAATGTCGACATGGCAAGTAGGAGACTGTCAGAGGCACTAAGATGGAAATCGTTGGCATGCATGCAACAGGCATGTCATTCAAAGCTAATGTAAGGCAACTTGGCTATAGTCATTTTGTCATCAGCAGACTTGTCCGAAAACATCAACAAACCAACGATATTAAGGACCGACCAAGGCCCGGACAACCCCAAAAGACCTCTTCTCGGGAAGATCGGAGTCTGGCACACCTCGTTAGGCGTGAACCCTTTCCTTCCAAGTGTGGTTTTGAAACGCCTTTGGCTCCTCAACAGGCGTTTGTGCAACATAACTGTCCGAAACCGTCTCAACGCATTGGGTATGAGGTCCAGAAGGGTCATCAAGCGTCCAGCTCTGTCCGATCAGCATCAAAGACGACGTTTGGAGTGTTGTATGGCACAAAAAATTGGAATCTCAGGTCGTGGAGGAGAGTCCATTGGTCAGACGAGAGAAGGTTCCTGCTTCACATCACAGATGGTCGCATGAGAGTGTGGGGGCATGGAAATACTGCTTACGTGTCCAGGAACATCAGACCTACTGTTCCTTATGGTGGAGGATCAGTAACGATCTGGGAATGCATCTCTCATGATTGTAAACTTGACTGTACTTGGGAATCTCGAAGGTCATCAATACATCCGGGACATTCTCAATCCGGTTGTCGTGCCTCATTTTGACAACCACCCGTTGGCTACTCGCCCTGTATTCATGGACGATAATGCAAGACCACATCGTCCCCATGCTGTGAGAGCATTTTTTTCAGAACAACGCTATTACAATACTACCTTGGCCTGCAATGACCCCCGATTTGAATCCCTTAGAACACACCTGGGCCTTTCTTGGACGTCGTGTGCAAGACAGGGATCCGCCTGTGCAGAATTTGGCTGGTTTAGAATCTGCATTGCATGGGGAATGGCAGCAGTTGCCTCTGGGCCGTATCTGAACGCTCAGTGGTAGCATTTAGAGGAGGGTTCAGGCTGTTATCCGGGCACTTGGTGGATACACTCGCTACTGACGTCAGACACTGCTGTTGTGTCCAGGAGATCACAAGTTACATATGTTGTCAGTAATTACCGGCATTGTTTCATCATGGACCGTTCCAGTACCATACTTGTCGAGAGAACATTTTTTCCGCCAAAAACATTTGTGACAGATACGTGTAATTAGCGCCATTAAAATGCTGCATATTTTCATCATTCTGTTGACTTTCATTCGTCAATAGACCATTCTTTCCGCAACAATCACTTTTGGCCATCTGAAAGATAGCATGAAAGTAATGACAGTTTCTGTTAACACCACTGCGAAAAAAAAAACAGTGGGTGCTTAATAAAGTTCCAGGTGTATATATTTAAAACTAAGAGGCATCACACTGGTATCTATTCGGTTAAAACAAAAATCCAGAGATACGTGGATTCATTTAATTTTCGGGCGTCAAAGCACCCTTCTTCAGAAAGACATATAACTACATTAAGAGTGATCAAATTGTGTGATCAAATGGTTTTGCGCGCGAAGACGCGCAGGGACGGTATGGTGCAAGCCCCTTTCGACTCTCAATAACAGTATATTAGTTTTTTCCTTATGTATCTGAGCGTGGTAAAGGAGGAGAGGGTTAAAGCACTCAGAGGCACTTGTGTCTTTTTGGGTTCTTCTTTTTAGGAGGTAGCTGTGACGGAGATGTTGTGGTAGTTGTTAATTTTTCTTTCATCCATTTTCGGAAGTGCTGGTTGCGAATTTTGTGGGCCTCTAATTTCTTATAATTGAGTTCCGTTGTGATGATGTTGATTGTAGTTTTAGTGAAGTTGCTGTGGTTTCAGCGAAATCGATGTATTATTCAACAGAACGGTCGAAATCCAGTTGCAGTGAGCAGTATGCCGAGATGTAGAGGTTGTCTACCCATTCGATGAAGTCACCAAATGGTAAGCGGTGTGGTGGTGTTTTCCTTGTCTTCCTTAAGTCCGAGAGTCCGAGCAGTCGGGTTCCCAAGACCGAATGGATACATTGTCCGATTGGTCCCGGCTGATTGGAGCTTCAGGTTCGGATTGGTTGTCCATCATCTCCCCACTCTCCTCCTTCGCCTCCTCCCTGCCCTCCGACTTCCTAGAGGGGGTGCGATTGGCTGTGGGTGGAGTTGGTGGTGGGGACGGTTTGACGACGCCCTCCCCCTCTCCTTCTCCTGCTTCTCTGTTCCAGCCCTTCTCATCTCGAGCCACGCTTCCATTTGTATGGCATCTCGACGCCTTGCTGATGGTGGCTTTCTCTTTTTCTTCTGTTTGTGTTATTTTCGTTGGCCCTTTTTCAGATATCCTGGTCGTGGAGTCTAGAACCTTCCTTGGATGTGGGCCAGTGCGGGACGAGGCCCCGCGAACGATGCTACCACTACCCTTGGAAGGTTGAAGCTGGTAGTTGATGGAGAGCTGAACACTGTCGCCATGAACTTGAACATTCCAGTTATGAGCGAACCGGCATTCTGAGCCATCAGAGGGTCTTTGGTCCGTGTGTTGGGGAAATTCATCTGTAGGTGTTAATTAGGAGCTCTCGCTGGTGTGTGTGATCACTTTGAGAACCAAGCAATCAATGACGAACCATGCATGATTGATGACCAAAAAAAAGTGAGATGACAAAAAAAAGTGTTGATTAAGAGTAATTACACGGGACCATAAATACTTAAAAAGGTTGTGACAGAGAGTGTGCAAAGTAAACAAAAAGTAAAGATAAGGTGGGATATAAAAATAAATGAGAAGGTGGAGATTAACATACAATATCAGCCCACCGAGAAGTGTTAAACGGTGTCAAGCACCCACAGTATATAGATGAAGGTGTAAACGCAAACAGTCCGTAATCCACGCAAAAAAATGGGTAACCCAGTCACTAACCACTTGCTAATTTGTTTGCGTTGTTTGCGTGTTTGGATGTGAAAACCGTCATTAATTAACATTAAGACCTTTAGGCACCACTGTTTGTAATTTCCAAATCCACTACTTTTCTTTTTGGTCTAAAAGGCTTCTAATTTATTACTAGAGTTAGTACAAACTGTCTCTAAGATTTGAACTTTGAATGTATTATAATAAGGATCTTGGGGTAACTTGTTTGTTTGGTCTCGTGTTGATAATTGGGACCTTTAAAAGAAGATGCGGCAGTTAAACACACAGCTCCTTTATTGAAGTGATTGTCATCAGATATAAAGATTTAAATACACACAATATATACATATTTACATAGTTGGCATAGTTAGCCTGGGGAAAACTCACTAGCTTATGTAAGAGGTACAATAACCTAATCACATTCTGAGCGTACTCTGTGTCAACTTTGAACTGAGAAGGCGTAAAGCCATTACCAGTTCAAAATTGAGCATACTGAATGTATGACACAACCAGATACATTTTATCAAATCAGAATAAATATCTTTCTGTTGGGATAGATATAACAAATACACAAGTCAGTTAGAGGAGTTCCATGAGTCACTTAACTGAAAGATTCTAAACACTTTCAGCAGTGACGTTTTCTAGCTTATTTAATTCCCAACTTCCTTGTCAAGTCGAGTCATGGTGGCTTTTCAGATGCGAGATGCCATGACTTTACTTGTCAGGGAAGGCAAGACGTTCGGGTTCCGGAAACCATTCTCTGATACGAGGGAAAATCGAGAATATTTCTGTACATTTAAAAACTTGAAACAAATATTTACAAGTAAGTCAAACACAATTTTACATACTCTTAACCCTTTGCACTCTAGTGGTATCTTCCATGCCAGTCCAATGGCAGCAATTAGAAGAGGCAATATTCATTATTTGGGGGTACGACTGCACGTTGAAAGTATTGCTTGGTCAACCCCACACATTTACTGAACAGCCATCCTATTTAATGGTGTTATGATGTATCATGTTCCTGCCGGAAAAGCGGCCGCTAAGGGTTAAGTAATTGAAAATAATTATGTTTGTACTCTGAGTGTATGTTACTTACAGCTTAATTTATCACTTCTTTATAAGTCTCCAAAGGTTAAATACATAGAGCTCTGAGCTCATAGCTTTAACGAGCTTTGAATCTATAATGGCACAGATAGCTGATATTTTAATCTTACATATCCGGCCGATACTTATTTATAATATTATTTATATCAACAAAATGGACTCAAGATTATTAAGATTATTCATTTACAACCTGAGTCAACATAAAGGCAAGCAGTTTGGCTTTACACTTTTATGCGAGTCTCATAATTTCCTCCAAAAATAAACAAATTCATCTTTAAATTCAGTTTAAAAAATACTACTTTAGCCAGCATTGCTCCTAGTTTTCAGGTTAAATTTACTTACTACGTAAAATGAAAATATACACAAAAAAATAAGCTTACATTTAACAGAAGAAGCAGCAGTCACACGCAGTTCCTTTATTGAAGTGATTGTACCCAATCTTCGAAGTGCCGTATATATACAGTTTGGGGAGATTTTCTTCCATAAGAGTTGTCCTTTCATGTCTTCCCCAATGAAATGGCGCGTTCATGTTAATTGTACTTTTTGACCATGACAGCTGAACAACTCCACTGATGCCTTAATAGTTATGCAGGTAATGGTCAATTGTGCGAAGGTGTGATTAATTAAATTTACCATATTCGCACCGATTCACACTTCTCTGTGAAGTCATTTATAATATCCACCAAGTTGCAGGACTCGAGCTTCTAAAGATTATAACCGACACATAGAATTATTTACTGTGAGAAAATCTGTTTTCCAATTTCAAGTATCTGTAAGAATTTTAACCCTATGTCCAAGCTCCGTTATGAAGGTATCTTGTGAGTGGCGCTTGAGATGTTCATAAATATGAGAACCGTCACTTTTATACCCAGTATTCCCTAAACACTTTCTCAAGCCACTCTTATGACCATTCATTCTCTTGAGTAAAATGTCAGTCCACATTTCCAACGTACTGCAATTTGCAATAAGGGCACAAAATGGCATATATAATCCATTTCAAGCATTACAGTCCGTATCCGCATTCTTGCAGAGGAAAGATCAGGCCTGCAACCAGGGTTGGGCATCAGGGATGGGGCGTGGAGGGCATGTAGGGGGTGGGGGCGACCTCCCCAACCTGGACGTAATCCCATCATTTTTCCATCCAGAATAATTTTATCTTCCCCCCCCCCCCCAAGTGACTAAAGTTCACTAATTTGGATACATCTTGCCAAGCACATGTGCGCCGGGCCGACCATGGCCCGGCATGGAAATTTTTTTTAAAATTTGTCCTTAAAAGGAGCAATTTCCTGTCTTTTGAAGGATCAATTCCTGCTTCAACATACCCAGAAAGTTTTATTTTTTTCTGCTCAAATAACAAGATTCATTATTTGAATTTTTTTTATTTCTGTTCCCTAACTTTTGAATTGACCAACCTGAATCAACCCCCCCCCCCCCCTCATAGTGACTAAATTCCACAAATTTGGACATACCGTGCCAAGCACATGTGCGCCGGGTCGACCATGGTTCGACCCGGCATGGGAAAAATTAAAAATTTTGCATTAAAAAGCGCAATTTCCTGTCGTCTGAAGGATCAATTCCTACTTCAACATACCCCAAAAAGTTCTATTTTTTCTGCTCATATAACAAGATTCATTATTTGATTTTTTTTATTTCTGCCCACTAACTTTTGAATTACCGTCCTGAATCATTTCACGACCCCCCCCCCCCCCCCCCCCCCCCCCACTCATAGTGACTAAGTTCCACTAATTTGGATTTTCAATCCAGTCCCGTGATACCATGGCAGCTGCAGGATAAATTTTTGCTCACCCTTCAAAGTCATATTCTATCGTTATTTTAAGATGAAAGTGGATTAATCTATATACCGAGTACCTTTCAAGGCCTTTAGAGGAGGATACATGCCGAAAATTGTGATTATAGATACTGATGGCGTGTAATTTTTGAAAGCAGTTTTCTGAATGGATTGTTCCTGAAGTGCTGTACTTTGTTTACGTTGACAACCAGGTTGGTAACTGTCTGTGGAGCGGTGAAAAACGAAGTTGATCCACAAAATGCTAATCTCTTTATATATTTTCATCAAGCTTGAATCCCTCGTTCTCGTGTCTTTGAAATATGGCTCACAACATAGCCGAACTGTAGAATTTGTAGAATTTCTTTGCCAGTAGAAGAATTTCTTAGATGTGTGTTAGTATATCGCCTTCGAACTGTATCCACCATTAGTTTCGACATGGACTGTACAGTGACCAGCGATCAGCAAAGTTGATAAGTTGCCAAGCCGAAAAGTTATCAATCTGAGAACTGGCCCACTACAAATCTGGGTTCTATGCTACTGTGTTGTTGGTCATTTCATTCAATACCTTATCCATTTCTTGAGTATTTAAACAATTTAGATTTGATTATGGCAGATTCTAATCGTACAAGAGAGTCTGAGTCTGGAGAGACCAACTCCGTGAACGAGGCTGATATAAATCAGAATAGAGACAAGAGGAACCTGTCGGCTATTAGTTTGACCCCTCCCCCTACAGAAGTAAAAAAAGTAAGACATTGGATGAATCTCAGAATTCAGAGGAGGAGTTTGATATAACCTTTTCTTCGGAATCTGATAATCCCGGTGGCCACTCCACCCAACTGAGTACTGATGATCGGATGGCAGCTGCATTTCTGAGGGCTCTACATAATCCATCAGTCAAAGGGTTCCTGAGATCAATTGTTTTTGAGGCTGCTAACGAGAGAATTACCCATTTAGAAGCGGTAGTAGAAACTCTTACGAATGAACTTGATTCAAAAAGTAGGCAAATAGAGGAAATGACGGAGAAGATTGATGATCTCGAGCAGTATGGGCCCATTGGGCGGCGGACCAACTTGCGCTTATCTGGAATCCCTGAGAAACCCGGCGAAGACACTGATAAAATTGTACTGGACGTGGCTAGTAAAATCGGGGTTAACATCACGATAGACGACATTTCAAGGAGCCATCGAGTGGGACCCAAAGTTGTAAGAGGAGAGCCTGTAGAGTCACGCCCTATCATCTTTCGTGTTGGCAGCTACCGTCTGCGTAACAAGTTGTACCGATCACGTACAAAACTGAAAGCCAATTCCAACCAACCCGGGCGAAACGATCCAGCCATTTTCATTAACGAAGACCTGACTAAAACTCGTGCCTTCTTAGCTCGCCGCGCTCGCACCCTTGTCCGTGAAAAGAAGGCCCAGGACACTTGGACCTTGATGGGGTCATTTTTTTTGAAGCAAATGGATGGCTCCATTCAAAGGATCACGAGTCCAGAGCATATGGACAAGCTGGAAAACAAGTTCAAAATTGTTCAAAAAATAAATTTGAATACGTCACAGTCATTCATTATAAATTAATGATGTATTAACCTGTCAACATTTTAACTAGCTCACCAATTAGTTAGTCAAGTAACTACTGTATCCAACACAATTTTCTAAAATATTCCAACTATAGATGCCTCAGTAATTTAATAAGTAATCCCAGTGGAGCCATGCGCGAGTTGTCAACAATGGAACTGGTTCGATGATACGGTCCCCGTGTTGAGAACGTGCTCTTGGTCCCATGAGAAACGCCTGACCCACTCCTGCCCTTGACACACCCAATCCGCTTTTCTAACAGTAGTGACAAAGGTTATATAGCATATTGCCAATTCATACCCGACAAAATTTCCCATTAAAATTTCGAATATTTGACTTCAAATGAAATTTAATAGATACATATTGGTGGAACGATGCATGCATGGTCAACAATGGGCCTGAGAAACGTCCGACCCACTCCTGCCCTTGTCACACCCAATCCGTTTTTCTATCAGTAGCGTCAAAGGTTATATAGCTTATTGTTAATTCATACTCGACAAAATTTCCCAACAAAATTTTAACTATTTGACCTGAAATGAAATTTAATAGGCACATATTAGTGGAATGATGCATGCTTGGTCATCAATGGGTCTGGATCGATGAGCTGGCCCCTTGATGTTCGCGTGAGCATGGATTCATCGAGAAACTACTGATTTATTCTAGTTTGTCTCACGCTCAAGCCATTTCCTTTCCAGTAGACGTGACACGGTTTACATGACCTGTTCTTGCCCTATACCCAACACAATTATTCACAAATTTAAATATTTGATTTCACCTGAGATTTAAAGGTAAATCTTAGTGGAGCCATGTACATTTGATCATCAATGTTTTGACGAGCCGGTTCCCTTGATAGGAACGTGTGCATGGTCTGATGGAGAAACTTCTGACCAAATTGGGTCAATTTCACACCTAACCCGCTTTTCTAACAGTAGCGACTTTGGACACATGGCTTGTACATACCCCAAAGCAAACAAAATTTTTTACTATGTGTTATTCGTCGTTTATCGTTTGTTGAAAGTTCCATCCATTACTGTTGCAAACTTTGCGTTGCTTGGTTTGATTTTGAAGTCAGGTGATAACACAGTGACGTAACAAATGAGACCCATTGTTGGAAAATTATCACGGCGCTAAGGCTTGCAACACTGTGTTGGTGAGAAATATCCCCCTTATGACCACATGTCAGTACGAACTTGGTATATCCCCTTGCATATGTCGCTAGTAGCAGACGACACGCGTAAAAAATTCTCATATAACTAAAAATGTCATTTTGTGCTTCCAGGGCATACGTTGTGACCCCTCATTGGAGCAAGCGTGAGACATTCGTTCCAATGAGGGATCTTTGACCTATGTTTTGGAAGTAAGAGATGAAATTATTTAAAAATAAATGGCGATTCTCGTGTATGGCGCTGACTGGCTTTTCTCATGTATGGCGCTGACTGGCTTTGGCCGTCACGTTGGGTAGAGGAATACTTAATGTGGTGATTGATTACGACATTGCCCACGCTCATCTAACTTCTACCTGGCTTCTCTATCATGCAGGCTGAATAGGCTGTGGAGTTTCCATCGAATCGCGATCTCCTCGCGACTCGGTCGAAACTTCAGCCCCGATTTTGATCGTGGTGCCATTGTAGTCCCAAATCACTATTGGACCAGTTCGCTCATACTATCCCAACTCATCGTTCGAAAATTACCGTGGCCCCTCTAAAATGTGATCGTGAGAGATATTTGTACGATATGCACGACTGTTCTGACATGTTCTAGCTTAATACATGTCCGATTTACTATCAAGATTCCCCTCACTTAACACAATCTTACCATTGTCCGCTGATATGGTATCAAAAACGATAATGAAGTTTTGCGCGGTTCGCGACTATGTTGTGATCCGATCGGGTTTCAGTTGTAGTGTTGCAGTATACCCATACGGGTATTGGACCAGACCGATCCTGTTATCCCAACTTGTTGTTCCTTAACCAGCATGGCATAACTGCGACGCAGTGGTTTGAAATACCCAAAATGCGGTCAGATGATTGTGTGTCAGTGGTGAAATTCACGCTGAGAAATATCGCTTTTACTGCCAGATGACTGTTTGGTGTGATGTAACATGTTCGATTTCATACCAAGACTACACACTTTTTTCATACTTATAACAATTCTCGTTGTTTGTAGTCACAAAATGTAGACATGGAATCTCGATCGTATCCTGATTATGTGGTGTGCCGACCAAAATTAAAACTGCTCTCCCACGAACCCCAAATGTCAGTAATATGCTTTACTCGTAGTTTGTCATCATCCATTTTAATTTGGATGACAGTGATGACTATATTTGAGCAACTCCATTAATACTTACACCCCCCGCCCACATATACACATATCCACTTGATAAATACACTTCTGTTAAGATTGACCCCACCCCCTATATGCTGTTGCGTGCTTGCAAAATCAGACAAATTCCGTAGATCGGGTATGAGATCTCGATCGGTTCACGATTCAGTCGTGTGCCGATCGAGATCTCATCTCCGATATTCTCTCTAATACATTATGATGCTTGGTTGGTGTGGTGGTGTTGAAATATAAGCTCTTCTCCATGGGAAATGAAGTGTGACTTAATTTCACGTCCCTGAATTTCAATCTAATATGTGGCCTTCTCTTGGAATTAACGTGCTTTACAACATTACTCCAGCAGTTATATGTATATTTGTGAAATCGTTTATGGTGTGTACCTGCGACTGGTTTAATATTATGTTGTGAAAATTAATGGAATTAACGTGCTTTACAACATTACTCCAACAGTTATATGTATATATGTGAAATCGTTTATGGTGTGTACCTGCGACTGGTTTAATATTATGTTGTGAAAACTGTTATGATTTTTACACTTGTTAGCTGATGAATTTTAGTTGTATATCTGAGATTCGATTCGTTAAGGTACTCTGGTTAGAACCCCAAATGCCAGTAATATGCTTTCCTCGCAGTTTGTCAACATCCATTTTAATTTGGATGACAGTGATGACTATATTAGAGCAACTCCATTAATACTTATATCACCCCCCCCCCCCCGCCCACATATACACATATCCACTTGATAAATACACTTCTGTTAAGATTGACCCCACCCCCTATATGCTGTTGCGTGCTTGCAAAATCAGACAAATTCCGTAGATCGGGTATGAGATCTCGATCGGTTCGCGATTCAGTCGTGTGCCGATCGAGATCTCATCTCCGATATTCTCTCTAATACATTATGATGCTTGGTTGGTGTGGTGGTGTTGCAATATAAGCTCTTCTCCATGGGAAATGAAGTGTGACTTAATTTCACGTCCCTGAATTTCAATCTAATATGTGGCCTTCTCTTGGAATTAACGTGCTTTACAACATTACTCCAACAGTTATATGTATATATGTGAAATCGTTTATGGTGTGTACCTGCGACTGGTTTAATATTATGTTGTGAAAACTGTTATGATTTTTACACTTGTTAGCTGATGAATTTTAGTTGTATATCTGAGATTCGATTAGTTAAGGTACTCTGGTTAGAACTGTTCCCCACCCACCACATGCTATGATGTGCTACCAAGACCGAACAACGAAACATAATATTAATTCATCGCTACGCGGAAAGTTATCTCGCCCACATTGATGTTTTATTGCAGGTGATACCTCCTTTGTATTGTGATTTGAGTGGTGTGCGTCAAAATTAAACCTGCCCCCCCCCCCAACCGCAAACGCCCCTAATGAGTTTTGCCTCATGGCTTCTCAATATGCATGCAATTTGGGGTGTCACTTGGACGACTACACACAGAGCAACCCCATTAATATTCGCCACGCCCTCCCCCTTTCACACACAGTCACATCCACTTGATTGGACACTTTACTAAGAATATGCTGTGTGCTTTTAAAAACCAGAAAAAAACCTATCAATTTGGGTATGGAGTCTCATTCGGATCACCACTCAGCCGTGCGTCGAATGAGACTTCGTCTCCAATTGTCTTCCTGATGCCCTTGTGATGTTTGGGCGGTGCGGTTGTGTAGCAATATAAATATATGCTTTTCTCTATGGCAAATAGGTGAGACTTAACCTCACGTAAACGATATCCAAAACCAGCTTTACGCCAATCAGAAACTATACTCCAAGAGTGGTGTGTATATATGGGAAATAGTATCAGATATAGTATATACTTACGAGCTGATGTAATATATGTTGTACAAATGTATTATAATATCTACTTGCCAGTTGATGAATCACAATTGTTGCACATCTGTGACTTGACTTAATAAGGCTCGCAGATGAAGAATGTTACCCATCAACCCAGTTACTATGACGTGCGTCCAGGACCGAATAATGAAAAAGTAATCTCGACTCTTCGTTATTTGGAAAGTTATCTCGTCTATATTGATGCCTACTCGAGAGATAAACCCTCTTCTTGTCCCAACCCACCAATTTCCAATGTTATCATTGGAAATTAGGACATAATGTCTCGATCGAGTCGTGACCGCGTCGTGACATGATCGAAATTTTGTCTTATTTTTTTCTCTCTAAATTCTGTTCATGGCGCCATGTTGTTACCTCATAATATCCCGCGACGATATTGTAACAGGGACCGCTATTGCGTCGCCTGGGTGCTAGAATGTTCTATGTCCCTCCGGGACATCGAACATTCTGGCACCCAGGCGACGATTGGTAAACGTAATTGAAAACACTAAATGCTTGATGAACCACATCTAATTTTTTATGTAGGTTGCGCTTGCGCTGGATTCATCAACCACAGGTGGGGCGCCCTTTATTCCCTCTTGCAAATGCATTTTTTTCTCTCTCTCTCTCTCTCTTTGTCATTCATTTCCATGTAAGCTCATTTGTTGCAAGATGGATCTATTACTAGGGATTGTGTCCACCTCTTTCGTGCCATTGTAATATAAAATACAAATGTAACAGCACTTTCTTCCTGCCAACTTTCGACACTTTCGTGGCAGGAAGAAAGGGCTTGACTTTCGTCTTGCCAATGCCATGGTAACAATGGTACATAATTCCTGATGAAACTTGCGCAACTCGCACTTCCCACGAACAGTCCTATGAACCATGAGAAAACGTTGAAGCCCATTCCATGTACAAAGGCGAAAGTGTACTCCCAAACCATTAGCTGTGTGAGTCCAACCCAAAGAGTAATCTTATACCGACAATTCACTAGTGTAAAGAGAATATTTTTGACTTTGCTTAAGGTGTCCATAAACCTTACCCCTATACAAACACTCAAGCTACTTTGTATATATTTTATTACCTTCACTTCCTTTCTAGTGTATTCTGTGTCCTTTAGTTCCAAGTCTAGAACTCAACGACTTTTTACTGTCGGTTACATCTCTTATTTTATTCCAGCTTGAATACATTTTGCTTCTGATACTACAATAATATTCCATGTGCTCACTTGAATTATACCGTGTCCGGATAGGAAATTTCAATCTTGCAGTTTTTTCTAGCAGTCCAAAGCACTGTCTGACGAAAGATAGATCTGCATGTATCCTAATATACTTGCTCTTGCGTCTCAGTGGTTCTGAGCTGCATGAAAGCTTCTCCATCATGTTTGCTTTGTACATTGGGCAAGCAAATGTGCTTATTACCCCTCACTCAGTTAATTTTACCAAACCAGTTCCACGTCGCTACAGTCGTTTGAATGTCTCAAAGGCTACCCCATTATTCAAAGTATTAACTACATCTTTTATATCAACGTCCTTTTTATTCTTTTCAGTTATAAGCTTATTATTATCAGGTGATATTGAAAGCAACCCCGGTCCAAATTCTTTTAATTCTGATCACAGCCAAAAAACTCTGAAAATTGTTCATCTTAACATTCAAAGCGTCAAACCTAAACTGGATATTATTCAATGTGAATTTGCACCTTTTAATATTGTGGCCTTGAGCGAGACATGGCTTCACAGCAACGATACCTCATCCGACGTCCAACTTCATGGGTTCCATGAACCATTGCGATTCGATCGCTCGTCAAGGGGAGGTGGTGTAGCCATTTATATTAAAGAGGGTATCCCGTTTCAACACAGACCGGATCTCGATACAGCGAATACGGAATGCCTAAGGGCTGAAATATTTACAAAACGGAGTAGATCGTTATTATTAGGAGTATTCTACCGTCCACCCAATAGTCCTCCAGATACATGGGATGCCATATCAGCATCCATGGAAAAGGCTAGAGACACATCAGTCAGTGACTTAATTATCACGGGTGATTTCAACAATAACCAAATGGGTTCCCCAAGAAATGGCTTTTCTGAAATTACCAATTACTTTAATCTCAGACAGCTTGTGGATGAACCAACTTGTTTTACTGAGACATCCGCTTCCTTGTTAGATCTCTTTGCTGTTAGTGACACAATCAATGTGAAAACATGTGAAGTTCTCGAACCGATTATTCCAGACATGACCCGCTATCACTGCCCAATTTCAGTTGAAGTCGAATTTTTTAAACCAAGCCCTCCTTCTTTCAGGAGGAAGGTATGGCTTTATTCTCAAGGTAACTATGATGTACTGAACGAGGCTTTCTCTAATACCGACTGGGACCTTATCTTTGATACTCAATGTTTAGATACTCTAGTTACAAATGTTACCGAAAAAATACTCGATACTGCATCCAAACATATACCTAACAAATTTATAACAGTGAGAATGGATCAACCGAAATGGATGCATAATGAAATAAGACTCATAATGAGACAGAGAAAACGCCTGTATCGCATTGCTAAACGTACCGATTCCACTCACGCCTGGGCCAAGTACAAACGTAAACGGAATGAGGTTGTATCGGCCATCAGGAAAGCTAAAGCCCAGCACCTTTCAAAAATCCAGTCTACATTGAGAAGCAATGAAACCCCAGCGTCACTGTGGTGGAAGACCCTAAAAACACTAATTGGTAGTTGCAACACAACAGAAATTCCCACCCTGACTCATCTAAACAAAATGTATTTTTCTAGTGCTCAGAAAGCTGAAGTGTTTAATGAATACTTCTGTTCTATCTCAACAGTTGATGATACTAATGCTTCCTTACCAGATCCACCAACACATCTTTTCCAACGCATTGATAGTATCACCCTGCATTGCAACGAAGTATATGCGGCAATGAAGTCCATAAAGGCGTCCAAGGCGTCTGGTCCCGATCAAATAAGCCCGCGTCTCCTAAAAGAATGTAAATCCTCTCTTTGCGAACCACTCTCAATTTTATTCAACATATTACTGAATAATTCGTACTTTCCTTCATTATGGAAAAAAGCAAATGTCACCCCAATCTTAAAAAAACAACCCTCAAACTCAGTTAGTAATTATCGACCGATATCTCTGATCAGCTGTGTTGGTAAATTGTTTGAAAAATGTGTCTTTAAACGCTTGTGGCAGTTCCTGAGTGAAAACAATGTCCTTAGTCAATTTCAGTCAGGTTTTACGCCTGGAGACTCAAACGTCCTCCAGCTGACTGACATTTATGACGAATTCTGTCGCGCACTTGATGAAGGCAAAGAGGTCAGGGTAGTTTTCTGTGATGTCAGCCAAGCGTTTGACAAGGTATGGCATTCTGGTCTTATCCACAAGCTAGAGAGTATTGGTGTTTCAGGAGAACTTCTTCTATTTCTAAAATCGTATCTTGCGGATAGGTCACAGCGAGTTGTGATAGCCTCGGAATCGTCGTCATGGAGACCCAGGGATCTATACTTGGACCTTTACTGTTTTTGATATACATAAATGATATAACCAATAACTTACTCAGCAGTATTCGTCTCTTTGCAGATGATACGTCCTTGTATCTAATTATTGAAAACCCAGAGCAAGCGGCGGTAATAATTAATAACGATTTGGCTACAATCGAGCACTGGGCAAAAACATGGTTGGTTGAGTTCAATCCGAACAAAACTGAAAGTATGTGTATATCACGTAAAAGAAATCCTCTCACCCACCCTTATATTTAGGTGACTCTCAGATAACAGAAGTTTCTGACCACAAACATTTGGGTCTCATACTAAATAGTGCATGTACATGGAACAATCACATCGACCATATTTGCTCCAAAGCCTGGTCTCGTTTAGACATGCTGAGGAAGCATAAATTTGACCTCGATCGCAGTGTCCTGGAAAAAAAATATTTTGCCTTCATTAGGCCTCTTCTCGAATACGCGGACACTGTCTGGGATAATTGTTCTGTGACCAATGTCGCTGAACTTGAAAGAATACAAATTGCAGCAGCAAGAATCATCACCGGAGCAACCATTAGTGCCAGTAAGTCTTTGTTGTATTCGGAAACACGGTGGGAATCCTTGCAAGATAGACGCCACAAACACAAACTAATTCAGTTCTTCAAAATGTATCATCACATGTCACCCCCATACATCTCCAACAAAGTTCCACCGCTTGTCTCCTCGGCAAATTCATCACGTACATGCAATCTCCGATCTAGTCAAAACCACCGCGTTCCTTTTTGTCGTACGCAATTGTATCAGTCTTCATTTGTACCCAGTGCTACTGACCAGTGGAACAAGTTGCTGTTACCTGTTCGCGAGAACTCATCATTGATTAATTTCAAAACATTTCTCAGTAATGGTA
Organism: Pictodentalium vernedei; assembly: GCA_031216915.1. Classification (NCBI taxonomy): domain Eukaryota; kingdom Metazoa; phylum Mollusca; class Scaphopoda; order Dentaliida; family Dentaliidae; genus Pictodentalium; species Pictodentalium vernedei. The sequence continues at coordinate 590,573,936 of CM062295.1, read as the reverse complement.
ACCTAAGACCACCTAGGTTCTATAGTAACGCGAAGTCTCGTAGGGCTCAAATATACCATTGTCGGCTGCGGTTGGGTTGTAGTAATCTTAATTCACACCTTTTTGACAATCATTTATCACCCAGTCCCTTCTGTCAGTGCGGGGAACGTGAAACAACTGATCACTTTTTCTTTCATTGTCCCTTGTTTCTAAACGCTCGTAATTATACGATTCATTTACTCCCATATGTAGTAGATACATCCATACTTCTATTTGGTTCTGAATTTTTAAATTACGAGGACAACCACCTTATTTCCGAAGTTGTACATGACTTTATTTTATCAAGCAAACGATTCCAATAAGTAGAAACTTAATACTACGCCCCTACCCCCACTCCTCTTGTAAATGTTAACATTGAAATAGCGATTGTGCATTGTATCAAACAGACTTTGATTACCTGTAACAACAGAACCCACTGACCAATGCCTGTCGTGGAATACCCCTTCACGCCTTCAAACTAGTAACACCCCCTAGGTTTATTTACGACTGATTCGCAATATTTTCGAATTGTCATGTATTCAGGCTGGTTTCATCTTACTAGTTTATCTTTTCTTCTCCTTTATATTTATTAGTACCCGTGTTTTTTCTTCTTTCTTTCTTTTGATTTTACCTTGAAGTTTAAACAATCCCGCATGTTGTTGACTGGCGGCCGATGCGACGTCCTATGGTCGGTATCTACTTATGTGACGCCTAAACGAACCGTCTCTCCATCTCCAGGCGTAGCAACTAGCTTGTAATACAATGCCCAACCGAGTGAGAGTCTCGGCCGTCATGTGACGAGGTGTGGGATCTTCCGCTGATTTATACCACCTGCAGGTGTAAGTTATACATTGCCAGGGAGACGACTTATATAAGCTCTAGCTTTCTGTCGAATCCCTCTCCCACATAATCTGCTTTCCTTGTTCTGTGTATACCACTGTATTTAGTGTTGTTCATACTTGTTTTTTAACTTTATAGTTATTGTAAAATGTATACACATGTCAAATACTAAATAAATACTGTTTAAACTAATTTGGATACACCGTGCCAAGCACAGGTTTCGACCCGGCATGGGAGAATTTTTTAATTTGGCATTAAAAGGAGCAATTCCCTGTCTTCTGAAGGATCAGTTCCTACTTCAATATACCCCAAAATTTTGCATTAAAAGGAGCAATTAATTTCCTGTTTTTCGAAGGATCAATTCCTACTTCAACATACCCCAAAAAGTTTTATTTTTTCTGCACAAATAACAAGATTCATTATTTGATTTTTTTTATTTCTGTCCACTAACTTTTGAACAACCATCGAGAATCATTTACCCCCCCCCCCCCCCCCCCCCACACACACAATAGTGACTAAATTTCACTAATTTGGATACACCGTGCCAAGCACATGTGTGCCCGGTCGACCATGGTTCAACCCGGCATGGAAAAATTTGGCATTAAAAGGAGCAATTTCCTGTCTTCTGAAGGATAAATTCCTGCTTCAGCATCCCCCAAAATGTTTTTATTTTTTTCTGCTCAAATAACAAGATTCATTATTTGCAATTTTTTATTTCTGTCCACTAACTTTTGAAGGACCATTCAGAATCATTTTACACCCCCCCCCACCCCTCCACCTCCCCAAAGTGACTAAATTCCACTAATTTGGTCACTCTTTGCCAAGCACATGTGCCCCGGGTCGACCATGGTTCCACCCGGCGTGTAAAAATTTTGAAATTTGGCATTAAAACGAGCAATTTCCTGTCTTTGTCCTATGGAAAGCCTCTGTTTGCGAGAGCATTTCTCCTACTTTCAATTACCAGTAACCACTCATCACTTGAAATTTAACCTGCTATTGAAGACAGATAATCTTTGTTAATTAAGAAATGTTTCGTATTGTCATAGTCGTGTATAATCTGTGTGTTGAATAAACACCTCAAATATAACAATAGAGACTCAGTCATGGCATTTTTTTTCAATGTAATTACAGGTGTAAATTGACAACTCTGAGTTAATTCACTGGTAGATAAAATGGATCAAAACAGGGAAAACTGAAAAACAGTGTCTGAAATTTCTCTAGGGGGGGGGGGGGGGAATATTTCCAGGGGGGGGGGGAGGCGCCGCCCCCTCGCCCCCCGTGGTTGCAGGCCTGGGAAAGTTCTTCCATTCGGAGTTCTAACAATTCTGTTGTCTGTTACATTGATGCTACATAACTGATATCAGGTGAGATTTGCATGGTTGACAAAGTACCTCCCCTCCAGTGGGAGAAGCGCCCCGCACTTTAGCTCTGACCAGTATTTTCGCCAAACTGGGAGGGTGTCAAAAGCTAACGATGGGGGCACATGGAACCGCCTCCTTCATTCTTTCACACTGCTGCAGAATGGAAAGATATTTACATAAAATGCCCTTGATATCAGGTGGTCCAGGATGAAACTCCACAGTATAGTAATCCCTGCGAGAAGCCTCAGAAATATATAGGCTTAGTCTATGTATGTTTAAAAGTGGCGATGGCCCCTTCACCTTGAGCCCTAACTTTCCCCTTCCTTACTGTATCCTCTGCGGACCAGCTAAGTTGTAAGTTCGTTAGAACGAATCTTTGTAATGATGAGATTTCAACAAATACGCAAGATCCCGATTGACTGGCCGTATGGAAAGCTTCGTTTAGTATGATTAGGATAGGATGACAACTAGTTGACAGCAGATATTGATGAGTATCAGTGGGTTTGGTATATAAATCTGTTCAAATGTCACCGTTGTCTTGAAGAGTAATCGAAACATCAAGAAAGTTTATAGTGTGCCGCGTCCCCGTGGGAACCCCGGGAAGTAAGCAGCACTTGTTTACTGTGGTAAACCAGTTCCGCTTTACTAGTAAAATAGGACCCAGTCACCAATGCTTGGGGTGAAAGTCCTCTAAAATGGGCAACATGTAGATCAACGATTGACTACACTTGACTTCATCTCCATGTTGTGTCACGATTAGCCATGGTGCATAAATATGTGACGTTAACCACCACCAACAAACAAACAAACAAACAATATAGTGTGCCGCGAATAATCACTAGTGAATTGTGCGGAATTCATAACGCTAATAAATTCCAGAAGTTTGTCCTCCCCTGCGGTCCAAACCAAGGGAATATCATCTATAAACAGAACCCAAACATCCGGCGAAACGGGACCGTAGTATAGCTTGCACGTTTGAGGTACAGGTTGCCGGATCTCATTTGACGTCATAGTCACGTGACGTAGTGGCGCCATGTTGTGTTGTCATGGTAACCCGCGTGAGCGGCCATGTTGTGACGTCATCTCCATAGTGATACGTGGTGTGAGTGCGCATGCGCAGCGCGTGTTGTTAGGGTGATACGTGTTTCCGTTGTCCATTTTGTGTACTGGAGGTCGCCATCTTGGTTCCTATGGTAGCACGTGGTTGCTATGTTACCCAATTTTTCTGCAATAAGACGGGGTATGTTTTGAGGGTGGGTTCCTTTGTAGATGAGTAAATCTAATTACCACAAACAGCCCGGCAATCACTCCAAATCACCAAAATCTATCCCAAATCACCGAAATTGACTTTATTTGATACGGATTTCCCATTTTATCGGTTTAGCACGTAGTGCTATAGTACCGAGGGGGTACCGGGGTGTGTTCCTTTGTAGAAGAGTATTTTTCTGGTTCGGATTTTCCCAGAATCCTCGTTTAATTACCCAAATAAACTCGTCAAGTTGTATTATTTCGAATTCTTTCAGAATCCCTTTTTTGGATCCCATGACGTTTTTTCCCAATAAGAGTAGCACGTAATTCTATAGATTTTTAAAAGGTCGTGTTCGATTGAAGTGGAGTAATGTTCCCATAATCCCTTTTTTTGGATCCCATGACGTGTTTTTCCCTATTAAGAATAGCACGTAGTGCTATAGGACAAATTTACCCAGAATCCATTATTTAAATTACAAGTAGGACCCATATGTGTACATGAAGGCCATGAAGCTAAGTTTCACCATATACTCATGGGAGGATCTACCCAACAGATGTGTCGTACGAGGTCTAATTTACTATCCCTCTTAGCCTCATTTCGATTTTTTTGAGGATACCTTTTTGGATTTGTTAAAAAAATAACAACAATAAATATAAATTTAAATTTCTTTTATTCAACAACAAAAATACATCTTTTTATGGTATGTAGATTGTCAGATATTCATAAACAGTCTTCCTGCAGAATGGACATCTTCTCAGTGGTTTACAGCCGTCTTTGCACAGGCACAAATGGTTACATGGTCGCGGAGCGACATTGGCTGCATCTAATAAACACACACTACATTTTGTCCTCAGTGAATCTTCTTCTTGAAATGATGTGTCCATTACTTCTTTGATGGCCATTTCTTCTTCTTCTTTTTCAATGTCCATGAATTCAGGTAGTAAATTATGAATGTAATAACAGTCTGGAGAATATTTTCTGTGTTCTTCTATAACATCATCTTCTGTTTCCCAGAAACAAACAATAATACCACAATGAAGACATTGAGTTCTGTCTCCTGTCCCCAAATAAAAGAATCCAGCTTTTGTCAGTTCATTCTGGGTTTTCACACTTTCACTTTGTAACATGAATTGAAATGTCTTGAGACGATTTTCCTCCACTGCATACTTGATGTGTTTTGGTGGTCTTTGTTCTGTTGTCTTTCTTATTTTTTCTTCTCCACGTAATAACTGCTCCAGTACTGGTGGTGGAACATCACGAAAATACGTTTCGAATGAAACGCTCATTCTCTCTACAATGTCTCTTGGATTTCTTGTTTCTTGGTTTCTTGATTGATAATCATTCAGTGCCATCCTAATCAAACATGGAATAGTGAACATTCTTCAATCCTTTTTATCTTCATTCTTCTTTGGTTTTCTTTCTCTTTGTGGTTTGGGTTCTCCTATTTCAAGGCTTCTCTTCTTTGCAATATCCACTGCTTTGGTCACTTGTTCCCAATCTCTTGTGGTAAACTGGAACCCAACGTCGTTCTTGAACAGCCGAATCTGTAAATCGTTGTTGAGTTTGAAGACGATCACATTAGTAGACATCATTCTTCTTTGGCTGTCGAAACACAAATGAGCTGAACACCAAGTGCACCAGTTTTTATAGTTTTCCTTCAATACAGCGACATCTGGTGGCTGGTTTCTTCTATGACGTCATTAACCAACACATCATTATCCATTAGATCAGTCATAAACATGTTGGATATGGTTTCCATCGGTACAGCGCGACAGCGATGTTTCAAGTAAAATAGACAGTATTGTCCACACACTGGTAATGGTCCTTGAAGGCGTTTTGTATTATACTTCCAATATCTGGAATTCTTCTTCAGGAAATTTTCGAATGGTCTGTGTTGTGGTGGTAATCCATAGGAATCAAAGTATTCTGCGTTGTGGTGACTCACAAAGAGAGCCACCCAATGCTCTCCTTTTCTGTGGTCTGGATCCGTGTTGGCTATCAAAGCCACTGGTCTGTGATCTGGTAATCTTCTTGGTAACTTGTTTCTTGCAAATACACTCAAACAACTATCTGATCGAAGTGCATTCTCTAACTGCAACGTGTTCATGTTGAGTAATCGAAGATTACTTGTCTATTCTTATCCACTTCTATGATGTTCTGGAATTCTGCATACACCAGTACGTTAATTGTGGTTGGTAATGGGTTTTCGAAATGGACTTCTAGTCTCAAGTTTCCTCTCTTCACCAGATCAAAGTGTTGTCCATGTGATAGGTCTGGAGTCAGGTCGAATACAAATAGTGTGTATCCATTTATGTACTCTTCTCGGCTGATGTGGTTTCCTTCATTCTCATACATTTGTCCAGTTCCTTGGAACAGAGTCGCATAACATCTGGCCACTTCTTGTTTGAATCGAGATTGTAATGGTTTGGCTGGAATCTGCTGCCCATCCACGTACAAAGCCAAGCAATTTATTTTGTAGTTCTTGAAATTATATGGATTCTTTGAAAAGTTTCCATTGAAAGCGTCGTTGTCTACACATCCCACCACGATGCGTTTAGGTAGTTGGCCTAAAAATAAGTTTTCTTGTGTAATGCTCAGATTTCGTTTCGGCACTGAAAACACCTTGGTTTCCACATGGTCGATTGGATATTTTGCAGTTGCTTTTGTTAATGCTTTCTCGTGAGCCATTCTCACGAATGATTGGAGTCTCTCTTTGCGTACAAACATGGATACATCTAGAAATTAGTTCTTGTATGTATCGGTATCGGCCACCAATGCGAAAGCATCTTTGGCTCTATTCATTTTAACATGAACATTAACTCCATTCAGCAAATAACGAGTTTGGAAAACCATGTCCAAATGCAATCTTCCAGTCATGTCCACGATTTTACTTTTCTCTATAAATTTCTTTCGAAGAAGAAATCCCTTGTTATCATCTATCAAATCTTCCATGTGTCCGGCCGTATCCTTGTACCATAATGCATTAGTCATTTGTGACTTCTTGGCAGCTGGTCCATAACTCAACAAAGTTTCTATGAAAGCTCTGTAGTGATAAGTGTTGTTGGAAGGAGATACCAGTTTTTCATTCAAGCTTATATCGATTTGATTAAATAAGGAATGCATCGATAAATTGACTGGGCCCACTTTGGCATCGGGTGCAATTGATGCCCCACTGGAATCTACAACCGTTGCATTAACATACAAGTATGTCTGTGCCAAATTCAAATAATCATCTCCTAATCCCGCAATGTGGAATTCTACTGGACCACTGTTTCCTATAGTCGCCAAAGGCCTGTGTTCTACCCATTGCCCATGTTACACACTAGTCTGTGTTGGTGGTATTGAAAACAATCCGAGTTCGCTGTTGACACACTCACAAGATTTTTCATTAATGAGAAACATCATGCACCGAGATGGTCTTGGGTCTGATCAGTTCTCCTTCTTTTTGTCGATTTGCTAGTTTTGCGTGGTGCGGGCCTTTTTATACTTTTCCTGCCGGGTGGTTTTGAACCACCAACCACTTCATTCCAAGCTCCTGCTCCAGCCTCTTTGACTCTTTTGATTGCTGCCTTTTTTACATTTTTCCCTTCAATGACATCTTCGGCAAAGGCTGCTCCTTTTCTCAATAACTGTTTTCCCACGGTCCTGGCTGTAGTTTTCAATAAAGGTAACTCCATATTCTTCAGTCCTCCCAATATATCTCCCAAACTATATCATCTCTGTATTTGAGCTCCAGAAAAAGCCGATAGGCCGTTCCCAGCTTGTTTCGTGTAATATTCTTCGTATAATTTGGACTTACAATAAGTCATGTTTATGTGAAATGAAGAGATCTACGATTTCTGAAATGAAGTGTCACTGTCACTTTCCCGAACTCTAATGGTACTATGGCTCCTGTGTCACCCCTTATATAAACCTGGACGGTGCTGATTTTTTTTTCATTCTTCTGGTACATAATACACATTCACAAATGTTTTAGAGATGATATCCCCATATTTCCCACGTACGGGTACGATACGAAGAAGTGGTATTGTTGTATCTCCTACAACTTGGTCACGAACCAAGTCACAGTATACACAGAGTGAATAAAATCCTTGGTTGACATCGGCAACTCTAGAAGAATTGTAAGTTCCTGATTTAAAAACACACTCATTAAATCCCAAAATATTTTGAAGAGTAGGGCTCAATGTGACCACGACTCCATCACGTACCGTGATACGAACTTTACCAGTCACTTCATCCAGTTCAAAAGCTACCTTATCGTGACGAGGCAAGAGTAATTCTTTAACACCATTGATAGCTCATATCACATCAATGGGATCCGAATAACGACCTTCCTTGAGAGTAAGTCGGTAATTCTTTTTCGAAGACCAGAACACTGTCACAAAAGCTTCTTCTCCACGAATATTGAACCAAGTATTTGGATATTGAATCTCTGCCAGACCTACTTCCCATTCTCCCGTGAGATTCACTGGTTGTGATAACTGAGTGGTGTACGTAGTCAACGTGTTTTCTGGAAGCACGTTCATAGAACTATTACTTGGTAGAGTCAAATAAAACATTACTTTTTCTTAATGGTTGGATTTGGTAACAAATATCCTATGCTACTACTCGAGAGAGCAGTCCACAACTTGCTGTGTTTTCGAGAGTGAGATTAACTACACTGGTAATGATGATGATATACAAAATGATTATTTGTGAAATTTTTACAAAAATTTGCCAAACAGAGGCCAAGAACCGGTCGATCCTTCTTCCATTTTGAAGAAACCTCAGAGGTTCACTTCCTTTTATAGGTGAGTTGACTCTGTTTGATCCACGAATTGAACGAAGTTGGGTATCCCAACCTTTTTACGAACAATTCCCTTTTCTTACCTCGACCACGTTTCTTGAGTACGTGTTCGATTTTGTAAATAGTTTTATGTGAAACTCGCTGAAGCTCTTCAGTGTAGAACGACCCTTTCAATACTTCTCCATTATCATCTTGTAAGAGGTATGTGACTGGATGTCCTTTCTTGATGGCTACTCCTGTGAATAACTCTTCGGTCCAATTGGCCAAATAACCTTTCTCAAAAGTTTTCTTAACTTTATTGCTTCGCACTCTGTCTCCTACTTTGTACTTTGGTGTCTTGTGTTTTATGGGTTGCCCATACGACCTTTGCCAAACCTCTTCTTAATTTTCAAAGTTCACGGCAATGGGGGGGTGGGGGGGGCATACCTATACTACGATGATGAGAATGATTATATGATTTCACCAAGTTTTGAAGTGGAAAAGGTAGTGTATTGTTCTTGGTAAAATATTTCCACATCTTGGTTTTCAAAGTTCTATTGAATCTTTCTACTATGGAACATTTTGTTTCAACATTTTGTGTAGTGAAAAAGTCGACTTTGTGATCTTTGAGAAACTTCTGAAATTTTCTGTTTAGAAATTCTTTGCCTTGATCAGTTTGTAATTTATCTGGTTTACGACCTTGTTTGAAAATTTTACTAAAAGCTTTCACGATGGAATCACCAAGTTTGTTTTGTAATGGCATCACCCAAGCATATTTACTAAACACATCTATACATGTCAACAAAAATTTTATGTTTTTGTTGAAGTTACTTATGTTTGAAACATCTACCAAGTCAGCTTGCCATTGTGCATCTATACCACTAACTATTACTTTCCTTCTAGGAAATGTACGACGCACAGGTTTGTGAAGAATGTATGTGCCTTGAGTCTCTAACCATTTTACAACTTGTTTAGTTTTTTTCTTGGACGCTCTACGAAGAGCGTCTACACCACCAAAACTACCAGGCACTTCAGAATCATAGTACAATGCTTCCATGGCTGCCTTGTTCAAGTGTCAACTCTATTTATTCCTTTTTTCGGTCCACTTTGGCGTTTCTGTTTTCTTTGGTTGTTTTGGTTCCGACTTTATCGGTGCCTGTTTCATAAAATCCCAACGTTCTTTATGACCAATTAATTCTTGGGGTATGTTACTATCTCTCAAAGCTTTGGCCAACACTTCCCATCCCTTTGGTTGGAAAGATTTTCGTCTTTTAAGTAAATCGTTTAGAAGATCTGTTACATTCGACCCTACCACTGTTTGATCTTTGTAGATTAATTCACCCTTCTCATTCCAAGATATATTTGGGTCACCTCTAATACAATTCAACAACAACTTTCCCTTTCTCTTCATTGTCATAGGTACAGAATCGAGAATGTCTTCATCTTTATTATCTTTCTCGAATTCGACTTTAATTGGTCGAGGAGCCATTACCTTTTGTTGAAATGTCAAGTTTCTTTGTAAAATTTGATTATATTGAGTCATCTTTTCATCAGCCGAAAGAAAAGGGGCATCGAGAATATCTCTCATTTCTCTCATTTCTCTATCCAGTGATGAAACAGCCAGTTCATTCAGTTGTCTTGGAGTCTCTTGTAGACGTTCCAATAACCTTGGTTCTACCAAAGCCATCTTCTTTGCATATTCCATCATCCAAATATACCTTTAACAGCACCCAATAGTACAGGAGGTAGCAATGCCCCCAAAAATCCCCCTTTCTGCAAGATTTGTCTCCTCTTTTTGGCAGACGTACCTTTATTTGCCACTGCCCTCAGCAGTTGTTTCTGACGGACGAGTTTGGTTCTCTGAGCTTTGGTCAGAGGTACTGCTCCCTTCAATATATTCGAGGCACAGTCACACAAACAAGTAATCAATTCTTTGTCTGCATGTTTTAGTATGGATTTGATGAGTGCGGGTTTCGGTTTAATAAGAACCTTGAGAAGAGCGATGTTGCACTTGAGACGGTCAGACATGCTTCTGACTCGAGTCAGACTTGTTGCTCCCCTTTTATACTTTTCGGAGGTACACATATTGGGTTTCCCCTGGAAAAATTTGACTTCTTAATCTCATGTGTTCAGGAGTATCTTGTTTGAGAGCTATTAAAAGGTAACCATATGGTGTCGAAGTGGGATCTTCGAAAACTTCTCTCAGAAACTTGTATTGACCAGGATACATCTGTGCTGCCAAGTGTGAGATCTGAGAACGATCCCTGGGATTTTTAAACAAGATCATGTAATGACTATTGAGAGCTACAGTCCTATGGACTCTATTTTTGTCGAATAAATTTTGAACAATGTACATCACACTAATGTTACGGTGATGACTACCTTTAGTAAATAATCTAGACACTCGAACATCTGCATCGAGCATCAGATCATCCAATATGACTAAACTATCAGATTTTAATTCTTGAGGGAGACCCTCTACGAATTCTACTTGGGGTAAAGTATTGTATAATGGTTGCCATTCACTATAACACCAAATGATGTGACCTGGAACAGGTGATATAATATTTTGAATGTTTTGAATAACCCGATTTACAAAGGATGATTTATCACTACCCGTGGGACCACACAATAAACAAGTGAATGGATGCTTCCAACGAGGATCCATCTTTGTTGTTCTATGTGGGTACTACTTCTTTTTATACCTTTTGGGGAGGTGGCCCCCACTAAACGTGGGGACTACTTCCCTTTTATACCTTTTGGAGAGGTGGCCAATATGACCCGTCATCCAAAAATATTTAAAATTGGTGGCCCTCTGACTTACTGGCTGACGACAGGTTAAGTTTGTTTGATATTTGTCAAGAAGATAAACATCAAATAACTTAAGTGTCATTACCACCTTTTTTTCTTGTTTCTTCATTTTATATTTTTTTCTTTTTTTTATAAAAAACATCTATTTACAACATCTATTTACATCTTCAGACTGAGTGGTTTCTTGACGGTCATGAATTCAATCACCAAATCCATAACACAACATCTCTGTTGATTTGTGAGAGGTTTCTCGAACATATCTTCATACTCTTTCTGTACTGGTGGTGGATTCATTCCAGAAGTATTATGGTGCCACAGTAGATCATTCTTGTTAACTCTTTCAAGTGCTTCACTAAAACATGTTATAATCTTCTCTTCTTCAGACATCATTAGGCATACATTATGCTGAATCTGACTTGGGTGATCGACTGTACATCCATAGCATTTTTCTTTCACTACATCGCCAATGTTCTCTTCGACATAATGAGCATATGCCAAGCAAAGTTCATGTTGCAAGCGAACTTGCCTGAGTTCACTATCAATTTCATCAATGATCAATGGTCGTGGTTGGTTGGGTTATTCTTACTGTGATCTTCTTCTTCTTCTTCTTCGAATGTGGTTCTTGAATTGTTTTTTTTAAATCTTCATGGTTAGTAGGTTTAGTGTCTTCAGGAACTTCAGTTAAAGTTGTTTGTTGGGTTTTGATGGCTGCATCTACTTCTTGTATTTGAGATTTCAAGGCAATCCATTCTTCTAAAGATAGAGCAATACCAGTCTTCGTAGGATAAGGTTTCTGGTCTTTTCCCTCAAAGTATCTTCTGAGATGAATCTTCAGTTCACCCTGGTACTGGGTGACGTTAGCATAAGTCTGCTTGGTGCCAATTCGGAACATCTTCTCTGGTCAATGGTTCGATTGTGAATGATGCCAAGTCCATGCTTTGCCTAATCTTATATATCTTTGATGGATGTGATTGAAAACATCACCCCAGTTCAACAAATTTTGATTGAGTTTTTAATTCTTGGTTGGGGTTTGTGTTTGTTTCCTGTAGGTTAAAGTTGGAAAATTTAGAAAATTAGTATAGAAGTCAATGGAAAAGAAACTCAATGAGAATACACTAATCTCATTGGTTGATTAACTTCGATCTGATTGGTCAGTTTGGCGATCAAACTGCAATCTTGATCCTTAAACTGTAGGATATGGCCCTCTGCATTTTATACTGGCTTGGGACAGGTCAAGCTACAAACCTCTGTCCAATGGAGATAAGTCAAATAGCTCGAGTGCATTCCCACCCCATACAGTTCGTATGCTCTTTGAGGGATTTTTTTTTTTTGTTCATCAAAAAAGAAAACGAAAACAACATGTCCAACTTAGCAATTCAGTTTTTCTATCATAAAAATTTCTCATTTCTTTTAAATATTCACAACAGAGAATTTCTTAGTAATGATGATGATGATGATTTATTCCTTTGGTTATACAATAGGGGTAGCCTAAAAGACACCAGGAATCAACTTTTTTTTAAAAAAAAGATGAAATGAAACTAAAAAGTAAAGAAGTATCATCTGGTTCCAATAGGGGTAACCTAAAAGATACCATGAATCAACATTTTTTAAAATAAATGAAACTAAAAGGTGTTGAATGAAACTAGGTTTTGAATGAAACTAAAAAGTAAAGAAGTATCATCTGGTTCCAATAGGTGTAACCTAAAAGATACCATGAATCAACATTTTTTTTAAATAAATGGAACTAAAAGGTTTTGAATGAAACTAAAAAGTAAAGAAGTATCATCTGGTTCCAATAGGTGTAACCTAAAAGATACCATGAACCAACATTTTTTAAAAAATAAATGGAACTGAAAAGTATTGAATGAAACTAAGTTTTGAATGAAACTAAAAAGTAAAGAAGTATCCTCCACCTCCAGTTCCAGTAGGGTTAGCCTAAGGTATACCAGGAACATGATGATGATGATAATGATGAAAAAAACTCTCTGTATTAGAATAAATAAAAAAAATTGAAAAATCTTTACGCCGGAAAAATGTATTGCCTTGTAAGACTTGCCATTTAGTTGTTTTTTTTTTTAAGACTGCCATATAGGACTTTATGAGGACTTGCCATAAAGGGCTTTTTACTTAGAGAGAAAAACTTGCCATAAAGGACTTTAGAGAATGCCATAAAGGAAATTTTAATTAGAGAAAAACTGCCATATAGGACTTTATGAGGACTACCATAAAGGACTTTAGAGACTGCCATATAGGACTTTAGAGACTGCCATATAGGAATTTATGAGGACTGCCATAACGGACTTTAGAGAATGCCATAAAGGACTTTAGAGAATGCCATATAGGACTTTATGAGGACTGCCATAAAGGACTTTAGAGAATGCCATAAAGGACTTTAGAGACTGCCATGTAGGACTTTATGAGGACTGCCATAAAGGACTTTTTAATTAGAGAAAAACTGCCATAAAGGACTTTAGAGAATGCCATAAAGGACTTTCGAGAATGCTATATAGGACTTTAAAAAATTTGATGAGCCTAATTTTTCGGTCAACTGAACAGACTTTTTGTAGGCAAAAGCTAGACTTTGTTCAGGTTATAGAAAAATATGACACTCACTCAATTGTTTCTTCTTTAAATCTCTAGTGGTATGGTGCTAACTCCATCTTCTAAAACTCTTCGTTTTGGGTAGAAATACGATAGTCCATCTCTGCTCTGCTGGTAGGTATACATAGTGTTGTCATTCATCACAAATCCTCGGTTGATGCCAGATCCACTTTGTTGAGTCTTCAAAACTTGCAAATATCTGTCTTTCGTCAAATCATTGTGGCGTTTGCTGATTCCTTTACAACTGAATTTATTGGTGGCTCCGAAACAATAATATGTTTTACTACACAGTCCAACAATGCCGGTTCCTTGCCATTCTACCTTGAACAAGCCTGGAGTTCTCCTGTCAAAACGCTTTCTTTCTTGGCAGCATGAGGGTGACAGCCATTCTTTGCCTTTTAATTTGGTTTTCACATCTGTGGAAATCACAACACTCTGATGGAAACCACTTGTTATTCTTTGTAAAATTCTACTCTCTTCTCTGGTTTCACTAATTCATCTATGGATGGTGACGAGGTACATAGATATGCAGAATCTGTGCCCATTTCAGCATATTCGAATTCTTGGCGGCTGATAAAAGTATCAATGACATCATAATAGAACAGAAGCATCCGGAGTTTCGCATACTGGTAAACAAAGAATCCGATGTGGAGTGGCAGATCCAACTTGATGGTCTTCTTGTTCAGTTCGACTTCATATAATGTTTCATCTAATGGATTTAAGGCTCTGAAGGACATGTCATTTACAGCTTTGGTAACTTCTTCGTCGTCGCAATAGCACACACGTCGATGCTTCTCTTTGTTGGTGACGGTTTTGCCATATCCAGAATTTCCCAACAGCTTCATGGTGTCGGCAACGATCGACTTGTCAGGGTCAACATCTCCTTGTCTTCTTGCTTCAGATACTTCATCTCTAAATTTTTCAAAACATCTTCTTGGTTTGTATTGGATAACTTGATAGACGTGATCAACTTCAATACCATGCTGGAGGTACCACTGCAGTAAAGGGGTTGCAAACAACATTTTTTCTGCTCCATAGCTTCCGATCAAACTTCTAAGGGGTTTCTTCATGATTCCATTCTTCTCGGCAAAGAACTTCATGTGTTCACCAATATCATCTATGGAAATATCTGTATTCTTAAAGATATGTGTCATCTCTTCAAAGTATTCTTTCAGGTGATCTGGTACATGTATATCACATTCGACCAAACCAAACAGTTCACCGGACTTCACTTTGTTCAGTATTTCTTCATCTGTCATCGCACCATCTATTTTGTCTGAAAAGTTCTCTTTCAGGAAGGCTTTGAGTGTGGCATCGGACTTCTTCATCTCTCTCCACTCACACTCCCAGAGTTCAACAAGTTTATAGCCCAAATCAGTGATGTACTTTGCATTGGTACGGGTGTCTTGTAGCAGTTCTTTCATGGGTTTATCTCTGACTTCATTATGGATAATAGGAAGGCCATTCTTATCTTTCATGCAGGTATGTCCGTGCCAGAAGCAGCCATGGAATTGGTATACAGTCTGTGTCTCTTTGCACCAACCATCAACAGGCAACTTTCTTCGACCAATCATTTTTTCAGCTCCATTAAACTGATGTCTGATGTGGATGTCATCTCTCATCGATCAAAACACACTGTTCAGCCATTTTACCATACTTCATTGGATGTTCTGGTTTAAACTGGTTTTCTTCACGATGTCTAATACTCCAACCCATTGGCATCTCTTGCATTAGGCACCAAAGATATAATGCATTCGCATCAAAGCCTATAATACTTCCACATGGTTTTGCTTCTTTGCCATATTTTGTTTCTCTGATTCGGGTAACATCTTTCTCGTGGTATCGGTTGAAGATAATTGAAGGTCCACCAACGATATGATCTTTCACCAAGTGATGCAAGTCTTTGTTTTTCTGGTTAAATAATGTGAAGTAAGTGTCATCATTCATGGTCTGGAACAGGTATTTCAACGTGAGGCCCGGAACACTGATACCATCTTTAAACATATCGATATGGCGTTCTTGGTAGAAAGCAAACTGCTTGTCAACTGCTTCAAGGAATGGTTTTACATCTCGGTTATTATACCAGATCAGAAAATCACGGAAAGTTGTCATCTCCAAGTCGTTCCATACATGCTGGCAGTACTTGTATTCTTCATTGGATATATTTTCTTTCTTGAGAGAACTGTAGAAGGTTTCATGGTCTGGTAGGTGGTCTTGATCCAATTTGTTCAAGCTGTCGATCCATTCATATGGTAAAAATCCCTTCGTCACGGAGCAGCCAAATGCTTTCAAAAACTTGTCATAGCTGAATCCTGGAGCGAGGTAGTTGCAAATATCAACAAACTTGAAAGATTCTGTCGAGACGCACATGTAGTTATTTGATTTCTTCAGTGCAAACTTGAGTGGATTATGTCTCTTCAGGTATGTCATCAGTTCACGCTTGACTACATTCATATCATATTTTCCAGAGTTGAATCCGATGGCGGGCATCTCTTGCCGGTAGTCTTGAAATTTCTTCTCCAACTTTTGTAAAGGGTGCATTTTTGATGTATCTTCTCCAGTAGCTCTGGCTTCCGCTTCCAGCATTTCATCAATTTTCTGTCTGAGTTTAAACAAGGTCCAAGCATGATAGGTCTGCATCAGTTGGTGGCAATGAGATGAAATAGATGTGAGGTATGTCATCATTTCTTCAACAAGTTCTTGAGAATTTCCATTTGTAATAAAACATTTCGGTTCTTGGTATTCTGGAACATTACTACATAGACTCACACTCAATGGTCGGTATTCTGCTTCCCATATCAGTTTATCACTGTCAGCAGGAAGACTGGATTTGACAAAGTAACTTTCAAAATCAAACGTTGCACGGTATGAGTAAAACTTCATATCGATGATGTAGCTAAAATGATTCTTGTAGACGTTCACATACATGGTATCTTCATACTTTCTATGAGATCTCTGTACTAATTTGGCAACAATTTGGTCATCATCATTCTTGACAAGTTCATATGCTTGGATATTAACTTCAAAACATTTCTCCAAGTCAGGTAATTCGGCTAAAGTTACTCCACGGAATTCATTCTTTGGCTTTTGTGTATACTTGCTGTACATGGCATCTGTTGTATAATTTTGACTATTGTAAAACCAATTAATTACTTGTAAAACTGATTTTATGTGAAAATAAAATTTAATAGAGAGAAAATTTAAAGTTGTTCTTTTCTTTTCAGCTTACCTATGAGTTGAGCACGCGAAAGTAGTTTACTACAACATTGCGGATCACTCATCTATTCGCCACGCAGAACATACTGCGTGGCACGATCTGATTGGACAGTTGTTTGACCAATCAAAGAATGCCTGCGTGGGATAATTTTACAACACGCTTATCTATTGGTCCCATGGAGCATACCGCCGTGTGGGATGATCTGATTGGACAACTGTTTGACCAATCAGACATTGCCGCGATCTTACTGGGTTATCAAACACCTGCGACGTGACACCATATTATCTATGACATAATCAAACAATGTACATGGTCTTTATCATATTAAGCTTCTTATAAACAAAGGAGCCCTTTATCATAATACCTTTATCTATGACATAATCAAACATACCAGTTGTCCCTTATCCACTTGCATAACTATACAACGTGAGACTATCATATCTTCTTATAAACAAAGATTCTCTCTATCATAATTCCTTTATGACATGTCTAAACAAAACCAGGTAGTCTTTATGTCTAAAGCGTTTTGTATGCCGTTACATGTACATGTCCTTAACAACATTTAACTTAGATACACCAACAGAGCTCGAAATTTACATGGGGCAGGGCTGGGGTTAGGGGATGGTGGCACTCTTTTGTTAGTACTCATTGGACTCCTTAGTTTGAATGTCCCCCAGCTTTGGGCTAGCCTTTTGAAGGAGGGAGGAACAGTCCAGGGCTTTGGTGGGGAGGGACTGGGCTTTTGGAAGGAGAGCCCACATACAGGGAAAACCTAAACAATGTGGGGAAAGCCTAAATGGGCTATACATAGTCTGGGTCCCTTTAGACGGCCCTAAAATGGGCTTTGGGGAGGGATAGCCTAAACAATGGGGTACATACAGGGCGGGTAGGGTGAGGGGGCGCCTAAAAATAGCCTAGGCCTAGTGTGGAGAAGGGAGGGGAGCGGGACGGGAAGGCCTAACGGATTTGGGCGCCGGGGTCAATGACCCCGGGGTCGGGGTCAGACCCCGGGGTCCTGGTAAAAAGGGTAGATCTCAACCTGACATACTACTTACACAGGTTGTCATCATAATAAAATTGGCGATGTTTATCTTTCACCAAAGCATTTACTGCTTTGTTCTGGAGAATATAATCACGAAGATCTTCTACCATTCCAATTGGGTGGTCTTTCAGCTTATTCACATAAAAGGTGACGTCCGTAACTCTCTCCACAAGCCATTTGGTGTTGTGTCGTTTTAACTTGGCCCATTCCAGGATATCTTCTTCCGTGACATCATCAAGGAATTCTTCAAAGTCTTCTTGGCAGCATACTAGTTGTGGAACATCAAGTACCCGGGCATTGTTTTGTGATGGATGGTAATACTTCAGTTCATTTGATTCATTGTGTCGCAGGATAAAACCAAAACTCAGATTAATTTTAAATCTTACCTGTTGTGGCAGAAATATGGTAGTCATCAATTCATCATTTTCAGGTCCATATCGTTGATCCGGTAGTTATACTGGTCCCGGACTCTTCTGTTCATCGTGTGGCGAGTTCTAATAGGACTCCAGTTATCTTCGTACACGGTCAACATCTCATCGGGCTCTTCTTCAGACATTATATTCTTTTCAAACTCAATTGGGTCAACATCATAATGGGTGGTCGTCGTGGTCCGTGGTTGTTTGGGTGGTCCTCTCTTCGGTTCATCAGTCTTCCTTTTAGATGGTACAGGAACTGGTCGGTGGGCAACGCTCTTGTGTCGGTTAAAATGGAATAGTTGGTTAAACTCCTGGCCGCAATCCATACATGTGTAGGTCTCCAAACATTTCTTCAGATGGTTTACCAAATCTTCTTTCCTCGTAAAGGTCTTGTTGCAGTTGGTGCAATCATGGGTCTTCTTCTTTCCATGGGTATTTCTGCGATGGCGATCTCGATTCGTTCTTGCAGTAAAGGTCTTTCCACACTCTTCACAGGCATATACATCAGTCCTGGTAACGGCAGTAGCAGCTTCACACTCCATCTTCATAAATTTTTTGCGAAGGCAAAATTGCTATGGAAAACTCTCTAGCGATGTGTTCAGTTCGAAGGATCGCAACAGAATGACGCGACGTTACTCTTCTCCGGAATTTATTTCTACGTGACGGACGTTTTTGAAAACGTCACGACGTCACAACGTTTTTTCATCGATATTTTCAGTGGGAATACAGAAATCTGATTGGTGGATTAACTTCGCTCTGATTGGTCAGTGTAAAAACATCTTGATCCTCATTAATTTTATTATTTAAAACCATGTAGTTAGGGGGGTAATTTAAAGAAATTGGTAAATATAGACCCTAACAATTAGTTAGGGGTCAGTTAAGGATGTTACTAAAAATAGAGTGTAGGAATTTATAAAAATATAGTTCCAAGTAGACGCAGAGGATTCTGGGTAAATTGGTCTTATAGCACTACGTGCTATTCTTAATAGGGAAAAACACATCATGGGATCCAAAAAAAGGGATTATGGGAACATTACTCCACTTCAATCGAACACGACCTTTTAAAAATCTATAGAACTACGTGCTACTCTTGTTGGGAAAAAACGTCATGGGATCCAAAAAAGGGATTCTGAAAGAGTTCGAAATAATACAACTTGAAGGGTTTATTTGGGTAATTAAACGAGGATTCTGGGAAAATCCGAACCAGAAAAATACTCTTCTACAAAGGAACACACACCCGGTACCCTCTCGGTACTATAGCACTACGTGCTACATCGATAAAATGGGAAATACGTATCAAATAAAGTCAATTTCGGTAATTTGGGGTGGATTTTGGTGATTTGGAGGGATTGTCGGGTTGTTTGTGGTAATTATATTTACTCTTCTTCAAAGGAACACACCCTCAAAACATACCCCGTCGGATTGCAGAAAAATTGGGTAACATAGCAACCACGTGTTACCATAGAAACCAAGATGGCGGCCTTCAGTATACAAAATGGACGATGGAAACACGTGTCACCCAACAACACGCGCTGCGCATGCGCACTCACGCCACGTATCATATGGAGATGACGTCACAACATGGCCGCTCACGCGGGTTACCATGAAAACACAACATGGCGCCACTACGTCACGTGACTATGACGTCACATGAGATCCGGCAATGAGATCCGGCAACCTGCACCTCAAACGTGCGAGACATACTACTCGGGACAAGATGACAGAATTCTTTGAAAAATGTCCATGAAAATATTCGCATAGGATGGTGCCATCTTCGTCCCAGTGGCAGTGCCCGAAATCTGCAGAAAATACTCCGTGTTAAATTCAAACACATCATGTGTGAGCACGATCTCAGCCATTCTAGAG
The DNA here is from genome assembly GCA_031216915.1 of Pictodentalium vernedei. NCBI lineage: Eukaryota > Metazoa > Mollusca > Scaphopoda > Dentaliida > Dentaliidae > Pictodentalium > Pictodentalium vernedei. The sequence continues at coordinate 590,553,750 of CM062295.1, read as the reverse complement.
ACTCCGTCCACCGTCTCGGGGGAACATGGTGCTAAGTCAAAAAAGTCCTGAGGTCTATCAGATCATCTGTATGTGGTATACTTTGGTGCACAACCAAAACATCCACCGTCGCTAGGATAGCTCATGGAGGCATGGGTCTCAAGTCCATAACCTTGTGAATAAAGTCATCAGTATCACGTAAATATGAAGGTCTAGTAGGCACAAGAGGTTGTATAATATGGTCAATTAATTTGGAAATCCCTTTTGTAGGAGACCCATTTGCCTACACAATGGGTCGACCCGGTACTCCCTGCTTGCGAATTTTAGGAAGCAGATAGAACCTTGGGCAGGCGTAGTCATACATATTCTCAGAGATAATGTTCTGTTTTAGTACATCTCCTCAAATAGGGTAGTAACTTCCTGTTCAATATCACAACTAATATTATGTTCAACGCGCTTATAGACTGACTCATCATAAAGTTGTCGGTATCCCCCGCCAGATATCTTGCCTTCTTCATAGCTACCACTGCAGACCCTTTATCTGCCTCACGTATAACAATCCTGAAATCTTATTTCAATTCACGCATAGCTTCTCGTTCCGCTGCAGAAATGTTACAGAAGGAACATTGGTCTGGCGTGCTCATAATCTCGTGCTCCACAATTGAAACAATCGATTCTAACTATTTATTCTTATTGATAGGCTTGTCCAGTCTGATCCTTTTCTGAACGTAAGCCTTTTAGGATTTACTTCATAATGTTCTCCGCGAAAATGCCCTATTAGATGAATGGATCTATCAAAAGCTTTTATGCTTCCCTTTAAGTCTAGGCGGTCAACCCATGCCGGGGTAGGCGTAAATTTCATCCCTTTAGAAAGTAATATGAGTCTGAAAGTGTTATGCCACTCAGACCGACGACGGAAAGAAAACTCATCGTCTAGTAGTCTAACATGTTCTTTGAATTCACTGATAAAACAAGGAAGTGGTTCAACTGTTGGAGACCTTGAAGCAGGTACCGGTAATGTAGGAACAGACGCATGCCGCTCGGAAAGAGCGTTTTGTTTAAAACAAAGAGTGGGTGATGTCTCTAGCTGAGTGACAGGTTCCAAGGGTGTATCATAAGACTGGCTGGCGAAGTGAGGCAGTTCATCAGCTGTGTTCAAGGAATTCAGTTCGATATTACGTAGTTCCGAGAAACTACTACCCTGAGGAATCTCAATACGATTCAAGTCAGAAACACTACCTATAATATCCTACTTGCACTGTTATTCCATCACTACTAGGATGTTTACGGTCCGGTGATTTTATCCACGGTTTACAAATCAATTTCAGAAGTTTAGGACGGTGTTGTTTCTATATTTTATTTCTGAACTTATTCACCACTGAATCCACATTTCGCCTGAGCGTCATAAACTGAGTTTAGTTTCCCGAGTCAATAATGTCGTTTGTGATGCTTTCAATTTGCTCCAGACACTTTCTGTATTGTAATATTCTCTCAAAAAATGGTCAAATTTAAAATTCAATAGAATTGCGACAGAGCATGCTGTCCCACAGTTCACGAAATTCCGAAGGAATACTGCCGAGTGCAGAATGAAGAGAAATCTGGCAGCCATAAGGTATAATGTTATCTCTCTGGCACTTACGCAAGAATTCCAAATGGCACTATAAATATATGTCGTTTTGAAGACATTAATTGAACCGTATTGATATTTTTGGGTTATCATTTTTAGCTTAACTTGATAAAGTACAGATAAGCTATTGCCATCACGCGTATGGAAGTCTGTGAGTCTGCTCACATTTTATTTAACACAGGCTACACCTGTAGAAACCAGTTTTGAAAAAAAACAGCTTTTGAAAAAAGTAAAAATTTTTTTTAAAAAATCACCAGTTTTGAAAAAAAAATCACCGTTTTTGAAAAAAAAAAACAGCTTTTGAAAATAAATTTACCACTTTTGAAAAACAAATTCTAACCACATTTGAAAAAAAAATTACCACTTTTGAAATAAATTGTCGTTTTTTCAAAACTGGAACTTTTTTCAAAACTGGTTATTTTTTCAAAACTGGAAATTTTTTTTTATCAAAAGTGGTTATTTTTTTCAAAACTGGAGAAAATTAATTGAAAATAGCTCTTTTTTAGTTTCAAACTTTTTACCAATCTTCAGCCCTCAAAACCGGATGTTGCCTGGTGCCGACTTGAATCTGTCTGACCTGTGCAGGATGCTGGGTGTCAACTATACAGTTGACAGAAGATATCTGCATTGTTTTGTACGACATCGAAGAACCACCACCTCTTCTAAGTTAGGGTTAGCTACCACCCGAAAAATTTCCTAAAAATCACTTTTTTGACTATTTGGACATGTTTTTTAGAATAAACACATAAATTTAAACACATAAACCCAATTCCGTCTGTCCGTCCGTCTGTAGACGGAATTCGTGTCCGGCTCAGAACTGTTTTATCTTTTGACCTAGGGTTATGGTATTTGGCATGTGGGTGTATCACCATGAGATTATGTGTCGCGTATCATCATGACCCACATATAACACTGACCTTTGACCTCAAGGTCAAATTACTGATTTTTGGCAAGTAAGAGGTTTAAAATTGTGCTAGACTGTATTATTAGTTATAGTATCACAGCATTACAGTATCGAGGCATTACAGTATCAAGGAATTAATTCGGGAGAATTAGCCACCCTTGGCGACCCCCTCTAGTTCTTTTTAGGTTACAGCAACTTCTATAAATTTGGCGTTTGATACACTTGGCATTGTGGGAGGGGGCATATGCCACGCTTCGCGTTGCTCTTGTTTTAACGAGTTAGTATTAGAAGAGGTGGCGGTTCTTCGATGTCGTACAAAACAATGCAGATATCTTTTGTCAACTGTATAGTCCACACCCAGCATCCTGCACAGGTCAGACAGATTCAAGTCGGCACCAGTCGACATCCGGTTTTGAAGGCTGAAGATTGGTAAAAAGTTTGAAACTAAAAAAGAACTATTTTCCATTAATTTTCTCCAGTTTTGAAAAAAAACAAAACACTTTTGATAAAAAAAATTTCCAGTTTTGAAAAAATAACCAGTTTTGAAAAAAAAATAACCAGTTAAATTTTTTTAAATTTTTTCCAAAGCTGTTTTTTTCAAAACTGGTTTCTACATACATCCCGTAGTTCTTATCCAATCATTACGAAATTTTATATGCAGATTCCAGGTCGCGTCTAGATGAGAACGTCCCCTTTTGGTCGCGATCGGTCAGCACAATCTACGGGTCGTATTTATGAAGGGATTTCATTGTAACTTGGTAGGATGACTCGATATAATGTCTGAATGAGAACAGCCTATTTTGGCCGTGATCGGTCAGCCGTGACGGCCGCACAGGCACGTGACCTAGATTTGTTTAGCACAGTCTACAGTGCATATTTATGAAGCGATTTCATTGTAACGTGGAAGGATAACTCGGTATGATGTCTAGATGAGACTGTCCTACTTTGGTCACGATCGATCGGTCAACCGTTACCGCCGCCTGGTCACGTGACCTAGATTTCTTTAGCACTGTCTACAGGTTTTTTTTTATGAAGGGATTCCATTGTAACCTGGTAGGATAACTGGATATGATATCTAAATGAGACTGTCCTATTTTGAGTCCTGATCGGTCAACCGTGACCACTGGACCGTCACGTGACCTAGACTTATTTAGCAAAGTCTATGAATCATATTTGTGAAGGGATTTCATTGTAAATTGGTAAGATGACTCGTTTTGGAATGCTTTTACTGTAACTTGGTAACTTTGACTGACCTACATTAACTGTGAGGGCCACATTAACCATGGAATCAATTTGTTAGTACAGTCTACATCTCAGATTATTCTTATTGAAAACATAGCATGTAGGGAGCAGAAATCAACATATTCTCAATCATTACAATTCCTGTCTTATTTCATAATCCTTTCATAAACATTGAACATTATTCTTTTCATCAAACACCACACACAGTCAAGTTAAGCTGCAGTATCATTGAAACTTTCATTCATTTCCGAAATGACCGTTACCATTTTTATCCAATACGTATTTTTACGCCACAGTTTCCAAATTCCACATACTCTGTACAGTTTTTATAGTTTAAAGCAAGGAATATGTGTATTTTTCACATGGGATTTCAAAATTTGCAGTTCAGTGACATGTAACACTAGGGTACGAATTTAGTATCCCTAAGTATGAAATATGCATATATCCTTCTTCTAACTGTAAGCCTTAGTGAAATAGAAATATACCTAGTACATTTTTATAGTGTTACGGTGTGTAATAACAATAATGGTAACAGGCAGAAATCTGAGAATCAATAACAATAACTCCAATTTGACTATTTTGAAATTTAATAAATAAAAAATAATATGAAAAGAAAATGATACAATATTTTACACTATGTGGTTTACAGAAACAGAAATACTTGTCATTTAGTCCAAAATAAAATTCAATAGAATCCAGTTATCCTGTGACGAAGAAACTTTCCAGCTGGTATTGTAATGTCCAAGAATGTGTCTGCATAAACAGTACCCAATAAATTGTAATGACATGTTCACTCAAAATTCAGCGATCTTCAATAAATTCCAATAAAGCACTCAGCGAAATTCAAAATGAAATGGAATTAATATCCAGCAAGTATTTGCTCCTGAGGTAGTTTGAAAATTATCCAGTTGAATCCAAGGTTTTTAAAAGAATAAATCGTGGTTCACACAAGAAGAAATTCTCTTCAAATTTTGGATACACTTTCCAATACAAAAGATGCTCAGATCACAAAATAATATTCCGTAGAATATATATTGAACTCAGCTGCTATCTAGAATAATGCATTGTCCTGTGATAACAATCTCCACTGCTAAATGTATAAAAAATAGTCAGTCCCTTTTCAATGCAGTGTGAGATGAAAGAATGTCAGAAATCTGTTGGCAGACACTTACATAGTCTTCAAATAGAAAGTTCCCAAATTATCCAATGTTATCTTATTCCATTAACTTGGGGGCGCGGTGGCTCAGTTGGTAGAGGTGCAGGCTGCAAGTCGAGAGGTCCTCGGTTCGAATCCCACCTACGGCAACCGCGTTGTGTCCTTGGGCAAGACACTTCACCCCCATTGCCCACGTGGGGGCACGGTGACGTTGTGTACTAAGGCGTACTGCACGTCGATGGTGCATCTGTCTTCAACCAATGCTAACACTGCGTGTGTGAAGTTGGTATGTTGGGGAACTGACAGTTGCTCGCCGTTGCTCGGTGGTTCTCTCCGGGTACTCCGGCTTCCTCCACCCGTAAAACTGTCAGGGTCATGGTTAGTCATTGTGCAGAAATATGTGACCTTAAACACCAATAAATAAATAAATAAATTATAAATAAATTCCATTAACTTCTGATTGGCTGAATTAGGTCATCTCATCAAGTTTCTAGATGATTCTGTCTAATTTCAAGTAAACAAGTGTGACCCAAATAAACAATTAGTGAGCTAAAAATAGATCGTGTTTAAGAATATTTGTGAATATGTTGATAGGTACATTCCAAGGTCACTCAGTGCCAATAAGTGATCCCACAAGCCAAAGTATACTTATTCTGATTATGATTTTTTTCTCGAAAATGTTAATTCTTCATAATTATTAACTAAGGACATGTCAATTCTAATTATAATAGAGGCCTTTTACAATAGTTAAAAGTGGGAAGTACGGGCATGTTACGTTTGTGATTTCATACTCATAGGAGATGATTCGGGAGGAATATCCGGGAACGATTCTGCGAGAGGAGGGAGGGACACACTAAAAAGTGTAGCCCGAGCACGAGTCCGAGTCCGAACTGAGGAAAAGGTGTAGCTGGGAAATATTTTTTTTTTGTTTTCTCTGTTGTTTGGAATGCTGAACAAGACCCGTCGGTCAAAATGCATGGTGTTTTGTTTGGGCTGTAGCAGTGTGATATTATAACCGGGGCCTTTCTCTATCCATGCAGTTCTTCCGCTATAATTTACAACTGGGAATTAACTCAATACCTAAAACAATTATCATCAAATGGCTACTAGCTCACTCCAGCGGATTGTGATTGATCAGACAGTTGACTCCTCGTTATGCCTCATGACGAACAAATAACTTTCAGTTGAAGAGAACCAGTCTATGCTTGGCTACGAGAGGGGAATTCAGATATGGGGAAACACTCTTTATGTGGTTTTGCCCACGGGTCAGTCTAGGGATGGAATAATAATAATGAAGACTGGTCAAGCAAGTATCAACAACTCTATATTATCAAGTTATTTACATATGAACAATATTTTTCCCAATATTTAGTTATTTATTTATTATTGTTTAAGGTCACATACTTATGCATAATGGCTAATTGTGACCGTGAAAGTTTTACGGGCGGAGGAAGTCGGAGTACGCGGAGAGAACCACCGAGCATCGACGAGCAACTGTCAGCTCCTCAACATTCTAACTATGTCCTAGTTCCGTTCAAGCAGGGTTACAGCGGTTGAAGGCATGTGCACCATCGACGTGCAGTACGCCTTAGTACATGGCGTCATCATGCCCCCATGTAGGCAACCGAGCTAAAGTGCCTTGCCCAAGGACACAACGCGGGTCGTCCCTGACTGTGATCGAACTCGGGACCTCTAGCATGGAAGTCCAACAGTCTACCACTGAGCCGCCGCGCTGCCTATTTTTCCCAATTAATCAATCTGACCCTAACGTGGTCGACCACTAAACCGATGGAACACTACATCATAAAATAATAAAATTACATTTCCTGTCGGATTGCATTCATCAGGAAAATGGCGCAGCTTCGAAGTGTACTAAGATAATTAACCTTTCATCCATTCAGTCGTCATTCATTCATCCAGATTACAATACAGCGTTTTTTTTCCATTGACGACAATACTAATTTTTCCTCCTCTCCCCATTTCACCAACTGATTTGGGCAAAAAACAACCATCTATCCATTTAGTTTATCATCTCATGAAAAAAATATACCAAAAAAATATAGGTCGTCGTGTGAATTTTGCCTTTAAATTTGGAGATTCCTGGACTACCGTCCAGTTTCGCACTGAATGAAATTGACATATTTTTACCTCCGCCCGCACAATTTTAATCTTCTCTCACACATTTCAGAAGACAATTGTTACCAATATTTTAATTATATCTATTCCAAAACATGCACTTTAAAATTTTATTCACACTCACAACCTCAGTTCATTTTCCACCAATCGGTTAATTCCAGGAACTTTTATCCTCCATTAAAGGCACCAGAGGCGTTGTTTGCACGATAGTGATACCGATCCAGAAAAAGGGGACGACGATGATCTCGTCATTCTCATCACCAATGACGAAATAACCAATATCATAAAAAAATGCCAAAATTCTTCCTCGCCCGCCGAGGATGAGGTTGACTACAAAATTCTGAAACAGAGCCCAAACTCCCTAATTGATAAACTCAACAACCTATTCAATGCATGCCTCGCCCATGGCTACTTTCCAAAATGTTGGAAATCAGCCATTGGGGTCATGATACCCAAACCAGACAAAGACCTCTCCAATCCGGCCAGCTGGCAAGATATTCGAAAGAATCCTTACCTATCGATTGAGGGGGCACCTTAAAGAAACCGACTTCCTCAATAGACGGCAAAGAGCCTATAAGAACCGTAAAGAAGGCATTGAGCATGTCCACCGCCTTGTTAATCAAATGAAAACCGCGATCAATAACCAGCAACTAGGCGCGGCAATCTTAATAAACGCAGAAAAAGCGTTAAATTCCGTTTGACACAACGGAATGCTCCTAAACTTATCAAGAATGAATCTCCCCATGAAAGTGCTTAGATTATTCTCCTCCTTCCTTCACGATCGCGAAATAAAAATCAAAGTCAACAACGAAATGTCCGATAGTGTCCCCCTCGAGGGCAGGCACCCCAAGGATCTGTCCTCAACCCACTTCTATACATCATCTACGTCAATGATCTCAAAATATCCGATAATCGCGTTCAAATCTCACAATTTGCAGACGATAAGCGCCTCTGGGACTCTAATAACATCGCCAATTTTGTTTTAAAAAAAACCCTTCAACGAGCTCTCGTTGGCCTGGAGCAATGGTGTGCCAAATGGAGAATAAAGCTGAACGCTAACAAAACCAAAAGAATCACGTTCACGCGTAAGAAAAAATCGGGACTTTGACCTAAAACTTCTGGACAAATCCTCCCTGAATGCACAGAGATGAAATTCCTTGGCATAACCATTGACCAAAACCTATCCTTCAACAAGCACACCAACGATATTGCCAGCAAATCGACAAGACGTATTAACTTGCTAAAAATGCTACGAGGTACATCCTGGGGAGCCAAACAGACTATTCTACTTAAACTATACAAAGCCTTTGTGCGCCCAATACTCGAATACGGGGCAATCATCCTAACCGACCCAAATCAAACCAATATCACACCATGTAATCAGATCAACGCGGTTGTGTCGGAAACATGCCTCCCCGTAGTTGGCCGTCCGCTTCCCGTCGTTTATCGTTCGCATTTTTAGTTGAAGTTTACATGCCGTCGATTTTCAAAGCAACATGGAGTCTATCACAAGGTGAGTCTATAATTATTTCATTGCATCAGTTGGAGGAGATATTCAGTCGTAGTTCTACCAATGGAAATAGTTTTTAGAATCCGCAGTTTTTCTTAAATAACCCACAATAAGCGGCAACCCGACGTTGTGTCAACATTCGAAAACTGGAAAAGTGTCATCGTTTCTAGTCAACGGCGCCTCCATCCGTATATTTTGACTTATCATTGCCCGAATACTTCAATCCCATCAAAGCAATCAAACATCAGGTATATAAAACAAATATTCGATGTAAAATCGTGAATTTTTTATCCAAAACTTGACAACGCTGTGTTCAACAGTTGACAACGTCGCGGTTCGAACGTGTGATCTCAGTTTTGCTGCATTGCAGTTATAACTATGTAAGAATACATGCGACCACAATGGCGCTATGTAATAAAGGCGTTAAGGGTAATGGCGTTGTGCGCATATGACCATTATTCAACTTGTTTCTCCCATTATTTTGTTTTAAATAGAACAGAATCGGGGGTCAGACGCACGCCTTTCCCAGATTCCCTGGTATTTCAGAATCGATTTTCCCTTTTCATCGTATTTGGTGAAAAACGAACCACAGGCAGCGAATCAGTGTCAGGGGACACGTGTGGACAGATGTTGTCACCTTTTTCCTGATGTCATTTTCTTGAAAAAATGCATTCTTCTGCGCCTGGGACAAAATCCAGCGCAATGTTATATTTCAATTTATGCTTGCATCGTTCTGCGCTATTTTTTAAATATACTGAACACGTGTAATAGCTCATTATTTCCCATGATGTTATCGGGTGGAATGATTGCTACGTGAAACGTCATATTACTTAGTGACTAAGTCGCGGTCATAAAATTTCATCTACCCAACCCCATTCGGATTTTTCGGTGCTACCGGTCAAAGTTTTGATTTGATTTAATTTGAAGTTCTGCAGTAGCATTCCATATATGGAGCTTATGGATATTCATGCATTCCATATATTGAATGCTCTACTAGAACTTTGACTCATCACACTAAAAAGGAATTGGGCTGAGTGGATCCAACATGACCACAAAATACACGATGTCATTTGTTATTTACATTTGTGGCTTATGAGTACGTAAACAAAGTATCTTTTTGATGGCCTTATGTCATGGTTCACCATGGATCATCATGTTGAATGGATACGCCCGCTCGCCCCAATTCAACCCTATTTCAGTTCTTCCCGGGTGATATCCCCCATATAAAATTAAATACGAAGACTCCCATGGTACTTTTTACATGGCCATTAATTGCTTGATTTCTCTCATTTCAGTTCAGATTTAGAAGACCTTGACTGTGAACCCTTTGATCACGAGACCTCGACTGCTGCAGCAACACTGACAATACATGATACTCTGGTCTTACGAATGACATTTTATTTTGTTTGTTTGTTGGTCCAACAGATAGTTGAATTTGCCCAACATTTAGTTTATTTGAACATAACATTATTGCCTGCAAAAGATGGTTGTAATCTAGTTTAATACATAGTTCTCTCCATTTCGAGTCAATTCAGCATTTCGTGTGGACTCATTCACCACACATATTTTCAGGGACGGCTGAACCGGGGGGGGGGGGGTTCAAAGGGGGCACGTGCCCCCCCCCCCCCCCCCCGCACTTTTTCACCACTTATGAGTACCATAACAGGGCGTATTCTGACATAACCTACGCAACCCCTATAGCCACATTGACTTGGGAGATAGTAATTTAACAAAATTTGCAACACAATACTGTCGGCATCGCTGTCCATCTTATATATTGAGATATTACACGTCGTAAGCTCACAAGTCATAACAGACTACAGTAATAGTGAAACTAGTCCAAACGTGGACCCAAATTCCGTAATATAATTTGAGTTTGGTCCGTCCTTTGGACGAACCAAACCCCAAAATTATATTACGGAATTTGGGTCCAAATATGGCCTATATGGTCAAATGTTGCGCATGTACTCCCTTTCCAGAGTTGCACTTAATTACGTTCCGTATTCATGACAAACGTGATGACAAAGTGCCCCTCCAACACCAACATTGAGCCCCTAAAAATGTATTTTCCGTCCTACAACCCTGCGGTTACCCAGAAAAAAATGTGCCCCCCCCCCCCCCCCAACACTTTTTTGGAGCGTCCGCCGTCCCTGCATATTTTTTCGCTTATAATATAGGGTGTGTTCAGACATTGGGAAATTTTACTGGATTTGTTAACAGCCCATTTGTCGCAGTATATTCAGTGACGGGACAAGGTTGGTAGGGGCCCCGTATTTACCGTTATAAAACGTTCAAGTACCCACCCGGCTGGTCCAAACTTGGACCCTAAGTCCGTAATATATTGTTTCAATGTGGTACATCCTTTGGGACGTGCCACATCAAAAAAAGATATTGCGGACATTGGGTCCAATTGGGGACTGTCGGATCGACCATCAGTACAAAATTCCACCCCCACCCCACCCCCCCACCCCCAATCTCCCAGTGTGTGAACCATTACATGGTGAAGTTAACTGATAATAAGACTCAGATACATGTATGTTATTAGTTTATTTCCAAACGCCGTTCGGCTAATATTAACGATTCGTCCGTGCGGTGGTGTTGGCGAACAGGCAGTATCCCTCTCCCTGGCTCCGGCGGCCCACTTATGCGACTAGTCTTTCTCTTTGTCTTCCTCTTGACCCGCTCCTGCGTATCAAAGAAGTGATCTCTATCAAATAAAAAAAAAGCTCTACGTATCATTTTAAACAAATAATTGTGAAAACTTTCATCATATAGTTGGGTCTTCCTAAACGCCGGAATGATACGGGGTGACACTGGAATGACACAATAACAACGGAATGACGTTTATTTTTTAAACATTCATCAGAGATATATTTATTTACAAAATAAAAAATAACAAGTAATATCATAAAAAATGCAGTATAAAATATAAAAAAAAAATATATATAAATACAAGCATAACAGAATGATATAAGTTCTCGTCAATATTCTACCTGAAATCGCCATCATAAAAATGCACGAAATGTACCAGAAATGTGTCATTCCATAATGTCCATTGTATTTCTGTCATTTATCTGTCTTATATTTCCTCTTCATTGCAGTGCTGAAAAAGAAAATAGGTATATTTAACTCCATGAATAAATCACTGTTCAGAAGAAAAAACGCATTAATCAGGCTGTGGTACCCCCCCCCCCCCCCCCGCGCCCCCCAAAGAAGACATTGATGTTTCCGCACTGAATGCATCACAGGAGGGACTCTTCTTTACTACCATTAACGTAAAGCAGGTATGTATATACAGACGGCATATAGGGACAGTGCAAATGAGCAATGATGGCGACGACGCACGGTAATGGCCCGTGCAGTTATGCGAATATACTCTATTGTAAATGATCTCCCCTTGTGCCAGATTTTAGATAAATTTCCCTATACAAATACATGAATTAATCTATCATGCATGTATAAGCTTTCATTTATTATAGATTAATTTCCGGATTTTTTTCCAGGCCCGATCATTCTGTCGTGGTTTCCATCAATTCTATAAACACAGCATATTATTATCAGTTAGAACCGCAGCGTTGTCAACTGTTGAACACAGCGTTGTCAAGTTTTGGATAAAAAAAATAACGATTTTACTTCGAATATTTGTTTTATATGCCTGATGTTTGAATGCTTTTGTTGGATTGAAGTATTCGGGCAATGAGAAGTCAAAATAAACCGATGGAGGCGTCGTTGACTGGAAATGATGACACTTTTCCAGTTTTCGAATGTTGAAACAACGTCGGGTTGCCGCTTATTGTGGGTTATTTAAGAAAAACTGCGGATTCTAAAAACTATTTCCATTCGTAGTACTACGACTGAATATCTCCTCCAACTGATGCAATGAAATAATTATAGACTCACCTTGTGATAGACTCCATGTTGCTTTGAAAATCGACGGCATGTAAACTTCACCTAAAAATGCGAACGATAAACGACGGGAAGCGGACGGCCAACTACGGGGAGGCATGTTTCCGACACACCGCGTTGATCTGATTACATGGTGTGAATATGGGGAAACTCCAAAAGGTCCAAAACCACGCGTATAGGGTCGCCTTCCGTGCTCCCTGTGGAACACCTATCAAAATACTCCACGACAGAGCCGAAGTTCCAACCATAAAGGACCGCCTCGCATTCCTAGCCGCTAAAAATTGCGACCGGCTCGCCGGCAGTCAACTAATATCCGAACTCCAGGACATTTGCGACAGCCGTCAAAAACCCCAAAACGCAACCAACTCATCAACCTAAATTACCACAATCATATACCCATATAAGTACTCTTAAGGAAAAATAAACAAAAACTGGGAAAGAGAAGGTGAATAAACAGGCAGTAAAAACGGCTCAGCTGTGACCATCTACCAGATGGGCTGCCTTCGCCGACTCAGCTAAAATCATTAAAAATTCAACGTCTAAAATAAACAAAAACCGGGTACAGGACACCGGAACTTTACAAGCTGCCATCTACAATGTAACCACATACTTTTATCTGTTGACTAATTCTGCCTTTTTTTCTTTTAGCAGATACACAGACTGGCTTTCTTTTTGATCTCCAGCACCCCCAAAACCGCTATGGAAACTATAACCGATACGGAACACAGTAACCACTATGGACTCTGAACATCCTCCGCTCCATCCCTAGAAGTGGTCACCCACCTCCAGGGAGGTCCTGCGCCTCGCTTTTACCCCTTTTTGTACGCGTCTGTAGCGCGCATTTTTGACCCGCCAAATAGGTTCCAATGCAGGCCTGCCCCCGAACCAGAGAAGTTCGGGTCTTTCTATGGGTGGTCCCCGGAAGGGGCCGTTATTGTTTTTCCTTCACGATCCAAATATACATCCAACTGTAATCCAGAAAAATGAACCAACTCCAGTTTCCATCAACCGCATGAGGCAGACTATACTTGCCAATGATGGCCCTCCATCACACCATGACTAACCTTCTAAGCTACAGACTTTACTTGCCCGAAAAAACCGCCACAGCCCCCTCGGGGACCCCCTCTCGCTCAGGACCTCACCCGAGGGGTCAGACAACGACCATCATAAATACAAGCCATCACTCCTTAAATCATCGAATCCTGGACATCTGCCGGGTACATGTAGCTACAAGATCTTACACAGTTAAAGAGGGTCGAAAGGGGCTTGCCCTACAGGGTCCTTGTGCGCCTGAAACCACTTCATCACATAGTTTGCACGAAAACACTGTATTGTAACCACCAGTCATTCGTAGGCTATTATTTATCCATTCAATTTCTCATTCGTCCGTTTAGTTATTCGTGCAGTTATTTACTCGTCTTTTTATTTATTCAGTTATTCACGTATTCGTTCATTTATTCATTCGTTTATTTACTCTATTTCTCCAACCATTTTTGATTGTCCCTTAACACTCATTATCACGTGTAGATTAACCGAGGATGCGGCCTCCCGCATCATTTATTTGTGCGCGCCTACTTGGGCATTAATGATAACTCCTCTTTCAATGTATAATTGATAAATTTATACCTTAACAATTAACTGCTTCACCGAGTCGGATATCTACTATAAATTACACTTCATACTGACATTTTCTTCTTCGGTCTATTTGATCGTAGATCCCACGTCCAATGACGAAACGAAAAACTATCTCACATTTCTACCACAGCATTACAAAGCTCCTGCCTTCTTGAAACTTTCTTCCTCATCCTAATCACCCTAAACTAAATGTTTCAGACTATCGCATTTACATCTACAACTGCTTGCACTGGTTATCTAGGCGGTCACAGCGAGCGAGCTCCAACATAACTCAAGACAATGTAGTACAATTAGTTATGTGTCTACACAGACAACTCCATTCTATGTATGCTTGTCAATTTGAAACGCTTACTAATTAAACAAATTCATCCAGCCTCTTAAAAATGTACTTGTTAATTTGAAGCGGTGAATCGACTCTTAATTATAATAAACCTTATTTGCTATCTTCGGCTGAGAATCCCTTCAAACAATCTTCAGCACTTATGACGTTTATATGACCGGAGTGCATTTCACAATATCCAAAATATTTAGGAATGCACTCGACAGCAGGTGAAAATCTAAAGTACTCAGCTCAAGTGGAAATCAGTTTTGATAATTAACGTCATAAGTGATGAAAATTGTTTGAAGGGATTCTCACCTAAAGCTAGCAAATAAGGTTTATTATAATTAAGAGTCCCCTGAAGTCAACTCTTGTAAATGTTTTATGTACAATAATAACAATATCGATGACAGGATGCACCCCTACTTAAGGCCTATCTCTATTGGAACGATGTTTGTTGTGACGTTTCCCAGGTTGACACACTCTGTACATCTTTCTACAGTGCTTTCATGATTCCAAAATGTCATCCGAATCCAAGGCCCTCAAGATTCTATCACATTCCCGCCCTCCATTAGCTTCCATGTGTTTTTTTTCACATCAAGGAAGGGCATAGACATCTTTTTCTTATTGACGTTTTAATTTATTTTGTCCGTTGGGAAGGAGTAAACAAGTGGTCAGTGACTCGTCTCCCTCTCCAGAACCCATTCTGGATTTCTTCCAGGAATCTCCTTTCTTCGACAATTTCCACAGTCCATAGATAGAGAACCTTGTGGAATATCTTCCCAGTATTACAGCTAACAGATATCCCTCTAAAATTTTCTTCCACTCTGTCGGGACCTCTGCTTTGTGGTTGTCATGTTCAATAGTGCTGCTAGATGCTCATATAATGGAACCCCTCCTCTTTTTAAAAACTCATAAGGACTTTCGCCCGCATCTGCTGTTTTGCCATTCTTTAACTTGGTGACTGCATTACGAACTTCCCCACCTCAGTTTCCTCTGCATACTAAGTCAGATAAATTTTCTTTGCTCTCCATCATACATTCCGGCGGCACGCCTTCCACCCATCTCCTATCATTTATCCTTTCCCAATGCTTGACAATTTCTACTACTATAGTGTCCCGTGTCGTATATATTCCATAATTCCCATCGGGCTTGCTCCCTTTAACTTGTAAATATACAACCCCAACTCCGATACTTCTGTTCGTCGTCTTAAGTTTTGTCCATATTATTTCACTTTCCACTTGATTTGTTGTATTTAACTTTGATAAGTCCCTGATCATCAAAGGGCTCAATTCCTCCTTGATATGTATACCTACACTCCCTCCTGTTTTATGGACTTCTGGTCGCCCCAATCCAATCCACACATAGGGGCCTACCTGGTCGGTCCTTTCCTCTTGTCTAATCTATGTCTCACTTCGGCCTATCAAATCAAAATTTTCATCCTCCACCAGGGTTGCAGTTTCACTTACTTCCCTGTGGACTCGGAGATCCCGAATGCTGCTGCATCTTATTTCGAAAACGCAAGAGTTCCCTGAGATGTTATTCTTATCTCTTTATGTCTCCACCCATTTTTCTATCTTTTGTACATTTGCTCTCCCATCTTGCTTCTGCATCCAAACTTATCCCACCCACTCTGTCTTATGACAAAAAAGGCTCCACTAACTGTAACATGTTTCTACCCAACGAACGCCTCTACAGCCCTTGCATTTAGACGGGGACTGTCCCTGCCATACAACTCTCGCTTTCATCGGAATGTCCTTCGGTTGTCAATAAAGGGTATCCCAAGATAGCTGCAGTGTTTCTCAAAATTTCTCGTTTACCCCAATGATTCTATAATTTCCTTCATGCCCTCCACTCATGACTGAGGGGAGTGCCAACACTACTACAATCGCCTTCCTGCTATGTAACTTGGTGATTAAGTCCTTGCATGTATTCATAAGCTGAGCTGACCTCCTTTCCCATATATTGTTTGTACCCACATGCACCATCACACTGGATCTGACCCTGAATCCTTTATAAAACACTTTTTTGGGTGTGTGTTGGGGGAGGGGGTATGGCTGAAATCATTCGACAGCCACATCAGACGGTTTGGCCACTGGGAAACAGTTTGGGTCAAGAAGGTATAGGATAGTTTGTTCAGGGGACCGTTTGGACGATCCACTACAGTTCCTATTTTCCTATACATGTGGGTCAATAAGCCCATTGCCGATTAGCCATTTTTGACGTTAATGATATGCAAGGTCAGGGGTAGCTTCGGGTAAACACTTCGATCAGACAATCTGTCAAGATTGTCGTACATGCGATAGAAGCAACCAAAATGTTCGCTTGAAACGAGAAAATGTGCATTTTCGATTTAATACCAATAAAGATAGAAAAAATAACACGCTTTTAACACTTCATTTAATGCACATGGCAAAATAATATTGATTTTTTAGTGAAATGAATACCGCAATGAACCCCTTCCCACAAGCGAAGGTAGACTCGGCATCATGGTTTTGTTTTGTTGACGAATGAGAAAACTGCAGATATATCACTGAAATCACACAAAAATGTCTGCGTGAGTGAAACTACAAACCCTGGATATCCAAACAACCAACCCATACAAATATTTTCAACCATAACACATAGATGTTCCAGCTGAAACAGGTTGGGTGGAGGGGGGCGTGGTCCCTAAAAAGTGAATGAAAATCGTCTGCAAGTAGCAGTGTCGCGTGTCAACTAATAATATTTTGTCCATATACAGTACAAGTCAAAAAGAGTTGAAGAATAACCACTACTGGTATAAACTATAGATGTAATGTTTCCTTTACTAATAACACAAGAATCGGACATAAAAATAAATGTACATGCACATGTATTCTGTAAGATTTTTTAACATGTTTTGGATTTGTACACAGTATTTAAGAGGGTTAATTGCATTGGAATTCCTATTGCATTCTATTTTCCAATGCATAGAAATTCAAAATGTAATTTATAATGTCCACGAAAGAATATTATTTCAGGAAAACTAATTTTTTTGGTTGACGTAGCTTTGATATGCCAAAAAGCATATCCATGAGTGGTGGTAATTTACCCTACTGGTACTTTTAATTTTTTTTTCTCAAACATGGATTGATAAGAATCTCCATAATCCACACACCTCACTGCCTAACCCTTAATTAACAAATTGACTGCAACTACCCACATAATTCATGAATTAGCAGGTAAAAATGTTTTTTAAAAGGTTTTGTACAAGCCACATAATGTGATCTATCATCGGAACAAGATTGTTACCCCGAGGATCACATGATTCGATTTGCTTGAGGCTTTTTGTATAAATTTGAAAAATTTAAATTTGAATTTCCAGTTTTAATGTTATCTGTGAGTAAAGGTTTAAAAAGTAAAGTACAAAATATATTATACTGCATTTTTATGATCAGAGTGCTACAATTGTAGATTATTTCAGCAAGTCAAAACTTCTTATTTTAAATTTGTTTTATAATCACGAAATATTGAAATGTGGTTATGGTTACAGTCCAATAATTTTTAATAGAACTAATCTGTAAATAAACAATTATTTATTTAATAGCCAAGTATGAAATGTCTGGAAAAAAGACTTCTTATGAATGTAAATGCATGGTACAAGGTAGAAGCTTATATTTAAGTCTACAAATACTGTATGAATCAGAATAAGTCGTAGTATAACCGCAACGAACAAAGTAGCCCACTGCCATTACACCAATAGCACAAGAAACCGAAATCATTTGGGTGATATCAGGTTCTTGTGTTGTTGGTGTAGTTGAAGAGGCCTACTAGTAGTTTATAGTGGTTATTCTGCACCGTATTTCGACTCGTACTGTAAGTCAAGTGATTTCTGAATTCCACTCGGAGGTCCGCTGGCTGGAATTTTGCTTGTGCAAAACAACGCACATGGGCATCAGCCACTGACCATACCTGACAGCCAATAAACACTTGAAACTCACAAAGAAAGCAAATCTGCAGTTTAAGGAGCACTGATAAGTTAGTTGTCCAGTGATCCATAAATTGCAGATTAGCTTGTTGAATCCCAAACTTTCTCCAAACTGGCAAGAATATGTTGGAAATATATGTATACCCACCTACTTAGAGAAGTACAAAATCACCCTTTGTGTTCTGTAATGCAATATCCATGTCTGCACATTTTGGTCATGTATCTGGGGTCGCGGGGAGAGGGTGGGGCCCACGGTAGTAACCTCCAGAGCCTGGAACTGGGGGGGGGGGGGCAGGAGTCAAGGATCTTGGTTTCGTCTGCCCACCCTCCAAACATGACCCGAACGACTGTATTTTAATTTTTTTGGTTTGGTACATCCTTTCAAAGGGCGTTCCAAAACAAAAAATAAAATACGGGCTTTCAGGCCATGTTTGACCTAGTCTCCCTCCCCCAAGGTTCTAACTCCTGTGCCAACAGTTAAGAAGGGAGCTGTATCGTGAATGAAGCTGTGCACTTAACCAACGGCTGTAATTCTGAACTACATGATTCTTGAAGTAATAACTTTATTAAATCAACTTGACGTAACCAAGTTATCACTTCAAGAATTGTGCAGTCAATATAGCTAAGGGCGGTAGGTCATTGGATGTTCATTGATCAACTTGGAAATTTGAAACATGCTGCTAAAAAACGTCATTTTGACGGCCAAAAGTAACGTGATTTTTTATCCCAAAAGCCGCCAGAAGACTCCATTTAATAACTGATTTAAAAATGTTGTTGGGGGAGAAACGTCGCCCCCCTGCAACCACTCTGTGATCGATCGCGCTTCCGGCACTCGCTGCAGATGCCTTTATCATATGTGCAATATCCCGACATTTTTGAAAGGGGAGTCGTCACAGAATTAACCCCGGGTCCGCATTTCCTTTCCCCGGCCCTGCATGGACCTTCCACTTCGTGGGTGTTTTTTTTAAAATATGACAGCTTCCACTGTGTGGCATGTAAGTTTGAGTTGAAGGAGAAAATGGTCAAAAGAAGAATTTATATATTTTTATGTCCGATTCTTGTGTTATTAGTATAGGAAACATTACATGTATAGTTTATACCAGTCGTGGTTATTCTTCAACTCTTTTTGACTTGTACTGTATATGGACAAAATATTATTAGTTGACACGCGACACTGCTACTTGCAGACGATTTTCATTCACTTTTAGGGATCACACCCCCTCCACCCCAACCTCTTTCAGCTGGAACATCTATGTGTTATGCTTGAAAATATTTGTATGGGTTGGTTGTTTGGATATCCAGGGTTTGTAGTTTCACTCACGCAGACATTTTTGTGTGATTTCAGTGATATATCTGCAGTTTTCTCACTCGTCAACAAAACAAAACCATGATGCCGAGTCTACCTTCGCTTGTGGGAAGGGGTTTATTGCGGTATTCACTTCACTAAAAAATCAATATTATTTTGCCATGTGCATTAAATGAAGTGTTGAAAGTGTGTTATTTTTTCTATCTTTATTGGTATTAAATCGAAAAAACACATTTTCTCGTTTCAAGCGAAACATTTTGGTTGTTTCTGTCGCATGTATGATAGATCACATTATGTGGCTTGTACAAAACTTTTTAAAAAACATTTTTACCTGCTAATTCATGAATTATGTGGGTAGTTGCAGTCAATTTGTTAATTAAGGGTTAGGCAGTGAGCTGTGTGGATTATGGAGATTCTTATCAATCCATGTTTGAGAAAAAAAATTAAAAGTACCAGTTGGGTAAATTACCACCACTCAGTGATATGCTTTTTGGCATATCAAAGCTACGTCAACCAAAAAAAAAATAGTTTTCCTGAAATAATATTCTTTCGTGGACATTATAAATTACATTTTGAATTTCTGTGCATTGGAAAATAGAATGCAATAGGAATTCCAATGCAATTAACCCCCTTAAATACTGTGTACAAACCCAAAACATGTTAAAAAAGGTTACAGAATACATGTACATGTACATTTATTTTTATGTCCGATTCTTGTGTTATTAGTAAAGGAAACATGACATCTATAGTTTATACCAGTAGTGGTTATTCTTCAACTCTTTTTGACTTGTACTGTATATGGACAAAATATTATTAGTCGACACGCGATACTGCTACTGGCAAACGATTTTCATTCACCCCCAACCCCTTCCAGTTGGAACATCTGTGTGTTATGCTTAAAACTATTTGTATGGGTTGGTTGTTTGGATACCCAGGGTTTGTAGTTTCACCCACGCAGTCATTTTTGTGTCATTTCAGTGATATATCTGCAGTTTTCTCACTCATCAACAAAACAAAACCATGATGCCGAGTCTACCTTCGCTTGTGGGAAGGGGTTCATTGCGGTATTAATTTCACTAAAAAATCAATATTATTTTGCCCTGTGCATTAAATGAAGTGTTGAAAGTGTGTTATTTTTTCTATCTTTATTGGTATTAAATCGAAAAAACACATTTTCTCGTTTCAAGCGAAACATTTTGGTTGTTTCTGTCGCATGTATGACAGTCTTGACATAGAGTCTGATCGAAGTGTTTACCCGAAGCTACCTCTGACCTTGCATATCATTAATCAAAGATGGCTAATCGGCAAAGGGCTTATGATGCACGCGATGTGTTAATTGGTGAATTTGATAGTCAAGTCTAACTTAACGCCCCCGACCTTCATCCTGGCTATTGAAATTTCACGGTGCGCTTGCTTATAGGTGTCACTTGTTTAGTTTATACCGAGCTTCGACGCATTTAAGTGGATTGTAGTAGATTTTTTGTTTTTTGTATGACCGTCCCCACCGACTTTGACTGGGTTTCGGACGACTCTTATGATCAGTATGTCCGCGAACATTATGAACAGAACACAAGTACAACGTTAGAGTTCTTTCAAACAACATTGAACGTGGCACGCGAAGAATGTTTATGTTTTTGCTCGTGCAAATGTGAGCGTGTCCATCTCACCGGAGAAGTGCACACATAGTTCATTTAAAGGTAATCCTACAGGGATTGCCCAGTTGTTTACATTAATCAACATTTGTATGCGAAGATTATTTCACAATATTGAGTAAGATTGCATTTTTACGTGGGTAACTGGTAAATCTGGACGAGAAATGGAGACACAACTTGACAAGACTTAGTGTCATATAGTGATAAACTTTACAGCGACGGTCGATAGAAACATTATTTGTGACGAAGTTTTTTTTCTTGTTCAACTTTTTGATTTTGACTTTTGTAATTTTTGAGTGTGGCGGCCTCGAGATAGTGTTGCTGCCCACTATTTATTACGGTTGCAGGTATTCGTTATATTGATTTCCCTCGATAGTGAAGGGTCCACTGCCTCGAAATTCGAATTACCACAATGTCAATATAGGGTCGGGTACGGGTCCAGTCGCCACCGGGCCAACTCGCCACCAGTGGCGAGTTAGCCCGATTTCTGGTGGCGACTTTGCCCACTTTGGTGACCATTATTAATATTATAGGTTTAGTACTCACGTTTTTTTTTTTTATATAAATAATCCGAAAAAACATTTACAGAATGAAGAATCCGTTCAAAATCCTCAAATACGATTTCGAACGGTGCGTCGAATTACCGCAACTGACCGAAATGCTACCGAAACGGGAGAGTAATCTACTGAAATGTGCACCCAAAAGACTGAAATGGGTGACAAGAGGGTCTTCCTACCATAAAGGACTAAAACGTGACTGAAATGGGCGACTAAGCTACTGAAACAAGCACCCAAAAGACTAAAACGGGCGATAAGGTCTTTCTGCCGTGAAGCGTGTGCATCCATCATCATACCCACTTTCCTATCCACAATACTGATTGTGCGTCACATCATGTTTCCTCATTCCTCACTTAAGATATTAGGAATGATCTGAACACTGGTCGGAACCACCTCGAAATGCAACCGGCATATAAGGGTCAGGAACGGGGCAAGTCTCACTGAAATGATTTCACTGGTTTATTAAAAAACAAATATCACAGTTTAAATGTACCTAGCTTAATGTAGCACGGAAGTGTAAAAATATAAACATAAAACAAAAGATACAAAAAAAATATCAACTCCTCACCAAACAAAACCGAATGCCAGACAACTCGGCACTGGGTCAATTCGGCATCAGGATGATTCGGCCCCGCTAAATTTGGCACCAAGACAACTCAGCACCACTAAATTCGGCACCAGGACAATTCGGCACCAAGAGTAGGACGATTCGGCACCTGAATAATTTTTCGCCGGGCAGTGTCATGATAATTTTTATAATTGACATTCTTAATGAATGTGTTGAAATAATCAGATAATTAATTATTTATCTGCTTAGTTCATCATAGTCTTTGAGAATGTCAATCATCAAAATTGTCATGATACTGTCGAGACGTTCGACGAAAAAGACAGCCAGGACGATTCTGCGAAAACATGGGGATTCTGAAAGACAAGGAATAAGATTGTTTCTAATATTTTTTTTTATTTTAAATATTTTCAGTCAAAAGTAATCAGACAAAATGTGGATATTCAATTTATTGAAGAAATAATAAATCATACGTTTTGAGGCAATTGACTGAAAAAATAATAAATCAGATTTTGGGGGATTTCATTTGCTGCAAAACATAGCTCATGATTCATCATTGCAATGACCTCAATTGAGTTCGTTTCAAAGAGGGAGCATGAGCTATGTTTTGGGGCAATACACTGAAGAAATAATCGTAAAAAGTTACCCTTTAACTGGTAGAGTGCTGGAAGCCCATATTTGGGCTTCACTCAGAAGTGTCAGTACCACAGCTTAAAGACTTCATTTTTTGTGGATGCTGTTCATATCACCTTTGAAGTGAAATTATTTAGTCTGTTAGGATTTGCCTTGTTTCAATGTATGGGAGAGTGCCTATTGCCACTCTTGTAACAAAGCAAAGATATGTGAAGAAATTTTGATGACCAAAAATAATTCAGCACTCTACCAGTTAACAAACAATTTAACCTTTACTGGAATCTTATATAAAATACTAAAAATTGGACTGTTTTTTTCAGTGTGCATAAACCCTTAAATGACAGGTCCACAAACACCAGAACATTTTTTAAAAGCTGACTGGAGGTAATTTCCCCATCAATGTACCTTTGCCACAACTTAAACAGTTTCCCTGGAATCTCATCAGCAGCCTTCCTTTGCCGTCTCTGCATTTTGCCCTCAGAAACTAGCGTAATTGTCAAGGGAATGGCTGTTGCTTCTTTGAACAACTCAATAATGAGGAGATAAAATGGCACCCTTCCTCTACTGTTAACTCTTAATCCCTAAATTTTTTGAATAGTTTTGCTTTTTCGTCACCTGTCATACCAGCCCACGTCACTCAGCCTGTTAAAAAATGCCTATGAGAATCGGCTAGTCGATATTGTCCAGTCACAACAAGTGCCCTCCTCAGATCCTTGTATTGGTTCTCCGTCACTGTCTGCACCCCTTCTATAAAGTCAATAAGTGGTTTTGATTTCCAGTCAAAAGCATGTTTCAGTATATGGTTAACCGATTTGCTGTTATTATTGGTCCATGATTGGTCATTGTCAGTCCGTTGCACAGTCAGTTGTTTAAAACAAGATGCTGTTACATGCATGTCACACAAATTAAATGTTTTATCAAATCCCCAAATGGTCAGCCCACTGTTGATCAGAGTATAACGCAATACATGGTGCTTTTGAATTATCATTGTCAGTCCGTTGCACAGTCAGTTGTTTAAAACAAGATGCTGTTACATGCATGTCACACAAATTAAATGTTTTATCAAATCCCCAAATGGTCAGCCCACTGTTGTTCAGAGTATAACACAATACATGGTGCTTTTGAATTATTGTGTACCATTTGCCTCACAAAGGGGTGTCCTTCGTGAATCATGTTTTCTAGTTGTATAAAATGGTCGGCTATGTCCCGTCTATATACATATGGTCTTGAACCATTCGCCATAACTTGCTTCTTCTCATTACATTTTTTGTCACGGATTTGTTTCGAACTGCGTGGGGCACTTAACTCATCAAACTTCGGGTTTAGTTTATTATATACATCTGAAGGTTTCTTGGTCTGAGCCATTTGTCCAATTTCTGACATAACTTCTGTGTCTGTCCATGTATAGCTTTCCGAAGATTTCGAATTGCCATGTCCAACAAGACCTGGAAATTTGCCAATGTATTCGACAACAGCAACTTGGCCCAGATTGTCTCCACCTAACCAGGTAACTCTTTTTTTAAAACCTTTACTTGCTTTCAAATGCGTGTAGTATCGGTGAACTTCTACAAGAGAAGTTATTATTTATTAGGAGTTTCTCAGTACCACGATGAAATTATGATGATTATCAGGGGTGGGTCTGGAATTTAGCAGTATTGATATCCTAGGATCTAAAATTTCAGGATTAGTGGGGGGGGGGGGGGGGGGGGGGGGGGGGGGGGAGAGGGGGGGGGGGGGGGTCCGTCAAGTGCTCACAGACCCGTTCCAGTCTTTTCGACGCCCAGATCGATAGACTGGAGGCCCGTTTTGGTAGTTTGAGTTCCCGTTTCTGTCGCGTTTCGGTAATTCAACGGACCCGATTTCGAATAGCTTTACGCAAAAACTCTATACGTCTCTTCACTACCTGATAACAGACAAAAATGATATTTTTCCGTTTGTTGTTACTAGAATTTTAGAGTGAATGTCTTTGAAGTGTGTTTGTTTGTACTGTTTGTTTGTACTGTATTCTGTCTCCTGTATAAACAATAAGAACATGAAACAAGGTAGTCAAAGCACTCCGTTGTTTTTGTAACACTAAACACAATACATGAAACAAGGCAGTGTTTTTACTGACTGATGTCTTTTCAATAAGAACTTGCCTGGTGTTTAATTTTATACTTTGCTACTTTGATTGGCTTCATTCTTTGTCATGCCACCCATGGACACTATATATCACCGGGTTACCGTCATCAGTATCATCTCATCTCATTTCACAATGCCTGATTCTGCAGAATGTATCCAATGCAAGAGAGAAGTAAGGGGGCATAACATGTGCTAGATATATGTTATTAAATATTGACATTATTTCCTTTAAGCGACGGTGCTGTAGGTGTGCTATATATGTGTGTTACTAGTTTGCTGTTTAACCCTTTACCCAACACAGCTTTTGAGAAAAATTATTAAATTTCCAATTTCCAATAAAACCATGCAAAGTTGGATATTCATTCAAAACTTATTCATTTTTGGCTATATTGTTATCATGACTGTTTTATTATACATTTTTTTTGTTAATCGGTGCGTATTGTATGTGTTAAGATGTGCGTTTTGTATATATGTTCTGTGATATGCGGGTATATGTTATATTCTTTTTTATGTCCCCCGACTTAAGTCGGGTGGCAAAAAGTGATTGAAGTGTGCGTGTGTCCATCCGTGTGTGTGTGTCTGAGCCAATAACTCGAAAATGGTTAGGGCCACAGTCATCAAACTTCACACAATTATAAAGGACTATGGGAGGATGTGTCACACACCATAGCCAGGTTCATACCTTCAAGGTCAAGGTCACATTTCAAGGTCACACTAAAAATCGGTCAATATTCGTGTCTGAGCTATAACTCAGAAACGAATCATAGTACAATTGTTAAACCTTTTACAAATGTTAAGGACAGTCAGAAGGTGTGTCGCGTATAATAGTTTCTGCCGCATCTGCAAGGTGAAGGTCACAATTGACTTTCATATGTTGAGGGTCACAAATCGTGTCTCAAGCATAACTCCAAAACTATTAGGGCTACAATCATCTAACTTCGCTCAATTATAAAGGACAATGGGTGGATGTGTCACACACCACAGCCAGGTCTGTAAGGTCAAGGTCACACTGAAAATCACCAATATTCATGTCTCAGCCATAACTCAGAAACAAATCATATTACAATTGTTAAACTTTTTACAAATGTTAAGGACAGTCAGAAGGTGTGTCGCGTATAATAGTTTCCGACGCATCTGCAAGGTGAAGGTCACACGGGGGAGGGCATGTGTTACCTTAGTAACATTTTTCTTGTTTACCCCAATTTGCCATCGCCCTGTGTCCCATCACTGAGTTATATATTGCCTACACGCTTCAATTTCAATTCCAGTCGAAACTGAGAAACCCACACCAAATCAGAGATTGGAAATATTCTCTGTTTTGGTACGGTTTTCTCTGTCAATAATATATCCCAGCCCTAATCCCGACTCAATCAATTAATGAAACCCACTCCGAATCAGAGATGAGGGATATTCTCTGCATTGGTGTGGTGCAAGTAATTATCATACTATTACCTTCTGGTGGCGAGTTGGCCTGGGTGCTTGGTGGCGAGTTGACCCGGTTGTGACTTGGCTTGTTCCCTATTGGTCAGAGATAGATGCAAAGGAGTCCGTCGTTTTATCCAGTCTATTCCCACGAAGTGCAGAGTTGCTAAAGTAAGAGAAAATACTGTTTATTGTCCTTTTAAATTTAACTAACTCTGGAATTGAAGCAGCTGCCTGAGATGAAGCTAAGCTACATCTGTGTGCAGAACAGTGAACACCAATGATTGCCTTATTACACCTTTCTCAAAGCTGAGTAACAACACCTTTTGCATGTCCTGTCATTTCACTGGCATTATCACTCCCTAAACCTACAATGTTTGCACAGTCACAGTCTAATCCATGGGTCTTCAGTGATTGTAATATATGCTCAATAATTATGTCGGCAGTTGCTTTTGCAGTAATTATCTCAACATTCCCAAGTAAACAGTTCTTAACACAACCATCTAATACATATTGTATATACACTAACAGTCTTTTCTGAGTTATTTTGTCTGTGCTCTCATCAATAATCAAGGAAAATGTGCCAGCCTGTTTAATCTCACTGAGTTTATTTTCAAGTATAACACCAGCTAAAACACTCAGGAACTCACTTATAGCTTTATCACTTGTATATGTATACATGTAACTACTGTCATCCAATGTTGGTATACCCAGAAAGCCAACATGTATGAATTTAATTATATCTGAAAATTGGTCTTTTGGGAGTTCTTGTTTTGTAATAAAGTAGGTTGCCTTGATGTATGAAAGAATGTTCTCTTAATCTTTTTAAGTATTATTTACCCCAGTAATGATTGCTTGAGTCAAAAATCACCAATTAATTTTCATTATTTTTTCATCTCAAAAACAGGTTATGACCCCTCATTGGAACAAGCTCGTCAAGCTTGTTCCAATGAGGGGTCATAACCTAAGTTTTTGAGATAAAAAATGAAAAAAAATTAGTTATTCACCAGTTTGTTAGCATATTTGCAGGACAGTCCATAGGGTAACAAGACAGTCATTTTATACTATTTCTGTTTTGACTACTCTTTGAACTGATTTTTGGTTGAAAATTGTAAAAACAACTGACAGACGCTATGTCACTTGTCAGGAGCTAATGGCTTGGCAATGCTACTACTAATAGTACTATTGTTAGTTGTTCAAAGGGACAGGAGACCGGATTTCAATGGAGCCGGTTTTCAAAGGCGTATTATTGTCATAATGCGGTAAACACACACCGGGCACTTCAAGTGAATTTATAATCACAACACGTTATCAGGTATTGCAAGTGAACAGTAGGATTATTAATTAATGACAGTACTCATCACAGCCTGAATGGACATCCCATTTTTACATAGCCATTTTGTGCTGGTTGCTAACAGTTAAGGCGAATTGTTTAAACGACTATGCCATTACAACTCTTTTGAGAAATATATAAACTTGGGCTAGTTTAGGCTATTTTCTAAGCCGTATGGCCAGGCCTGAAAATAAGC
Organism: Pictodentalium vernedei; assembly: GCA_031216915.1. Taxonomy (NCBI): domain Eukaryota; kingdom Metazoa; phylum Mollusca; class Scaphopoda; order Dentaliida; family Dentaliidae; genus Pictodentalium; species Pictodentalium vernedei. The sequence continues at coordinate 590,525,602 of CM062295.1, read as the reverse complement.
AGTCTGACATTTGCAGATTGAGGGTGAATTTGATGATGCTCTCCCATACAGTGGGCAAATTTATCCTCTGGGTAACTCTTTCTGTTTCGTTTTGAGCCCCTGATTCAAATTGAGGTTCACAGAGGGTAAAGTTAGTGATGCTACTCTGCTGGGCAGGGTAGCATCACTAAATTCACCCTCTGGGGACCTCATTTTATAGATGACAGTCTGCTTATTTTCTGGCTTGCGTGTGGCGGATATTAACAGCAACCGCAAATGTGTTTACCTTATTTTGCTATTAACATCAGAATGCTGATGCGTTTCATTTTGGAAATAAAACATAAGAAAATGCACAAAACTGCCATGTCTCCCAAGGAATTTTTAGAGGGCGACTTGGATTTCGCCCTAAATGTAAGCCAAGGCGACTTGAGGAATGACAAGGCGACTTCTTTGCCCCAGTCGCCCACTTGGCTGACCCCTGAATGTACCTCACTTGACATACACGGGTCTGAATTCAATGAAACATTCTTCCAACCTGAGTGAGATGGCAGGTAGACAACCAATCTGGCTATGCCATCTCCCAGCAGTATGTTCTATATGTACATGTAGCTATTTATAGGCTGAAATTTGTTACATTGTAAAAAACATGCATGCTGCTGAATAAAGTATCTATCTATCTATCCATCCATGTAAACAAAATTGTAATTCTAGGAAATTTCACCATTCCTCATGATACCTTGCATGGAATTGGAATATGGCAACTGTGCAGTTTCTATAATAACTGTATGCTGTAATAAGACAATCTTTCTCATTATTTGATTTTTAGACGGCATCAGATATCAATGCTTTTTCCGTCTGATGACCTTGACCCAAAATCAAAGTTAACCTACTATGCAGTGCCGCATGGGAAAGGCGCGCGATCGCTTTCGCACACCATCGCTCATGCAAAAATTGTCCAAGGTACCCGAAAAATCGCTCGCCTCTATTCTTGGGAGTGTTTTCATCATTTTGAGTTGCGTCAACAGAGACATTCAATAAAGTTTTGATGTTGGGAAATTTTTAAGAATCGCTCACAATTTGAAGTGTTTAAAGCACAATTTCAAACAATTTCCTTTATGTTGTTATTGACATGACACACAGTAGTTCGCTTATACATCCACACACGACACGCTAACAGTAAGAGGGTTGTACATTGACAACATGCCCAGAGTTTACTCCCACCACAAAATGAACACGCATGTTCGGATAGAAAAAAAATGGTGGCCATTCTGAGATCTGAGAAACGTTTTAATACTGTATTTTTTTTTATCAAGGACATGCGGTATGTTGCCCCGTTCCTTATTTTCTTTTATACACATGACACCTGTCGCTTCAGTTCACCAGTGACACAAATTAATGTGTTCGATTTGGATTTTACAGATCCATTTTCCACGATTTTAATAATCTGCCATTTAAAATCCAGAACTAATTTTAGTGGGTCACATATATTTTCACCGTCAAAATTTCCATCCGTGTTCAGTTGTATTCATAAATTCGTTTCGAAGGATGCTTGTCAGTGGAAACTGCAAAATAAATTTTTGTGCATGCCATAATATATAGTTCACTTCAGATTTTTTAGATCTTAGAAGTTAAAAGTTTATTTCAGGAATTCTGGTAATAAATTTAATAAACAAACACTAGATTTCAAGCTTGCAATTTTATTCTGAACCACTGGCAAACAATAACATTAACTTCAGTATATTTAGAAACAAATACACTTTGAATGTACAATTCAACAGTATTAAAAAAATGAAGTTATACATTGAAATCAACACTCTCAATCAAAATCACTCTCCTCTCATTTTTCACTCTCGCAAACTTTATCTGAGGTGAGCGATTTTCCACTCGCCTCCATTTTATTCCCAATCATCACTGACAATGTAAACAAAGCAGACAATTTTGTAATTAACTAACCACCATGCAGCTCTGTTGCTGTGTTATGAAAGAAATGATGGCCTAGCTTTGTTCTTGGATATCTGAAGCACATTTGGCCATGATTTATTTGCCTAAAATATTATTTTATCATTTCTGGTACGAAAATGGTAGCAGACTTCCAGGAACCACTGGTGCCTGCTTTCAACTCGGAGTTGAATGCATATTTGTTTCGTGTTTTATACATCACAATCTCCATTTTGGTGTATAATTTGTGTATATTTAATTTGAATTTAAGGAATATCAGAGGTGCGTATTTCAAAGTAAACAAATTTCCCTTACTTACATAGCACCATAACACAATGCATATGTTAAGTCTTGTAAATTAATCTTGTAAATTGCACTTAAACTGAAGAGTCATTCTAATCTCAAGAAAGGAGTTTTTAGTAGAGCTGGTTGGTTTAACTGAACCGAAACCGAAACTCGTTTTTTAAGTGGAAACCGAAACCGAACCAAAAAAAAGATTAAAAACTGTATATTTTCGGTTATGCTTATCTTTTGAATATTCAAATTTAGCACGCCATAGATTTTGTATAATCAACAAAATTCCACTTAAAATGTGTAGTAGCATATATCAATATTTTGTAAGAAGCGACGATTGAAATGACAAATGCCAATTATGTAATAAGTCAGTCATCACCCAGTTTGTAAATACCTCCAACCTAAGTCGCCACATACAGAATCATCATGAGGAAGAGTACAAAACTGTTCTTGAAAAAGAACGGACTGTGACACCTGTAAAGCGACTTGGTGTCAAGGTAAGAGAAAAGTGTAAATTTGCTTAACGCTCCGTTAATGGTGGGGAACTAAGGACTGCACAAAAGGGGTTAAATTAATATTAATACAACATTAGCTGTACATACCTGTCATACAAAGTGCCAATCGGAAATTTGAAAAGATTGAAAACTAAAAATCCAAAATACAAAATGAACGTTGCTATGTTGTTTTTCGAAGTGATGGGAATTCTCAGAATTCACGGAATGCTCTCTGAAAATGATAATTCAATGCAAACCGAAAGGAAGAATGGTCACGGAAATTAAGTCAGGTTAGCTCCTTTCGACAAACGTCAACTTGTCAAGTTAGTAAGCTTGCGAAATGGGTATCTGTCTTTCTGAAAGTAAGAGGCGTGTTCTAAAGTTCTCAACTTCTCGATTTCAGGCAATTACTTTTTGAATTGAAATTCTGTCGAATCATAAATTTTCCGCCTCAAACGGCATCTTTGTGACAAAATGTTTGAGCCCCCCCCCCCCAAACACACACTCCCAACTCCCGTATCTACTCCCTTGCGTTTGAATGACTTTTTATGAAAGCATAATACAGATTGCAGATGTAACTTTGTGTTCATCGAATTTACAGGAAACAATCGCATTACAGTTTTATTTCATTTCTATTTCACTTGTTTGTTATTTAACATGTTTTAGTATTACATGTACACTGTTCCAGTTTAATACATAAGATATGGAAAATATGTATTGTGTTACAAAAACCAAAACTGAAAAGCAATTTTTTTGGTTCAAAACCGAAACGAGGGAAAATTTCAAACCCGACCAGCTCTAGTTTATAGTGAAATTTACGAAATACATCCAGTAAATTAGGTCTGCATCTCGTTAAGACTTGCACCAGACCTAATTTACTGAACTCATTCTGTACATTTCATTATAAACTGGGAACTCATTGGAGATATTTAACTTATGACCTTACTGCCGCAGTAATAACAAAACAATTTATACATTTTTTACTGTTGGTCAAACAACCTGATGCATGAAGTGTAATGTCACTAAAGCAGCAGTCAACACTTTTCATTAAAGTCATGATAGTGGCTTTTCGCACTCAACCAGTTTAAAAAGTAACATGGTATTGTCCTAAACACCATGGTATACCAGAAATTGGAAAGCTAACAAGTCTAACATTTTGATACGAAGGGCTATGTTCTAGGCCATCTTGTTTCTCTAGTTGAACTACTCACAATATTTTCATTTGGATATTTATTGAGTGATGGCCTGATAGGATAGTAATTGGGTGTAAAAGGGTGGTAGTTGGGTGGTAATTAGGTATAATTGGGTGAAATGACGGACTGGATGCAAAGTATGATTTTGAAGCAGAATACAAAAAAAGATTTGTGATGTGGATATATAGGCAGTTGAACTGCCTGCACTCATAAAATCCTAATGTAGAAATAATAGTAGTATTGTAGGAATTACACTCAAACCGTCCTCTGGCCAAACCGTCCTCTAGCAATTTGACCAAAACTGGCAGTCCTGCTAACAGGCCTTTAGATTGCCCCAATTTCACACCTTTTAGAGGTATCACTCAAATTAGAAAAGGTTTGAAGGCATGAAGAAAAATATATAAATTCTCTGTGCCTTTTCTGCATTTTAGAATAACTTCCATCATAACATGACCATAGAAACACAAAGAAAGGCATGCCAATAAAACATGACAGGATAAAACAGTTATTTCTGGTTTTAATGTCCACAAATTAGGCAAAATGATGTCCCCAAAATAGTACCAAAATGACAGGGCCGAGATCTTAATAATAAGTGATCATTTTTTGTTCCAAACAGACTGAAGAAAAGTGGGCGAGTATAGATACTCAGGGAGAGTGTGTTTGAACAACGCACTCAGAACTTGATTGGCCATAATTGTATTGAGGTGGCTGATTGCTAATCCCATCGTTTGTGAAAGTAGTCATGAAATGGTTACCCGACTAATTGACCTCGACTCGATTTTTGGGAAAGTCCTCAAATCTGCCAGTTGACTAGTTGGGACATTCATTAAGGCAGTGGTTGTCGGCATATAATGTTGTAAAATTAGTCTAACATAATAAAAACCTTGATATAATTGAATATCTTGGGCTTACATCAGGGAAAACCTCATAGAAGTGCTTCGAAAACACCCATCAATCAAGCCCACCATGTTGTTCACACCCTTTGATGTCGCTGAAAATTGACAGTCCGACTGAGTTGTATTCAACATGGCATGGTATCAAACAATCAGTAGCAGCACTTTTCATCCTGATTGATCAAACACCATGTATAATTCAGCAAGCATCCTCTGATGCCCTTTCAAAATAATGCCAAGAAATATCTGCAACATAATATATGTAAAAATAAATAATAGATTTTAACTCTTTGGTCTGCCATTAGAATGTAACAGAAGTTTTCTTGGTGCTATGTCCTGCCCTAGGACCACCTTCGTACAGTGTGAAGTAACCTTTTTCACCATCGATGGTTTCTCTTCATTCCACTCATCACCTTTGGGTATCGATCCTCAGTATTGTGGTCGCAGAAGATCTATGAAAGGCGTTGACGGTCTCGTCAACAAGATCGCTACTAAGACCTTGGCAGTGCCTTGAAGGTAAAGGGCAGTCTCAATGGTCATTACATGAATATAGCACCTTAATTATGAGTTGATGGGCCGAAATGGGAAAGTAAAAAAACAAGAGAAGAAAGGCAAAAACACAACAAAAACTGTTTTTTAAGCAAACAATGCAAGTTCATGAAAGAGTGGTCACTTCTTCAGATAGCGATCATATCGTGTTACTATCTTAAAGAGGTGCAAAATAACCATGTTGAAGGCTCATTCCGATTGTTTCACACAGCAAGTTTTAGTGAAGACAATTCCATTCCTCTGATTTTCACTCTTGATCTGTCATGATCATTTCGGGCAATTATAAAAAAGTATTGTGACACATTATGGTGTACTGATTATATACTATAATGTATCTGATTACTTTCTTAACCCTTTAACCCTTTACCCAACGTAACGGCTAAAACCATCCAGCACTATTCTTAAAAACTGCCAATTAATTTTCTTCATTTTTTTCATTTTTTGTCTCAAAAACATAGGTTATGACCCCTCATTGGAACGAGCTCAACGAGCTCGTTCCAATGAGGGGTCATAACCTATGTTTTTGAGACAAAAAATGAAAAAAAATAGTTATTCAAGAATTTTTTTTTGCAAGTGTTGTCTGCTTTTCATGTTAGGTAAAGGGTTAACTAACACAAAAAGCAGATGACACTTGCAAATAAAATACTCGAAGCACTAATTTTTTTCGTAAAAAACATAGCTTATGACCCCTCATTGGAATGAGCTTGTTGAGCTCGTTCCAATGAGGGGTCATCCGCTGTGTTTCTTTTCAACCTACTCACAATTGTTTACAATTGGCTGTAACATAAGTGCAAGCCCTACTTCGGAACTAACTCAAGCTTTTAGAATCTTTTCCAAACGAGTTGGAAAAGTACTAGAGTGCAAAAGCACGAAAAAGATCGAAAAAAGGGTCGAGCGAGACCAGCGCTCGAAATTACAGGTACTCTCTCTGCACACCTCTTGCGTTTACCGAGCGCATGCGCAACAACCGTGACGTCAATTCCTTTATTTTCCGCCATTGTTCATGGTCGGAAATTTTTGTGACTCGTGCTGTTTATGCTATTAATTCTTCGTGAACAACTTATTAATCATCTTTAGTGTGCTACTGGATTGTATCCTTTTTCAAGCTACCAAATTATTATTCTCATTTAATGTTAATTTGTATTATTATTGCTGTTCTTTTCACACTTTATCTTGCCTTTCCCCCACGTGTGAACACGACCTTCGTTCTGTTTTCCGTCGGCGGGAAGCTTGATTATTGTATTTATATCATGCCTAAGACTATTCCTTGTACCTCTTGTTTGCAGGTGAAACATGTGGATGATTCCCATACCACATGTGTCACTTGCAACAATTGCACTCAGGCCCAATCATGTGGTATCTGTGGGGTTTGGTCCTCTAAATTTTGGGCTTCTGTTAACAAGGTGGTTCTTTCCAGAGCTAGAACCCCTCGTTCTCGGGGTAAGGGTAGCCGTGCCGTTGCAGACATTTCTGCTGGTGCACGTGGTGACTCTGTCACACAGGATTCGGATCTGACTTCTGTGGCGAGCTCCTCTGCAACTGTTGACGGTGTTTGTTCAGTGATACCTGATGAGGAGACCGCGGTCTCTTTGTCTTCGTATGTCACTATTGAGGCGTCTGTTTTCGTTGAGAGCTTTTCCGAGGTCAGCTCGGTAACCCTCTCCGATCTGCCTCCTACACCGTCGACCGTTGTTGAGGGGGTTGCTACTCCAGATCCTATTCTGTCTGATGGTGGCTCTTCAGTCTCGGGGGACCGAGGCTGTATCTGCTGGTGTGTCTGTGTGTTCTCAGCCTCCCCCAGCCTCGCGGCGAGGCTGTGCGGGTTTGCTGTCTGTCTCATCTGGCTAGGTTTGCTCCTAGTCGGTTGAGCCGGCCGGTCGCTTCGGCAGCGATTCCTCGTCCCTCGAGTGAATCGTTTATTGTTCCACCTTCGCCTGCTAGTGTGCCGGCTAGCGGGATGGTGTTGGGACGTTGGCATCCAGGGCCTGCTGTTCGGCAGCGGTCAGTGACAGCCCCGGTTAGCTGTCACTCTCGGAACCTTCCTCCGGTGATTCCTCACTGTGTTCCGAGTCTGGGTGTCGATCGATGCTTGCCGTCGGTCTCAGAGGATAGGCAGTTGGGGCCGTCTGCTGCGCAGAGGTCAATGACAGGTTCCTGTCATTCTTGGGACAATCCTCCGGTGTCTTCTCACCATGTCCTAGATCCAGCTACCGATCGACGTGCGCCGTCGGTCCCTTTCGAGGATTTGCAGGCAGGGCCTTCTGTTTCTCGGAGGCCAGTGATGGCTCCTGGGCGTCACAATCGGGACTATCCTCCGGTGTCTTCTCACCGTGCTCCTATTCTGTCTGCCGATCGACGTTCGCCGTCGGTCTCTTCTGAGGATTTGGGTTCTTCTACCAGAAGGGTCCATTGGGAGGACACTCCGTCGGGCGATTCTGCTGCGACGGATTCTCAGGGTGACCTGCACCAGGCCGTTTTGGCGCTCACCCGGTTGCTTTCTGGCAACCCTCAAGTTGGCCTCCCTGTGCCTCCTGAGGCACAACCTCCTTTGGTCGGTCGCCGAGATGTCTCGCCTGGCCCCTTGGATACTGCACAGTATTCACAGGAGGTTTCTGCTGGTCAGCCCGAGTTGGGCTACGTCTCCTCTGCTACGGAGGATGACGAGTATCTTGAAGGTGATGGTCCCCCCTCGTCAGTCTTGGGGCAGGCTTTGGATTTCGTCTTTGGCTTATTGCCGGACGTTCTACCTTCCAACCAGCCTTCTGTGACCGTCCGGCCGCGGTCCACTGTGGAGCGCCGTAACCCTGTTGAGCCTTCTAGCTCCGGGGCTTTGCATCCTCTGCAATCGGCTCAGGTGGTTGAGTCCTTCCAGGGCTTAGACGCCAAAATGCGTTCTAAGGCCCTCAAGGGTTCCTTCTTTTCTAGAGCTGATGCCTTTCTGCCTCCATCGCGGTTTCGTGTTTACGATTCCATCTCTCCACCAGTCTTCCAAGGGATGACTACTGTGGATGACGATTCTTCTTCCCTCGGGTTGACTAAGCCTAAGTCGGCAGTTCTCCCAATGTCGGTAGTTGAGTCTATGGTGGGCCTGTCCCGAGAGATGCTGGGTATGTTATCTCTCGCGGACCATGTCGTCGCTGCTCTGGCTGAATATTTTCCACCAGGGGAGTTTGATGACGCTCAGGCGCCTTTTCGCGTTTTGTCACAGGCTCTTATGAACTTGACTCACGCTCACGCCTGTAACACGGCCAATTTGGAGCTGGCACGCCGGGATGCGGTTTTGGATTCTTTACCATCCCTTCCTTCTGAGCAACGTGCTGTTCTGAGGTCTGCCTCTTTGGTAGGACCTCAGTTGTTCCATGGTTCCGTGGAAGCTGTTCGTGGCGAAGTTCTTCGTCATTCGAAGGACCAGCTTTTGCTGAGACAGCTTGACCCACCTGCTGCTGCGGGTGGGGGTCGTTCCAGGCCCGCCAAGCGTGCTGCTGCGTCTGCCTCGTCGGCGACGTCGGCTACGCCTTCGGCTCCGTCTGCTCCTTCTGCTCATAAGAAGCGCCGACGTGGCCAGGCCCGCTGGCAGCCTCAGGCTGGAAAGTCTCAGGACTCTGTCACTTCCCGAGGTGGTTTCTCCTCTCGGGGGCCTCGTCGAGGCCGCAAGTGAAGGTTCTCACCTCGATTCGCCTCCAGTCGGAGGAAGGCTGTCGCTGTTTTACGACCGTTGGACAGAGATAACGTCGGACTCTTGGGTCCTCGACGTCATTCATTCCGGTCTGCGACTGTCCTTCCATCGGCACCCCAGTTTATCTCGGGTGCCCCTTCCGACTCAGGTCCCTTCAGATTCTCTGCGTCGGGACCTTCTGGTGCAGGAGATCGACAATCTCCTCACCAAAGGGGCGATCGAGGTGGTCAGGAACACCCTTTCACCGGGGTTTTACTCGAGACTTTTCTTGGTGCCGAAGAAAAACGGCCAATTTCGTCCTGTCATCGATCTGAGTACCCTGAACGAGTACATAATTGCTCCTCGTTTCAGTATGGAGACTTTCCGGTCGGTTCGACGTTCAGTTCATCAGGGCGATTTTGCGGCCAGTATCGACCTGAAGGATGCCTACTTCCATGTACCCATTCATCTGGCGTCACGGAAATACCTTCTGTTCTCGTTTCGGGATCGAGTTTTTCAATTCAGAGCTCTCCCGTTCGGTTTGAACCTGGCTCCTTGGGCCTTCACCCGACTGATGTCACATGTGCTTGCTTTCCATCGCACTCAGTCGGCGGTGACTTCGTCCGCCTACCTAGACGACATCCTCCAATGGCACCACGATGCTGCTGTTCTGGAGTTCGATGTCCGGCAGTTCCTTTGCTTGCTAGCGTCGCTGGGTTTCAGAGTCAATCGCGAGAAGTCGGATCTTCTTCCTTCTCAGCGATTCCGTCATTTGGGGATGGATTTCGACACTCTTCACAATGTAGTGTCGGTCCCCCAGGCTCGGGCGACAATTCTTTCCGCCTTGACTCGGGACCTGCTTCAATCTTCCTCGGTCTCGGCCAGGACTTTCCTTCGGATGCTGGGCCTTTGCGGTTCGGTGACCGATCTCATTCCGCTCGGTCGCTTGTTTGTCCGACCTCTCCAACACTTCCTGTTGGATCATTGGCGTCCGAATGTAGATCCGCTGGACCTGGAACTCACTATTCCTCGGTCTCTGCTTTGTCACCTCCGCCCTTGGGCAGATATTCCCTGGCTGACACAGGGTGTTCCGTTGGATCTTCCTTTGGCCGATCGCATCCTTACTGCGGATGCCAGCGATCGGGGCTGGGGTGCGACGTTGGACCCTCTCGGTCTGTCTACTCACGGAGAGTGGGACAGCGAGCAGGTGGGCCTTCATATCAACCAGAAGGAGCTCCTTGCTCTTCTGTTGAGTTTTCGGCTTTGGATCCCTCATCTGTCGGACCATGTTGTCCTACTTCTTTCGGACAATTCGACAGTAGTGGCCTACATACGGAATCAGGGAGGCACTCATTCGATTCCCATGTATCGGCTGTCTCGGGATCTTCTTCTGTTGGCGCGGGATGTGAACGCTCGGGTGTCCATTCGACACATTCCCGGGCGTCTCAACGTCCTAGCAGACTCCCTGTCCCGACGCGACAGTGTCCTTCCAACCGAATGGATGCTACATCGGTCGGTGTTTCAGGCGATTTGCGAGCAGTGGGGTCGTCCTCAGGTCGACCTTTTCGCTACTCGCTGGAATCATCAGGTAGAGACTTTTGTCTCCCCTTGTCCAGATCCTCTGGCATTTGCAGTAGACGCTCTGTCTCTGGACTGGACAGGCTGGGTCGGCTATGCCTTTCCTCCTGCACCGATTCTTCCTCAAGTTTTAGCGAAGATTCGTGCTTGCAGTTGCAGGATCATTCTGATCACACCCCTGTCTCCACAGAGGGTGTGGATCAATCTGCTGCGGCCTCTATTGGCCGATCGACCGATTCGTCTACCTCTACGTCGCGATCTTCTTTCACAGGGTCGTCCCAGGAAGTATCACAACAACCTGGCGAGCCTGTCCCTTCACGCCTGTCTTTTATCAGGTCCAGTCTCCGACGTAGAGGTTTTTCGAGACGATCAGTGGAGTGCATTTCTGCATCGCGGCGACCTTCCACTGGAATGACTTATGCCGCCAAGTGGAAGGTTTTTCTGCCGCTGGTGTTCAGATCACAATGTGAATTACCGTGATCCGTCTATCGCTCAAATTGCGGATTTTCTGGTTTTTCTTTTTGACTCCAAGGGCCTCCAGCATATTACGATTAAGGGCTATCGGTCTATGCTGTCTGATACTTTCTCTTATGTGGGAAAGCGGTGTATCGGTCGTAATCTTTTCCTCTCCAAACTTATTCGGCACTTTTCTTTGAAGCGGCCTCGAGTTTTGCGTCTTACACCCAAGTGGAACTTTGCATGGGTGTTGCACTGTTTGGAGGGGGCGCCGTTCGAGCCTTTATCTGAGACCGACATGCGTTTTCTCACCTATAAGACGGCTTTTCTTCTAGCGTTTGCTTCTGCTCGTCGAGTCAGTGAGCTTCATGCGCTATCTGTTGATTCTGCCTTCTTCCGAAATGAGGCTAACAGTGTCACATTCACTACTGATTGCTCTTTTCTGGCTAAGAATCAACTCCCCGATTCGGTACCTCCTCCCATCTGCATTCGGGCTCTCCCTGCTGTAGATGGATGGAGGCCTCTTCTTTGTCCTGTTCGTGCGGTCAAGACTTACATTACTTGCACTCAGTTCATTAGGAGGGATCGGAAGAGATTCTTTCTGTCTCTCATTCCTAAGCGGCAGTCTATCTCTTCCCATTCTATTTCCAGGTGGATCTGTCTTGCAATCAAGCTGGCTTATTCTCGCTTGTCCGCATCGGATCTTGTTTTGAACCGGCTTAATGCTCACGAGGTTCGTGCCATTTCTACATCCTGGGCGTTCTCCAATTCTGTTTCGCTCCGTGATGTTATGAATGCGGCTTACTGGAGGAATGCTTCTACCTTCTCCTCCTTTTATCTCCGCCACCTTCAGCAGCAATCTGAGGACCTTTATTCTTTAGGCCCTCTCGTTGCTGCTCAGACTGTTGTGCACCCTCGTTAAATTGTTTTTGTCGAGGTTGCGCTTCTCTCAGCCTTGTTCTTTTCAGGTGCCTTCTCTCTTTCTTCATTACAGGTTTTAGTTTTTGTTCTCTGCCATCCTTGCTTTCGTTCTGCTACTCTTGTTGGTATTGGTTATGTGATTCACCTCCTCCTATTGTTTATTCAGCCAATTGTAAACAATTGTGAGTAGGTTGAAAAGAAATTAAAATTTTTTAGTAAATTTTGTTTCTTAACATACCTACCACAATTGTTTACCGGAGGCCCACCCTCCTTGGGGATATCTTTGATATCGATGCCTCCCTGCTAAATCACAAACTTCTCGTTGGCAGAAATACGGAATTGACGTCACGGTTGTTGCACATGCGCTCGGTAAACGCAAGAGGTGTGCAGAGAGAGTACCTGTAATTTCGAGCGCTGGTCTCGCTCGACCCTTTTTTCGATCTTTTTCGTGCTTTTGCACTCTAGTACTTTTCCAACTCGTTTGGAAAAGATTCTAAAAGCTTGAGTTAGTTCCGAAGTAGGGCTTGCACTTATGTTACAGCCAATTGTAAACAATTGTGGTAGGTATGTTAAGAAACAAAATTTACTAAAAAATTTTAATTTTTGTGACAAAAAATGAAAAAGTAATAAAAATTGAATGGTGAATTTTGAGAACAGCGTGGGCCGGTTTTGGCTGTTACATTGGATAAAGGGTTAAAAGGGCACAAAATAACAATGTCGAAGTCTCTTATTTTGATTGTTTTATGCAGCACAGCAGCAGGTTTTAGTGATGACAATTCCACTCCTCCGATTTCCACTCTCAATCTGTCATTGTAATTTCGGGCCGTTATAAAAAAGTATTGTGACAGATCATGGTGTACTGATTATATACTTTAATGTATCGCATTACTTTCTTACAAGGGTGAAAAATAACAATGACGAAGTCTGTCATTCCAGTTGTTTTACATAGCAAGTTTTAGTGAAGACAATTCCATTCCTCTGATTTCCACTCTTAATCTGTCATTATAAAAAAAAGTATTGTGACACATGGTGTACTGATTATATTCTATTATGCATCACATTACTTTCTTAGAAAGGTGCAAAATAATAATGTCGAGGCTTGTCATTCCGCTTGTTTCACAAAGCAAGTTTTAGCGATGACAAGTTCATTCCTCTGATTCCACTCTATTATCTTTTATTAATTAATCAACAAAATACATTTTGGGGTTGAGTATTTGTAAAATGAATGCCATTCCATATCATTTTTAGCTCAACTGTGGCGAAGCCAAATTTGAGCTTTTGTCATGGCCCATCGTCCGTCTGTCCGTCTGTCTGTACATCAACAATTGGATACGGCTCGAGCTAGAGGCCGCATTTATGAACCGATCTTTACAAAACTTCGTGGGTACCTTTGTTATGACCGTGGGACGAGAACGAGTGTTTTTGGGTGCGGTCTAAAATTCAAGATGGCTGCCAACCGCCATTTTGTACCGACCATGCAGAAATCTGTTTTTTGTACAGAACTTCCATATGAAAGCTCTGATTTGAATAATTTTTTGTATGAATGTTTAGTACCCACCATGGGATACATTACATATAATACAGGTTTTTTTCTTGTGCGTAAATTATGCAAATTAGACTAACTTTGATGTTTTTTGGTGTTACTTTCAGCACTATAAGTGCAAATGCCAATACGGCTCGGGCTAGAGGCCGTATTTATGAGCCGATCTTAACGAAACTTCTTGGGTACCTTTGGTATCACCGTGGGACGAGAACAAGTGTTTTTGGGTCTGGTCCGAAATTCAAGATGGCCGATGGCAGCCATTTTGTACAAAATTAGGTGCAATCAGATTTTTGCACGGAACTTCCATATGAAAGAGCTGAGTCTGTATTTATGAACCGATCTTCACGAAACGTATTGGGTACCTTTATTATCACCTTGAGACAAGAACGAGTGTTTCTGGGTGCGGTCTAAAATTCAAGATGGCTGCCAGTGGCCATTTTGTACCGAAATTAGGTCTAATCAGTTTTTAGCTCATCTTGACAAAGTCAAGCTGAGCTAATCTCATCGCTTCCCGTCCGTCGTCCGTCAACACTATGTTTTGGTCTTCTCCTCCAAAGCCACTGGGCCAATTCAAGTGAAAGTTTGTGTGAGTGATGGTCCCAAAGGGGCATTTCATTTTTGTTCAACTCAGCATGCCCAGCCCCATAGGGAGGGAGTGGGGGAAAATGCACCAAAATATTTTAAAAATCTTCTTCTCAAGAACCAGTGTGTACAATGACTTGATATTTGCTATGGAGCTTCCATATGAGGTGTAAAATCAAGTTTGTTCAAACGAAGTTCATGAAGTAATATTTGGCTTTGTAATAGGAGGGGTAAGATTTTTGGCCCCGCCCAAAAATTTCTATTTTCTGAACCGATGGTCCGGTATGAACCAAATTTGGTTTGTGGTAGTATTGGGTCATAAGTACTTGACCCATGCAAAAAAAATTCCCGCATCCCCATGGGAAATATTTTCAAACGCCCATATTTCCCAAACCCCATGGAACAGAGAGCTTTTATTTGGTATGAAGTATCCTTATGACCAGTAGAATTGAATGGTAAAAAAAAATTGCCATCGGTTATGTTAGGGTGTTCTGTAATGTGCATCGAAAAAATGCTGAGTCGGCATATTTGCAAAAATTTTTAAAAATCTTTTCTCCAGAACCAATCATCAGAATCTTTTGATATTTGGTATACATCATTCATAGGGGGGTCAGATAAAAGTTTGTTGAAATAAAGCTCATTGGTTCATATTTGGTCTCTCTACAGGAGCCCAAAGTTTTAACATAGGGTAATATGGGGAATATTCTTTAAAAATCTTCTTCTTCAGAACCACCAGTCAGAATCTTTTAATATTTGGTATACATCATTGTTATGAGGGTCAGATTCTAAATTGTTCAAACCAAGTCCCTAGGTTAATATTTGGGCTTCCTACGGAAGCCCAAATTTTATCTTTGTTCAATATGGAGGGTAATTTAAAAAAATCTTCTTCTTCAGATCCATCAGTCAGAATGCTTTGATATTTTGTATGCAACATCTCTGTGGGGGTCAGATTCAAGTTTGTTCAAATCAGATCCCTAGGTATATATTTGGGCTCACTATGGTAGCCCAAATTTTTACTTAGTGCAATATGAGAAAATTTCTTTGAAAATCTTCTTCAGATCCACCAGTCGGAATGCTTTTATATTTGGTATACAACATTGCTAGGGGGTCAGATTCCAGGTTATTCAATTCGAGTGCCTAGGTTAATATTTGGACTCCATATGGGAACATGAAATTTAACTTAGTACAATATGAGGGAATTTCTTCAAAAATCTTCTTCTTCAGATTCACTTGTCAGAATGCTTTCACATTTGGTATACAACATCTCTAGGGGGGTCAGATTCAAGTTTGTTCAAATCGGATCCATAGGTCAATATTTGGGCTCGCTATGGTAGCCCAAATTTGAACTTAGTGCAATTCGAAGAAATTTCTTTACAATTTCTCTTCTTCAGATCCAACAGTCAGAATGCTTTCATATTCGGTACACAACATCTCTAGGGAAGTCAGATTTAACTGTGTTCAAATTGAGAGCCTGGGTTAATATTTGGGCTCTCTATGGGAGCCGGAATTGGCCATTTTGCTGAAGAATTACAAATTTTGTATTCAGTACCTTCTAGAGGTACTAAGATTAATCCACATAGGTTGCATCAAGGGGCTTCATAGGGGAGCTCTACATTTTACTTATGATCAACTGAAGAAAAGCCATGATGCCCAGATTATTTTTGTCACTCCTGAGGGACTCAAGGATTGACAGTGTAGCCTATGGAGATGGCTTGCTTAATGTAGACTCATTCTTGGACTCTGTTTAAATAGTGTTCTGTTCAAGATGAGCGCTTCAGGCTCCGTGGGGCCTCTTGTTTGTACACAACTTCTATACGGCTCAGGCTAGAGGCCGTATTTATGAACCAATCTTTATGAAACTTCTTGGGTACCTTTGTTATCACCGTGGGATGAGAACGAGTGTTTTTGGGTGTGGTCCAATATGGCCAACATGGCCACCAGCTGCCATTTTGTACTAAAATTATTGCAATCAGTCTTTTGTACAGAACTTCTGTATGAAAGTTCTGATTTGAATAAATTTTTGTATGAATGTTTAGAAACATGGAATACATCACATATAGTACGGGTTGTTTTCTCGTGCAGAAATTATGCAAATTAGATGAACTTTGATTTATTCAGTTCTGCGTATACACTGTAAGTGCACATGTCAATACGGCTTGGGCTAGAGGCTGTATTTATGAACCGATCTTCACAAATCTTCTTGGGCACCTTTGTTATCACCTTGGGACGAGAACGAGTGTTTCTGGGTGCGGTCCAAAATTCAAGATGGCTGCCAGTGGCCATTTTGTACCGAAATTAGGTCCAATCAGTTTTTGTCACAACTTCTATACAGCTTGTATTTATGAACTGAACTTCATGAAACTTCTTGGGTCCCTTTGTTTTCACCTTGGGACAGGAATGAGTGTGTTTTGGGGTGCCTTTGTTATCACTGTGCTATGAGAACAAATATTTTGGGGTTCAGTCAGACCCACTCTGGGACTCAAAGATTTCTTTTCTAGTTTAGCATCTGACTGTCACCCACCTTTACAATACTTTACCTATACATTTGTTACAGGCTATGGTCAGTATTTATATACAGACCGTTACAATACTTTATATGTACCTTTGTTATCAGGTCATTACCTAGATGTTTGTCATTGCAGTGTCACATACTATACATGTACATGTCTCAACAAGTTGAGCTACAGTGTCATTGACACTTTCATTCTGTCATTCCATATCATTTCGTGTCATTCCATTGTTTAGGAGGACCCAAGACCAACCGCTAATTTAACTCAAACTGTCCTCACAAGTGCCTACCCGTCCTCCAGCAGTTTGACCCAAACTGTTGTACAGAGAATGAGTGATTCTTTTGTATAACAGAACAAAAATAACGGCAGAAACTTTATTTGTTTTTCAGCTCTCTATGGGAGCCTGAATTTTAACTTAATGCTAAATGGGAAATAATCTTCAAAAATCTTCTTTTTCAGATCAGCTACTTAGAATCTATTGATATTGTGTATACAGTATCCTTGGGGGGGGGGGGGGGGGGGGGGGGGGGTCAGATTCAAGTTTGTTCAAAACAAGTCCCTCAGTTAATATTTGGGCTCCCTCTGGGGGCCTCAAATTTTAACTTAGTGCATTATTGGGAATAAGCTTTAAAAATCTTCTACCGTTCCACCAGTCAGAATCTTTTGATATTTGGAGTGCATTATTGGGAATAAGCTTTAAAAATATTCTACTTCAGATCCACCAGTCACAAACTTTTGATATTTGGTATACAGCATCCTTAGGGAGGTTAGATCTAATTTTGTTCAAACCAAGTTCATAGGTTAATATTTGGGCTCCCTGTTGGTGCCCAAATTTGAACTTAGTCCAATATGAGGCACAATATTTAAAACTCTTCTTCTTCCGAAACACCATTCAGAATTTTTAGCTCCCTTTGATGAAGTCAAGCTGAGCTTATTTAATCACTCTCTGTCTCATCCGTCATTCGTCAACACCATGTTTTGGTCTTCTCCTCCAAAACCACTGCGTCAATTCAAGTGAAGGTTTGTGTGAGTGATGGTCTTGAAGGGGCATTGTATTTTTGTTCAACTCAAAACTTTGTTTTGCCCAGCCCCATAGGGAGAGGGTGGAGGAAAAGGCTCCAAAATATTTAAAAAATCTTCTCATGAACCATTGGGTACAATGACATGATATTTGGTATGGAGTTTCCTTTTGAGGTGTACAATCAAGTTTGTTCAAATCAAGTTCGTGAAGCTGTTTTTGCCCTTGTAATGGGAGGGGCAAGATTTTTGGCCCCGCCCAAAGTTTCTGTTTGATGCAACAATTGTCCGATTTGAACTAAATTCGGTATTTGGTATTATTGGGTCAAAAGTACTTGACTTGTTCAAAAAACAATTTTCCTGTGTCCGATTGGGAACTCCAGAGCTAAAAATAGAAATATTTTCAAATGCCCATGCCCCTACCAGTAGAATTGAGTGGTAAAAAAAATTGCCATCATTTACATGTTATGTCTGGGTGTTCTGAAGGTTAGCATTGAAAAAATGCTGAGTCAGCATATTTGCAAAAATAAAAAAAAAATTTTTCTCCAGAACCAATCATCAGAATCTTTTGATATTTGGTATACAGCATCCATAGAGGAGGGGGGGGGGGGGGGGGGGGGGGGTGAGAGGGGGTCAGATACTAGTTTGTTAAAATGAAGTCCCTTGGTTCATATTTGGGCTCAATACAGGAGCCCGGACTTTTTAACTTACGACAGTATGGGGAATCATCTTTAAAAATTTTCTTCAGAACCAACAGTCAACTTTTAATGTTTGGTATACTTGTACATCATTGTTATGAGGGTCAGATTCAAGATTGTTCAAACCAAGTCCCTAGGTTAATATTTGGGCTCCCTATGGAAGCCCAAATTTTAACTTAGTGCAATATGGGGATAATTTTTTTCAGAATGGTTTCATATTTGGTATACAACATCTCTAGGGGGTTAAGATTCAAGTTTGTTCAAATCAGGTCCCTAGGTTAATATTTGGGCTCACTGTGGTAGCCCAAATTTTAACTTCGTACAATATCAGGAAATTTCTTTAAAAATATTCTTCTTCAGATCCACCAGTCATGCTTTCATATTTGGTATACAACACCTCTAGGGGGCTTAGATTCAAGTTTGTTCAAATCAGGTCCCTGGGTTAACTTAATATTTGGGCTCCCTATAGGAGCCCAAATTTCAACTTGGTGGAATATGGAGTTTCTAAAAATCTTATTCAGATTCACCTGTCAGAATCCTTTCATATTTGGTATACAACAGCTCTGGATGGGGGTGGGGGGGGGGGGGGGGGTGGGGGGGGGGTGGTCATGTTCAAGTTTGTTCAAATTGAGTCCCTCGGTTAATATTTGGGCTCCCTATGGGACCCTGAGTTTTAACTTTGTGCAATAGGAAGGAATTTCTTTAAAAATCTTCTTTTCCAGAACCATCAGTTAGAATCTTTTGATATTTGGTGTACAATATCTCTATGAGGGTCAGATTCTAGTTTGTTTAAACTGAGTCCATGGATTAATATTTGTGCTTCCTATAGGAATTCTTTCATATTTGGTATACAACATCTCTAGGTGGGTCAGATTCAAGTTTGTTCAAATTGGGCTCCTGGGTTGGTATTTGGGCTCTCTATGGGAGCCTGAATTGTAACTTAGTGCAATAGGAGAAAATTTCTTTAAAAATTTACTTCTTCAAATCTACTAGTCAAAATGCTTTCATATTTGATATACAGCATCTGGGGTGGGGGTGGGGGGGGGGGGGGTCAGATTCAAGTGGGTGAATAAAATAAACAAAGGAAGTAATTTCACTGAGTGTTAAAGTACGGTAAAGGGCTGAAAAGCAGACAATCAAGACCAAATTGCATCAGAACTAGTCAATCACTGGGTAGAGGTAAATATTAAGTGATGGGGCATGAGAAACCCACAGAGTGTTCTGAAAATGAGGTAAAACTTCATAATGAAATAAAAGTATAGGAAGTCTGAAAAATGGTCTCAAAATTAACCCTTTACCTAACATGAAGAGAAGATGACACTTGCAAACAAAATTATTCAATAGCTAATTTTTTTCATTTTTTGCCTCAAAAATGTAGTTTATGACCCCTGATTCAAACAAGCTCAACAAGCTCGTTCCAGTGAGGGGTCAGAAGCTATGTTTTTTAGGCAAAAAATGAAAATTGAATGGCAATTTTGGGGAATAGCGATGTCCGGTTTTGGCCGTTATGTTGGGTAATGGGTTAAGGAACTGAAAAACAGGAGGGACGTATGAAATTCCTAATGCGTTTGTTAAAAATGGGGGAGAGGAACTATGTAAAGTCCTTTGGTCCCTATTCAACCAAGGCACAGAAAAATGTGAGGTTCCAAAAGAGTGATGAGAAAGCAGGGTCACGTTTACACACAAAAAGGGGGACAACGAAGTATCGGATAATCTTTTGGGGGTGGGAGGAGGGTTGATCTCCATCAGTAGCAACATTGGACACATATTCTGTAAGGTCCTGTATGGGAGATTAGAGGATGTGATTGAAGAGAAAGGATTGTGGGGAGAGATCCAGAATGGCTTCAGGAAGGGAAGGAGAGTCATTGACCATCTTTTCACACTATTCCAAATGATAGACTCTGTGGAAGCTCATAAGAAAAAGATGTATATGGTATTTCTGGATGTTAAAAAGGCATATGACAGAGTACATGTGTGGAGGGAGGAATATGCCAAAAGCTTGAGGCCTTAGACCTGGGAAGCAAGTTTGTTGTTATTATGAAAGCATTATCCAAAGATGTGCAAATTGAACTTAGTCTGGGTTTATGAAAAGGTCAATCAGAAGAAAGATGGATTGAAATTTATAATCTTTATTAAACATACACATTTGGCTCATAAGAAGTGGACTCCTCCACACATGAAAATAAAACAACTTGGCTCTTTGGTCAGAGCCCAGTAAATGAATGACTTTTACTGAAAACATTATGATAACTGAAATTAATGTATGAATTCAGTGGACTCGGCTCCCTGGTTAGAGCCCAGTGAATGAGTGATCATGAATAACAATGAACTCCGAACAGATTTGTGAATAAGTTCGGCCCCCTGGTTAGGGCCCAACTGAATAAAAAGATGTAATGATATGATATGCTACAATGAGAGCTAAACAGAACAGATGAATGAGGCCCCCTGGTTTGGGCTTCATTGAATAAATGATGTAATGATATGATATTGCTACAATGAGAGCAGAATAAAACTGATGGATGAGTTCGGCCCTTGGTAAGGGCTCAACAGAATACCGTATTTACTCTATGTATTGGGACAGCTAAAAATAAATATTTTCACAGATGTCCCACATCTTAGAAAATAGGGAAAAAACACAACCTGGTCTTGTTTTGATGCTGAATCAAGTTATGTGTGATTCTTTTTCCATCACTATGTACAAAAATCGCCATCCAATTTTTAGCTCAACTTTGACGAAGTCAAATTTGAGCTATTGTCATGGCCCGTCGTCCGTCTGTCCGTCTGTCCGTCTGTCAACAATTGGCTATGGCTCGGGCTAGAGGTCGTATTTATGAACCGATCTTTACGAAACTTCTTGTGTACCTTTGTTATGACCCTGGGACGGGAACGAGTGTTTTTAGGTGTGGTCCGAAATTCAAGATGGCTGCCAGTGGCCATTTTGTACCGATGATGCAAAAATCAGTTTTTTGTACAGAACTTCTGTATGAAAGTTCTGATTTGAATAAAGTTTTGTATAAATGTTTAGTACCATGGGATACATCACATATAATACGGGTTTTTTTCTCGTGCGTAAATTATGCAAATTAGACTGACTTTGATTTATTTAGTGTTACTTTCAGAGCTGTAAGTGCCAAGCTGCTATGTCTCGGGCTAGAGGCCGTATTTATGAACCGATCTTTACGAAACTTCTTGGGTACCTTTGTTTTGACCGTGGGACGAGAACGAGTGTTTTTGGGTGCGGTCCGAAATTCAAGATGGCTGCCAGCTGCCATTTTGTACCGACGATGCAGAAATCTGTTTTTTGTACAGAACTTCCATATGAAAGCTCTGATTTGAATAATTTTTTGTATGAATGTTTAGTACCATGGGATACATCACATATAATACGGGTTTTTTTCTCGTACGTAAATTGTGCAAATTAGACTAATTTTGATGTTTTTTGGGGTTACTTTCAGCACTGTAAGTGCAAATGCCAATACGGCTCGGGCTAGAGGCCGTATTTATGAACCGATCTTTACGAAACTTCTTGGGTACCTTTGGTATCACCGTGGGACGAGAACGAGTGTTTTTGGGTCCGGTCCGAAATTCAAGATGGCCGATGGCAGCCATTTTGTACAAAATTAGGTGCAATCAGATTTTTGCACAGAACTTCCATATGAAAGCCCTGATTTGAATAATTTTTTGTGTGAATGTTTAGTACCATGGGATGCATCACATATAATACGGTTTTTTTTCTCGTGCAGAAATTATGCAAATTAGATGAACTTTGATTTTTTCAGTGCGACTTACACACCGTAAGTACACATGTCAATACGGCTCAGACTAGAGTCTGTATTTATGAACTGATCTTCACGAAATGTCTTGGGTACCTTTGTTATCACCTTGGGACGAGAACGAGTGTTTCTGGGTGCGATCTAAAATTCAAGATGGCTGCCAGTGGCCATTTTGTACCGAAATTAGGTCTAATCAGTTTTTTGTACACAACTTCTATACAGCTCAGACTAGAGGCCATATTTATGAACCAATCTTTACGAAACTTCTTGGGTACCTTTGTTATCACCGTGGGATGAGAGCGAGTGTTTTTGGGTGTGGTCCAAAATTCAAGATGGCCACCAGCAGCCATTTTGTACCAAAATTAGTGCAATCAGTCTTTTGTATAGAACTTCTGTATGAAAGTTCTGATTTTAATAAATTTTTGTATGAATGTTTAGTAACATGGAATACCTCACATATTGTAAGGGGTTTTTTTTCGTGCAGAAATTATGCAAATTAGATGAACTTTGATTTATTCAGTGCAACTTACACAATGTAAGCACACATGTCAATACGGCTCAGGGTAGAGGCTGTATTTATGAACCGATCTTCACAAAACTTCTTGGGTACCTTTGTTATCTCCTTGTGTTTCTGGGTACGGTCCAAAATTCAAGATGGCTGCCAGTGGCCATTTTGTACCGAAATTAGGTCCAATCAGTTTTTTGTCACAAGTTCTATACAGCTCGTATTTATGAACTGATCTTCACAAAACTTCTTGAGTACTTTTGTTTTCACCTTGGGACAGGAACGAGTGTGTTTTGGGGTGCCTTTGTTATCACTGTGCTATGAGAACAAATATTTTGGGGTTCAGTCAGACCCACTCTGGGACTCAAAGATTTTTTCTAGTTCAGCATCTGACTGTCACCCACCTTTACAATACTTTACCTATACATTTGTTACAGGCAACGGTCAGTATTTATGTACAGACCGTTACAATACTTTATATGTACCTTTGTTATCAGGTCATTACCTAGATGTTTGTCATTGCTGTGTCACATACTATACATGTACATGTCTTTGTCTTGACAAGTTGAGCTACAGTGTCATTGACACTTTCATTTTTTAGATTTTCATTTTTTGCTTCCAAAACATAGCTTATGCCCCTCATTGGAACGAGCGCATTGCGCATGTTCTAATGAAGGGTCATAAGCTATGTTTTGGAAGCAAAAAAATGAAAATTTTTAGTTACGCAAGAATTCTTATTATGAATGTCATCTGCCACTAGCCTTCAGTAAAGGGTTGAAGACTGTCATAATGTAATATTAAATAGTCTTCCTCATGTCAGTCCGAACTGTAAATATTAAAACTTACGAACAGATTTAAATAAAAACAACACAAATCAGTATGTATTATCAATTTTTTATTGTTTAAAAAGGAAAATTAAACACAAACTTAGCTTTAATATTGAGCATTCTGCACCGTTTTCAGGTGACTGGGCCAACCGGAAACAAGTCTCCTGAGTGTCCCAAACATTGGAGCATAAAAAAAAAATATTTTTCTGGAAAAAATGTGTGTCCCAAATTATAGAGTGTCCCAAGATATAGAGTAAATAGGGTAGATGATACATACAGATAATGAATGAGGCATTTGTGTTGGCATGTATATCACCTGAGTCATTTCCAAAAAATGTCTCAGGTGATGCATATGTAGTTTGCCCCCCCCCCCCTCCCCCCACCCCCAGTTTGCCCGCCTAACTGTAGAATGGGAAAATTGGAAAAAGAGAGGCAAGAGCCAGATAAATAATGGTGAGTACTACACGGATACATGTAGTGAAGAAGTCAGAAATTGAGATTACTTGGAGGTGATGGGGTGGTGATGGGGAAATATTTTCTATACTGGCTGAAAAGACACAATATGTTTCCTGAACTCTGATTAACCTGAGACTGTTGGCACATAAGAATGTTTAGAGCTTCTAAAAATAGCCATTGTGACTGGTCAGTAATATGAGAGTCTGATTATCTTGGAAGAGTCCACTCTGGTGCTGACCTGATGTGACCTTTCCACAAACCTCACTTAACCCACATGCCATAGATTACATGTGTCTTAAGTTACCATTTATGAAAAGGTCAATCAGAAGAAAGATGGATTGAAATTTATAATCTTTATTAAACATACACATTTGGCTCATAAGAAGTGGACTCCTCCACACATGAAAATAAAACAACTCGGCTCCCTGGTTAGAGCCCAGTAAATGAATGACTGGTACTGAAAACATTATGATAACTGAAATTAATGTATGAATTCAATGGACTCTGCTCCCTGGTTAGAGCCCAGTGAATGAGTGATCATGAATAACAATGAACTCTGAATAGATTTGTGAATAAGTTCGCCCCCACTGTTTAGGGCCCAACTGAATAAAAAGATGTAATGATATGATATTCTACAATGAGAGCTAAATAGAACAGATGAATGAGTTCAGCCCCCTGGTTTGGGCTGCACTGAATAAATGATGTAATATTATGATATTGCTACAGTGAGAGCAGAATAAACTGATGGATGAGTTCGGCCCTTGGTAAGGGCTCAACAGAATAGATGATACATACAGATAATGAATGAGGCATTTGTGTAGGCATGTACATCACCTGAGTCATTTCCATAAAATGTCTCAGGTGATGTACATCTAGTTTGCCCAAAATATAAGTGTTTGAAGCCTACACAAATACCGATTGCAACCAAAATTCTTGAATGTAGATTTCCTCATACGCTCACAACTCTCTTACCCACTTTGACTGTATAGTTATATAACTTTTAATTATGATAATATGTTTGTTGAGAGTCAATTCTAATTCTACACATAGATGTCCTGATGAATACACTGAACTAATAAAAGTTATGTCCTCTATTTGGCACAGTCTATGTACATGAGTTGTGGATAGACACATCACCAAGAGTTGATCCAGAACAAGTCCTTAGAAAGTTTTTAACAAACAGGTATATTTATTTTAATGAGTTCAAGCCTCATGAGGCTCCTGTAACATAAAGCAAATTATGGTTAGCACCCCTGAAATGAAGAGATGGTTAGAGCGAATGCTTAATGTACTAGTATATGCCTCTCACCCTGAACCAACTTTTAAACTGATTTATTCATTTATTTACTTTTTCGACTTGAATTTCTTTGTATATTTTTATTTCATTTACAACATATTTAGTCATTAACAACACGAAGGTAAGCCAAGTCCAATCAACTGCTCACCCCACGTTTCCCACTTTTGGGACCTCCACTTCATGCATTGGATGCTGGCTATCAGTTCGTAGTAAAACTTAGCTTATAAACAACACTGCTTCATTTTTCAGGGTTCTCATGAGATTACATCTGACATATCGTACAACACCTTTTTAAGTTACTAAAGGTCCATTACCAATGTATCTACTCAGATGAGAGACTTAACTCACATCAACTGTGATTTCCTCAACACTGCTGATCATTTCAAATCTCCATAAAATCAAATCATGGCTGCTTTTTAGCAGCCAAGGCCTGGTTTGATTGAGCTTTCTCAGAGGGTCTTGCCTAGAATTGTTAATAAATGGCCTATTCCTAATTATTGGCCTGTGTCAGTCTCCAAGGTTCTGAAAGGCACATTTCAATAGTACATTTGCATGGTGTCAAAGTCAAAGAATTATTAAAACAACCCAAAATGAATGTATTAAGAGTCTTTATCTTGAGATTCCATTCTTGGACTATCAGGACATTCATTCAGTGCTGCGAGTAATAGATTAATGAGTTCTGTGCCATCCTAATAGACTTACCAGGGGTTCTTATATATCGCACATAGCAGTTTGATGACCATCGGCCGGGTGTTTTGATCAAATGATCTTCTATGTTGGAATGAGCTGCTGAGGTTGCTGCACCGATTCTAAATGAATGTCCTGAATAAGAATTTTGCTCATAGCCTAGTTGTCTTATTGTTCTTATATGAGAAATAAAGTATGACCTGGTGAGCAGCTTACCATGACTGTTTATAAAGAGATGGCCATGTCTTCCAAATCTACTCCTGTTTATCAAATACTTCTTCAACAGCCGCACTGGACAAGCTGGATGATTTGCCGAAAAAAAAAAAAAAGTCTTTGATGCTTTCTATTTAAGGGTGCACAAGCTACCATTCTCTGAAAATGAAAGATTGTCAACCTCAAGACTGGTATCTGAACCCATTTTTAACTCAACTTTTGCGAAGCCAAATTTGAGCTTATGCCATGGCCAGTCGTCCGTCTGTCCATCAACAATTCAATACGATACGGCTCGGGCTAGAGGCCGCATTTATGAACCGATCTTTACGAAACTTCTTGGGTACCTTTGTTATGACCGTGGGACAAGAACGAGTGTTTTGGGGTCTGATCCGAAATTCAAGTTGGCCGCTTGTGGCCATTTTGTACAGACTTAGGTGAAATCAGATTTTTGCGCAGAACTTCCATATGAAAGCGCTGATTTGAATAATTGTTTGTATGAATGTTTAGTACCATGAGATACATCACATATAATATGGGTTTTTTTCTCGTATGTAAATTATGCTAATTAGACTAACTATGATGAATTTAGTGTTACTTTCAGCACTGTAAGTGCAAATGCCAATACGGCTCGGGCTAGAGGCCGTATTTATAAATCAATCTTTCCGAAACTTCTCGGGTACCTTTGGTGTCACCGTGGGACGAGAACGAGTGTTTTTGGGTGTGGTCCAAAATTCAAGATGGCCGATGACAGCCATTTTGTACAAAATTAGGTGCAATCAGATTTTTGCACAGAACTTCCATATGAAAGCGCTGATTTGAAAAAACATTTGTGTGAATGTTTAGTACCATGGGATACATCACATATAATGCAGGTTTTTTTCTCATGCAGAAATTATTCAAATTAGATGAACTTTGATTTTTTCAGTGCTACTTACACACAGTAAGTACACATGTCAATACGGCTCGGGCTAGAGGCTGTATTTATCAACTGATCTTCACGAAACTTCTTGGGTACCTCTGTTATCACCTTGGGACGAGAACAAGTGTTTCTGAGTGTGGTCCAAAATTCAAGATGGCTGCCAGTGGCCATATTGTACCGAAATTAGGTCTAATCAGTTTTTTGTACACAACTTGTATACGGCTCAGGCTAGAGGCCTTATTTATGAACCGATCTTTACGAAACTTCTTGGGTACCATTGTTATCACCGTGGGATGAGAACGGGTGTTTTTGGGTGTGGTCCAAAATTCAAGATGGCCACCAGCAGCCATTTTGTACCAAAATTAGTGCAATCAGTCTTTTGTACAGAACTTCTGTATGAAAGTTCTGATTTGAATAAATTTTTGTATGAATGTTTAGTAAAATACATCATATACAGTACGGGTTTTTTTCTCGTGCAGAAATTATGCAAATTAGATGAATTTTGATTTATTTAGTGCTACTTATACACTGTAAGTGCACATGTCAATACGGCTCGGGCTAGAGGCTGTATTTATCAACCGATCTTCACGAAACTTTCTGGCTACCTTTGTTATCACCTTGGGACGAGAACGAGTGTTTCTGAGTGCGGTCCAAAATTCAAGATGGCTGCCAGTGGCCATTTTGTACTGAAATTAGGTCGAATCAGTTTCTTGTCACAACTTCTATACAGCTCGTATTTATGAACTGATCTTTACGAAACTTCTTGGGTACCTTTGTTTTCACCTTGGGACAGGAATGAGTGTGTTTTGGGGTGCCTTTGTTATCACTGTGCTATGAGAACAAATATTTTGGGGTTCAGTCAGACCCACTCTGGGACTCAAAGATTTCTTTTCTAGTTTAGCATCTGACTGTCACCCACCTTTACAATACTTTACCTATACATTTGTTACAGGCTACGGTCAGTATTTATGTACAGACCGTTACAATACTTTATATGTACCTTTGTTATCAGGTCATTACCTAGATGTTTGTCATTGCTGTGTCACATACTATACATGTACATGTCTTGACAAGTTGAGCTACAGTGTCATCGACACTTTCATTGAATTAGCTGTGAACTCGCTATATCTTAAGAAACCAAAGAAGGCCACTGCGCAGGCTGTTTGTAACATGCAGTCGGTGTATGGACCGAAACGACCATAATTAAGGGCCCAAAATATTTTGTTTAATATAGGGAAGGTAATTGGGAAACGTGGTTTTTGGGGTGCTGGAGGCCTTAGACCTGGGAAGCAAGTTTGTTGTTATTATGAAAGCATTATCCAAAGATGTGCAAATGGAACTTAGTCTGGATAACGTAACAACAAAACAGGTGCCTATGGAGATATGCCTAAAGCAGGGGTGTATCCTTCCACCAATTCTTTTTGCATTGTACATCAGTGATTTAGGAGATGAACTTCTACACAATGACAAGGATAGCAGTTGGGGACTTGAAGATGGCAGAGCTATTTTTCACAGATGATATGGTACTAGTGTCAGAAAGTGAAAAGGGGGCAGAGAAAATGCTGGCAATTGTTGGGAGATATGGGAACAAATGTAGACTCGAAAGAAAATGAAAACAAAAGCAAGGTTATATCCATGATTCATGAAGTGGAACCTGCTTGAAGGTGCGAAGTTGGGAAGTTCAGTGTTTCAGAAGGCAGCAGAAACCTTCATAGTGTTGGGGAGACAGGTGCGTAGAAGTATTTGAGGGTTAATGTAAACATTACAAGGAGGTGCATCGACTGAAACCACACGAATAAGGTTTTCAGGCGGAAGACCATTGGGGAAATGGTGGGTGTACATGTACCTATTGTAACATATGGTATGGAAGAGATGCCTCTAAACCAAACAGTTGTAAAGAGCTTGGAAACTCCTGCATAATGATGCAAGCTGATGGATAACAGGGTCAAGTAATACCATGGCACTGGAAGCAATCAGGGTTGAGTTTGGGCGGATGAGGATCATGGACATTCCTAAAACTCTGTTATCTTAACTATTTGGTGAATCGTCCTGACAGCCGATGCTGTAAACTAATGTTTCAGAATATTTGGAATGCAAATGAAAAGACAGGATGGTTTGAGCAAGTGTGAGAATGGATAGAGAACTATTCAATTGAGATCTCCCAACTTAGAAGTGGGGGACAACCCAGGGGCAAAAAAATTGTCAAGAGAAAGCGTCATGGAGGATTGTAACTGAAACTGGAGGGGGGGGGGGGGGGTGAAAGCAACTAGTACTAACCGATTAGAAAAACCTGTCAACCGGTTATTCGAAATATCGATAGTGATCATCAATCCATGGTTAAAATTTCCGTGAGAACCGAGTAATCGCAGAAACTATTCCGTACTATGTATACAAACGAATTCGTTTTTATACACACTATGGAATAGTTTCTCGTTCAAGACTTCATTAATGATCGGCAATTTCCGTGAGAACCGAGTAATCGCAGAAACTATTCTGTAGTATGTTTTCAAACAAATTTGTTTGTATACACACTACGGAATAGTTTCTGAGAATACTTCTTTCCAGCAGTTCCTATAGTTTTGATCCCATATTCGGTGAAATAATGGCCACAGATAACTGGATAGTATCCGGTTATAGTTCTCGGTTAGTCGGTTGTGAAAATGAGCAAACCGTTTCAACCCTAAAAGCAACGTCTACTTGTACATAATTATAGATGACTTAACTGGTAGAGTGCTAAATTAATTTTGCCACAAAATCTTCCAACTTTGCATAATTTTTCTTCTCTAGAATCGGTGACAAAATCCAAAGGCTTTGTGTCAGCTTGGTGATTAAATTTAAAGCTTATTGGTACTTTTCAATCACAATGTGACCCTGACTGTTGGAAGTGTCGTTCAACCCCAATAAACAAATATACATGCACTGACAGTGGTTACTAGTCAAAATCATTGTAGCCTTTACAGGTGGCACAGGACAGAGCTTTACAAAACATTGTTGAAAATTATTGACTTCTTAAGGTTGCAATATTACAGTTACTATCAATATAGTGCCGATCTGCTTATATCAATTAAAATAGCTTTTCTCAGTTTCTACAAGTAGAAGCTGGAATTTGTATTTCAACTGGTAAAATTCTAAATCCTACTGGTAGAATTTGCATTTCCAACTGGTACTAGTAGAACTGGCTCACCAGAAAAATACTGGAATTCCAGCTTCTATTGGTGGAATTTCAGACATTTCTAGTGGATTTCAGGATAGGTAATGGTTTGTGTGAGCTTAAGTTTCTATGACAATCTAGACATCCTCTCTTAATTGGATAACAAAAATATAAATTAACCCTTTACCTAACAAATCAGCCACATCTGCCATCGTAATTTACAAATTGCGCAGAACTTTTTTTCTTAAAAATCACCTGATATGGTTTTGTTGAAATTTTGTGTAAAATTTGAAAAAAAAAAAAAAATTAAAATAACAAATTTGGATGTCATGTGCATTGGTAAGGGGTTAACTAATTTTTAGCTCAACTGTGTGAAGCTCAAGGGGAGCTTTAGTGATCACTTTCAGTTCACTGTCCGTCCATCCAGTCCGAGTTAACCTTACATTATTGACTTCATAAACTACTGGGCCAAATAATATATCGTGTGATTTCAAGTTTGCTCAAATAAAGTTGCCATACCCACAGAGAGCACCACAAAGGGCATAACTCTGTTGCACCCACAAAATAAATAAAAAAAAATCTTCTCCGGAACTACCAATCTGAATCTGTTGATACAGAGGAACTGTCAATTGAATAGCCACTTTGCCAATGAGATAATTAACAGGAGTATTCAGTTAACAGGGATTGTGTCACTTACTGTATTGTAGAGATAAGCTTAGCATTTTATTCTATTATATCTTGTTTGATAGAGCTCCATGAGCTCTGTCTAACAAGATACATGTATAATAGATTAAATGCCTGTATTGGATGTACTGAGGTCAGCCAGGGCTATAAACAAAGGAAAACTGGGGAGAGTGAGGGTAATTTCTTGACTGGTTACAAGATTTTCTATTCAATTCACAGGAGTTTACTCTATAACCTATATTCAATTAACAGGTCAAGTTTGTACTGGAAGTACATGTATGGTAAATGCTTTTGTGTTGGGAAATTATATTCAATTAATAGTTAAAAGATATCCAATTAAATGGGCTCTGGGGCGCGTGGCATTGTGGTAACCGGCTCTCGTTAGATCACCGAAGTAAAGTAACATTGAGCCCGGTTAGTCCTTGGGTGTGTGACCGTCTGACTGATTGATTCAGACTCCCAGATCGTGTCCTTGGGCAAGGCACTTAACCCCGATTGTCCACATGGGGGCATGATTATGGCGTGTACTAAGGCAATGGTGCACATGTCTTCATCCAATCTAACCCTGCCTGTGCTGCAGTGTGGAGTTATGATGTTGGGAAGCTGGCAGCTGCTCAATGTTGCTCAGTGCTTCCCTCCGGGTATTCCAGCTTCCTCCACCCGTAAAACTGTCACTGACACGATATGACCTTGTCTGTTAATGTATCGTTAAACCTTAATAAATAAATAAATAATTAAATAAGTGGACTCCACTGTACTTGGTACATTGTACATGTACATGTATTCAACATCCTTAAATGGGATAGATTCAGGTTTGTTTGAAACAAGACTCTTGGTTCATATTTTAGCTTCTTATGTGAGCATGAATTTAAATTGGTGCAATTTAAGGAATATTCTTTAAGAATCCTATAAAGCCTCTGAAGTCATACATTATCTGGACTCTCTTTGGGATCCAGAATTTTGACTTGGTGCAATATGAGGAATATTCTTTAAAAATCATCGTCTTCTGGTCGCCCATTTATTTTGAATATTATTTTTCAAATTTTTCATAACATTTCAACAAAACCACATATCATGTGACCCCTCATTGGAATGAGCTTGCTGATATTTTTAGACCCGATATGCTGTTTTAAACCAAATTTGGTATGTGGAATTATTGGATCATAAATACGTGATTAATGCAAAAAATATTTTTCCTGCATTGCTGTGGGAACCTTACGAGCAGTAAAAATACAAAAAGTTTTTAAACACCCACATTTCACAAACTGCATAGAATAGAGAACTGTTATATGGTATGAAGCACCCTCATGACCAATAGAATGGAATGGGCCAAAAAATATTGCAATCATTTGTGTCATAGGGTAGCCTACAGGCAGTCGTAAAAAATCAAGTCCTCAAATTTTAAAAATTAAAGATAATACTTGATAAATAACATCCTTAGGAGTTTCAGATTCAAATTTGTTCAAATCAAGTCCCGAGGGTCATATTTGGGCTCCCTGTGACAACTAAAATTTCAACTTAGTGCAATACATAAAAGGAGAAATTGCTTTTAAAATCTTTTTTTTTTCAGATCCACCAGTCAGAATCGTTCAATATTTGGGATGCAGCTGCCTTACATGCACATGTAGAAGGTTCAGATTCAAGTTGTTCAAATCAAGCCTCTGGGGTCATATTTGGCTCCATGTGGAAACCCAAATTTTAACTTATTGTAATATGAGGAAGAATCTTCTTCAGCTCCATCAGTCAGAATCTTTTGATATTTATGATGTCTTTGTGTGGTTAGATTCAGGTTTGTTCAAATCAAGTCGGTGTGTTCATATTTTGGCTCCGTATGGTCCAATATGAGGAATGTTCTTAAAAAATTTTATTCTTCAGATCTACTTGTCCAAACCTCTTGATATTTAGTATACACCATCTTTAAAGACGTCACATTCAAGTTTATTCAAAGAAAGTCCCTAGGGTAATATTTGAGCTCCTTGTGGGTGCCCGAATTTTAACTTGGTTTATACCATGATTACTTATTCTACTATGTATGAAAAACCTATGACATAAATATTAGCTTTACGCACCAACCGTGATGAACAAGCCAGCAATGGGATTTCAGTAGTGAGAATTTACACCTACAGTAGAACTACATGTACATCCACGTTGACCTTTGGTGACGTCGACCTGAATTCAAACTTGTCTAAATTTATTGCATGTCGCCTCGCAAAGAGTGAAATGGAAGTGTCAATTATTTATTACGTTTTTAAATGGGTTTAACAAACATGCATTGTTTCATGTTAATAAAGCATGCACAACTCAAAATAGTATGTTATTATGTTATTAAAACGAAAAAGTCCCAGTTTCTTTTTTTCATTTTGTTTCGGCGATAAAATTGACAGCGGAAGTACCGCCCACCAATGCTCGTGTAAACAAACAGATTCGCGCGTATGTATGTCTGGTACTCAGTAAAATCAAGAAAAAATAATAGCAACTCTTAATAATCTGACGATCTTGGTATAAATAAAATATACCCAAAGTAGCTTGGTGTACCAAATGTTCACCACTCGTGGTGAAGTGGTGTTAACCGCGCGCCGAAAGCTCGCTGTTAACTCCACTTCACCACGAGTGGTGAATATTTGGTACACCAAACTACTATGGGTATATTCTATATATAATATATGGAATATTTACTGAAAATCTTCTTCTGCAGAACTACCAATCAGAATCTCTTTTGGGAGTGCTGTGGCTCAGTTATTACAGCATTGGACTTCAAACCAAAAGTCCCATGGCTCGATCCCTGCCAGGGATAATTGCATTGTGTCCTTGGGCAAGGCACTTCATCCTGATTGTCCATGTTGGGGCACAGTGGCGCTGTGTACTAAGGCATACTTTTGCTACTTGGTATAGACATCCTTAGAGGGATCAGATTCAGGTTTGTTTGTAACTAGTCCCTGGGTTCATATTTTTGGGTTCCGTATGGGAACCCAAATTTTAACTTGCTGTAATATGAGTAAATATAAAAATCTTTTGATGATTGGTATACAGCACCCTTGGGGTGTGGAGAGGGGTGGGTCAAGTTTACATTTGTTCAAATCAGGACATGAGGTCATATTTGGGCCCCATATCAGAATCTTTGGATGTTTGAAATGCAGCATCGTTAGGAGGTGCAGATTCAAATTTGTTCCAATCGCATCCTTGGTTCATTGGAGCCCAAATTTTTAACTTAGTGCAGAATAGTAATATTCTTTAAAAACCTTCAGATTCACCAGTCAGAATCTTTTGGTGTTAGGTTTGCAGTATCCTTAGGGGGCTTCAGTTTGTTCAAATCAGGTCCCTGGGTTCATATTTGGGCTCCCTATAGCAACCTTAATTTTAACTTAGTGTAATATGGGGAAATTTCTTTAAAAAAAACTCTTCTTCTCATCCACCAGTCAAAATCTTTTCATATTTGATGTGCAACAACCTTAGAAAGTTCGGATTCAAATCAAGTCCCCTGTACCATATTTGGTCTCCTTGCGGGATCCCAAATTTTAACTTACTGCAATATGAGGACTAATCTTTAAAACCTCTTATTCTTCTTCACATCCATGAGTCAGATTCTTTTGTTATGTAGTATTGACATCCGTAGTGTAGTGAAATTCAAGTTTGTTCCAAGTCAAATCCCTGGGCTCATATTTGGGATCCTTGAAGCCTGAAATTTTAACTTAGAGAAATATTCTTCAAAGATCTTCTTCAGATGCACTTAGCAGAATATTTTGATATTATAGCATTACTACGACTCCTAGATTAAAGTTCGTTTTAAGTGTTACACTGAACTGATTTTGTTGGGCACCAGAGGGCTTTGTAATGTAACGTAGAACCCAATGGAGAATTTCTTATCAACCTACTCACAATTGTTTACTACAGGCTTGCACTACAGTGGAAGTCCCTAACTCGGATAAAATACTCTCTATTTTTGTCTTTCCCAAGCAAGTTGGGAAAGAAAAGTGGTGCAAAAGCACCAATAAAAATAAGCCAAAACTGGGTCGAGTGCAACCGGCGCAGACCCAGTATGGGACGCTCTCTCCCAAGTACAACTCCACGACTTCCGTTGCCAGTGCGCATATACCGTCTCTAAAGACTCATTCTTTTTAAAATCCGCTTCGTGTCGAGATGTTTTTGCACGCTTATCAGTGTTCCACCAGCTCGATGTTTGATGATTCCTGATTCATTATACCACAGTGTATCCTTTGTATTCTCAGGAACAGTGTTTTATATTCTCTTTTTTCTATTATATGTCCATAATGTATATTTTTTTTGCTCTCTCTCGAGTCGCGCGCGAATTTCGCGGGCCACGCGGTTCGGACTTAGATTATTTCACAATTATTGTTAATGCTTTTTTTGCAAAATTTTCTAATTGTGTTAGAGTTAGGTGTCAGTGGGGTACCACTCCTACAGTGTTCCTTCTTTCTGTTGAGAGTAGTCTTCCTGTTGGGTGGTTCCCGGTCGACCGTCTGGGGTCTTTGTTTCTGTCACCTTTCTCTCTTTGGGGGTGTTCTGTTTTCTGATCTCACCTTCTCTGCTCCTCTCACCTCTTTCATGCCTAGGACAATTCCTTGTGGGCAGTGTCTGCTGCCTAAGCATGTGGACGATGTACATTTGTCGTGTTCCTCCTGTAATGGGTGTTCGGCCGAGCGGCCGTGTGCTGTCTGTGGAACATGGTCTTCCACCTTTTGGGCGTCTGTAAATCGTGTCGTTCGTTCTCGTGGCCGTGCCTCCCGCTCCCGCGGGAAAGGAGAACGTGGTCGTTCGGGGCCTCCCGAGCCGACTTTGTCTGGTGAGAGTTATTCCTCCTCCGTGGGGGATGTGCAGTCTTTTCCTGTGGTGGATACTGCGGGAGCCGTTGAGTGTTCTGGTGTAGAGATGCCTGGTTCCGGGACTACGGTCCCCCTCCAGTCGACATCTGAGGCTGTCACTAGGGTTGTGACTCCTCCTTCGGAGCCGAGCCGGTGTGCTCTCTCCACTATTTCACCAGCCTCAACGACTCTCGACGTATCTACTACTGCTGCTGGTCCGTCTGCTTCGTTGTCTGTTTCAGCCGGCCTCGGCTTTTCGCTGCAGGGGACTGCAGAACTGTCCGATACTGTAGACGTGGGATATCGGCCCCAGCCTTCCCTGACTTCAACTCGGCGAAGTCGGAAGGGGCTGCCGGCAGAGCCCATCGCTGTGGTCTCGTCGCCGTCGAGTACCACAGTTGTGTCTTTGGATTCGGATGTTCGTAGTGGAAACACTATGAACTCCGTGGCGTTTCCGTCCACTCACTCTGGTCACACGACCAGTTTTGGGGGACCAACGCTTTTTGTGCAGCCTGGACCTTCTGCCCCGCAGAGGTCCGCGGTGACTCTCATGAGTTCTCGCAATATTGATCCTCGGGGTGCATCGTACCCCTATACACGTCTGCCTTCAGATGTTTTGGCTGCCGCCCGTCGTCCCGCGTCGGGTGTTTTGGAGGATCGTGACCCTTCGCTGGTTAAGAGGGTCAGAGGTGAAGCCACTTTGCCGGTTCGCTCCCCTGTCGAACCGGTCGGTACAGGCAGTGAGCTTAAGGAGGCCCTCTCCTTACTCACTCAGGTTCTCTCTAAGGGCCTTCCTGTTGCTTCCAGCGAGGCTATGGGTGGTTTCCAGGCGCCTCCTATGGCGCCGCCTCCCGGGATTGGAAACAGGCCGGTTTCCGATTCCTCTGGTGTCCCGACACCATGGGAGGCGTCGGCTGGTTTGCCCACGATGGGCTATGTGTCTTCCGACTCTGGGGAGGAGTCCCCGACATGCTTGAGGTCGAGGGCCAGCAGTCTTCGGACTTGGGGGCGGCTCTTGACTTTGTGTTTGGGTTTCTGCCTGAGCTCAAACCTGCTAACCAGCCGACAGTGTCAGCCTGGCCGCGATCATCGGTCGCGCGCCAACAGCCTATGGAGCAACCTGCTTCTGGGCGCCTTCGACCATGCCAGTCGGTACAGGTGGTTGAGGCTTTTTCAGCATTGGATGCCAAGCTGAATTCCAAGGCTTTGAAGACTTTGTTCTTCACCAGGGTTGACACCTTTTTGCCTCCTGTGCGTTATCATTCCTACGATTCCGCCAATCCGTCAGTCTGCCAGACTTTGCCGGTTCTGGATCAGGACTCCACTTCCCTCGGGCTTTCCAAGCCCAAGTCTGCCGTCATTCCAATGATGACTCTGGAGTCCACGTTGGGCTTATCTAGAGAGATGCTTGGCATGCTTTCTCTCTCAGATCACGTCGTCTCAGCTTTGGCTGCTTATCTGCCTCCAGATAAGTTTGACGAGGTACAGGCTCCTTTGCGTGTGCTGTCCAAGGCGCTTATGCACCTTACTCACACCCATGCCTGTAACACGGCCAATTTGGAATTAGTTCGAAGGGACGCTGTGCTGGACACAGGACGATCCCTTCCCGAGGAGCAGCGTGCTACTCTTCCATCTGCTTCTTTGGCAGGTCCGCAACTTTTCCATGGTTCCGTGTCGACGGTCCGGGATGACGTCCTACGTCATTCCAAAGATCAGCTGCTGTTTCGTCAGCTTGATCAGCCTTCTCGGGGAGGCAAGGGCCGTTCCAAGCCTAACAAGTACCCTTCTGCTTCCTCTGTG
Source organism: Pictodentalium vernedei (assembly GCA_031216915.1). Lineage (NCBI taxonomy): Eukaryota > Metazoa > Mollusca > Scaphopoda > Dentaliida > Dentaliidae > Pictodentalium > Pictodentalium vernedei. The sequence goes on along the minus strand of CM062295.1, from coordinate 590,488,170 downwards.
AAGCAAAAGGCTGGTCCTTCTGCCGCCACCTCTACTTCTTACTCACGGGGTAAAGGTAGGGGTCGGCAGAATCGAGGGAAGTCTCAGGATTCTTCATTTAGCAGAGGAGGTGGTTTCTCCTCTCGCGGGCCTCGTCGAGGCTCGAAATGAAGGTCCTCACCTCGACTCGTCCCAGGTTGGAGGAAGGATAGCAGAGTTCGCAGACCATTGGACCACCATCACATCCGATCCATGGGTGTTAGATGTTGTTCGGTCCGGGCTGCGCATATCCTTCCGACGGCACCCCACTCTGTCAAGGGTGCCTCTTCCAACCACAGTTCCTTCAGACGTTTTACGTCGGGAACTTTTGTCCACGGAGATTGCCAATCTCCTGGCAAAGGGGGCGATCGAGGTCGTCAAGAACGTTCAGTCAGTGGGTTTCTATTCCCGCCTGTTCTTGGTGCCGAAGAAGGACGGCCGACTCCGACCGGTTATCGATCTGAGCATCCTGAACCAGTCTATCATTGCTCCCAAGTTCAGCATGGAGACTTTCAGGTCGGTCCGCCAATCAATTCACCAGGGAGATTTCGCAGCCAGCATCGACCTGCGAGACGCTTACTTCCACGTTCCGATGCATCGGAAGTATCTCAGGTTCGCTTTTCTGGGGCGAGTTTACCAGTTCAAGGCCATGCCTTTCAGCCTCAACCTGGCTCCTTGGGCTTTCACCAGACTGATGTCGCATGTGATAGCGTTCCATCGCACACAGTCCAGGGTGACTACTTCGGCATATCTGGACGATATCCTCCAGAGGCATTCCAATACTGCCTTACTGGAATCGGATGTCGCCACTCTGTTGAGCTTGCTCACGTCGCTAGGATTCAGAGTCAACGAGGAGAAGTCGGACCTGGTCCCTTCTCAGTCGTTTTGTCATCTGGGGATGTCTTTCCAAACCAAATTCAATTTGGTGGCTGTTCCCCAGGCCAAGGCTGTGATTCTCTCAGCTTTTGCTCTGACTCTGTCCCAGTCCAGGTCCGCGACCGCTCGGAGTTTTCTCCGGCTGATCGGTCTCTGCGGTTCGGTGACGGATCTCATTCCTCTAGGTCGGCTGCGTGTCAGACCTCTCCAACACTTTCTGCTCAGTCGTTGGAGACCGAATGTAGATTCTCTGGATCAGGTGCTTCCGTTTCCGGACTCTCTGTATCCTCACCTTCTTCCCTGGACAGATGTTCAGTGGATTACGCAGGGTGTTCCGCTGGACTTACCCACGTCCGATCACGTTCTGACGGCTGATGCCACCGATCTCGGATGGGGTGCGACATTGGATCCTCTCGGTCTTTCCCTACACGGGATGTGGGACCAGGATCAAGCAGCTCTACACATCAACCAGAAGGAGCTTCTTGCTCTTCTTCTGAGTTTCAGGCAGTGGATCCCTCACCTGTCGAATCGCCAGGTCCTTCTACTATCCGACAATTCGACAGTGGTTGCTTACATTCGGAACCAGGGCGGCACGCACTCGCTTCCGATGTACAAGTTAGCTCGGGATCTTTTACTGCTCGCTCAGGAGGTTCACGCCGGAGTGGTTGTTCGTCACATTCCCGGTCGTCTGAACGTCCTAGCCGACTCCCTGTCCCGACAGGGCAGGGTTATTTCCACCGAGTGGATGCTTCACAGGGCAGTGTTCCAGTCGCTTTGCGATCTCTGGGGACGTCCCCACATCGATCTCTTTGCGACTCGTTGGAACCATCAGGTGGACACTTTCGTGTCCCTGTGTCCAGATCCTCTGGCTTTTGCCGTGGACACTCTGTCACTCGATTGGAACGGTCTAGTCGGCTACGCCTTCCCGAGGAGGTTTCACGTCGACCCGACTTCATTGTGCCTTCACGCATATCTTTTGTCAGGTCCTGTCTCCTCCGTAGAGGTTTTTCGAGACGAGCAGTGGAGTGCATTTCTTCTTCAAGGAGGCACTCCACTGGTTTAGCTTATGCAGCTAAATGGAAGGTCTTCTGTCGATGGTGTGCTGATCACTCTGTTGATTATACCAATCCTTCGATTTCACAGATTGCGGAGTTTCTGGTATATCTGTTTGATTCTCGGGGTCTCCAGCCTGTTACCATCAAGGGTTACAGGTCTATGCTTTCAGAGACTTTTTCTTATGTGGGGAAGCGTCGTATCGGCAATAATCCTTACCTCTCCAAGCTTGTTCGGCACTTTTCTTTGAAAAGGCCTCGGACTTTGCAGCTTACTCCACGATGGAATCTTTCGTGGGTGCTGCTTTGCTTGGGGGGGGGGGGGGGGGGGGGGCGCCGTTCGAACCTTTATCCCAGGTGGATATGCAATTTCTCACATACAAGACGGCTTTTCTGATGGCATTTGCTTCGGCCAGACGGGTTAGTGAGCTTCACGCCCTCTCGGTTGACCCGGCCTTTTTTAGGAGTTCTCCCAACAGTGTTACTTTTACCACTGATTGCTCCTTTTTGGCTAAGAATCAGTTACCAGATACTACTCCTCCTCCTATCTGTATCAGGGCTCTTCCCTCTGTTGAGGGTACTCGCCCTTTGCTCTGTCCGGTCCGTGCTATTCGCATTTATCTTGATCGGACACGCTTCATTCGGAAGGGCAGAAAACGTTTTTTTCTGTCTCTCATTCCGGGTCGACAGAAGATCTCTCCTCAATCCATTTCTCGATGGATTTGTCTTGCTATTCGTACCGCTTATAGTCGTTTAGCAGCTGGCGATTGTATTACCAATCGTATTTCTGCCCACGAGGTGCGAGCACTGTCTACCTCTTGGGCTTATTCCAACTCCGTCAAGTTGTCGGATGTTATGCAGGCAGCCTACTGGAGAAATGCTTCTACTTTCTCCACCTTTTATTTACGCCAGTTGCAGGAGCAGTCCGAGGACCTTTTTGCCTTGGGTCCTCTTTCTTCTGCTCAGGCTGTTGTCTGCCATAGCCATTAGGCTTCTTGAAGGTCAGTTTCAGCCTTGTGCTGTTACTGCCCTTTTTTCTGTCTGTGTGTCACACAGGCTCATATGTCTCTTTTCATTGTCCTTTACCAATGATGGCGACATTATGGTTGATAAGCCTCGGGACCTCTTCCTTCTGCTTCACGGTTCCAGTGCACTAGGGTTATGTGGGGTTGGTTATGCGATTCCCTCCAGCCTTTTGTCTATTCAGCCTGTAGTAAACAATTGTGAGTAGGTTGATAAGAAATCTAAATTTTATAGTAAATTTCCTTTCTTATTATACCTACCACAATTGTTTACATGGAGGCCCTCCCGTCTTCTTTACGGGTAAAGAATCTTTCCTCCTCGCTGATCACATAACTCTAACGTTTACGGATTCAAAAAGAATGAGTCTTTAGAGACGGTATATGCGCACTGGCAACAGAAGTCGTGGAGTTGTACTTGGGAGAGAGCGTCCCGTACTGGGTCTGCGCCGGTTGCACTCGACCCAGTTTTGGCCTTTTTTTATTGGTGCTTTTGCACCACTTTTCTTTCCCAACTTGCTTGGGAAAGACAAAAATAGAGAGTATTTTATCCGAGTTAGGGACTTCCACTGTAGTGCAAGCCTGTAGTAAACAATTGTGGTAGGTATAATAAGAAAGGAAATTTACTATAAAATTTAGATTTTCTATTTGTTCAAATGAAATGTACCCATGCATGACAGTGCTGATTGTGGTAAACTTTTTATTAGATATACATGTAAATGTGAGTAGATAAGATTAACGTTTGTTCAAATGAGGACCCCCAGGCCATAGGGCTGCACGGTATTCGGATTTGAGTACTGGTGACGGTATTGAAAACAATACTGTGGTATACTGGTGTACCCTAAAACAGTTAAGATTGAAAGCAAAATAAAACTGAAATACCTTACTTTTCCGCAAGCCCTTGGTAAATGCGATGTACACAGTCCCGCCGCCCCAGATGAAAAACAACTCATGAAATTAGGTACATTCAGAGTGTTGAGTTTACTTTGGATGTAAAAGAATTTCGATGTTCATTAATTGACACAGACAGTGTTGGTATCAATAGCTTGGCTCAATAATTAAATGCTCATCGAGACAAGGGAAGTTGACCATGTTTTTACAGGAGTTAAACTGACAAAAACTAATTTACTTGTATCCGAGTTTCTGTTGGATGCAAGCAAGTTAACCGACTAATAACTTTATGGCTTATTTTCGTAACAATAGGTTCAATAACTTTGCAGACATGGATTAGTCTTTCATTGAATCCATTCAAATCACTCATTTACTCAGGGCAGTAAGTAATACTTCTATCTATAACTCTAAAAATATATTTTTTATTGATGATATCCCTTGCATTTAATATGTGTTTTCCCTATTTTCGCGCATTATATATATTTTTATTTCAAGAAAACGCGAATTTCGAATCATAACACCGGACCCAAAAACTGTATACCATTACTCACGGTATACCGGTATTCATTTTTGATGGATGTTTTTTAACAGGTGACAATTTCATTACCGGTACCAACCGGTATACCATAATACCGTGCAGCCCTACCAGGCCACTTGAGGCTCTCAGAGGTGTGGGTGTGGGGTGGTGGAGGGTTCTATTGGGCCTGTTTTTTTTACTTTAGAACAAGACTTAGAGCATTTTGAGTGATTTTATGCATTAAGAAAATAAATTTTCACCATGTTGTAGTGGGGGATAGATCCACTGGGGGATTTTTTTTGGCTTCAAAATGAGTTTTGAAGGGGGTTGAGTGATTTTATGAGAAAAAAAATCACCCGACAGACACTTCTTTCCCCCACCCACTCCCACTCCCCCAGCTAAATTAGATTAACAATATGAACATGCAGATGCAGAATGTCACCTTAAATCCGTCTTTAAACAATTTTATCAGGCCAGTGATTAATCCATATGTGTTTTGCATTATGTTAATTCCTTGACAAAGAAAACATCTTATCTGTAACTTGATCTTTTCTATGTGACAGACAATAACCTTTTGTTCCCTTCTGTGTGAAATGTATTGATGTAATAACCTTGTCTGAAATAAGTATTAATGTCTATTTGTTCAAACAACCAGAACAGGGACTGCCCACTGGCCAGCATGCACATTAACAGAAAATGGTTGTGCTGTCCTTAAGTATAAATTGAGATTATAAAGGGCAAATGCAATTGAGTTGATCAGTCAGTTCAGGTCAGTGAATTGAACATCAACAACAGATTTGGACAATCATTTGAGGTCAGTCAAAATTGAGCTGCTTTGTCATTTGAGGAAGTAAGCCTGATTATTCCACATTTTTAGCTCATCTGGACTAAAAGGCCATGTTAGCTTTTGCTAGAGTCCGTTGCCATCCATAAACTTTTCACATTTTCATCTTCTTCTCTGGAACCACTGAGCTGATGTGAACCAAACTTGGCAGGAATGGTCTATGGGAGAGCCTCTACAAACGATCCTCATTTTGTTCGTGTCGGATAAAAAACATGGCCGCCAGAGGCATTCTTTGATTTTGGTTGGTGGATTTTCAAAAATCTTCTCTGAAACCACAAGGCCAAATGTTTTGGAACTTCACATGCTTGATGCTTGGGACACCCTTTACCAACGATCCTCATTTAATGTTGACTGGGATGCAAACATGATCACAATTGCAGCTTATAGTTACTATAGAAACCCTATGGGAAATGACATTTTCATCTTCTTCTCTGGAACTACTGAGCTGATGTGAACCAAACTTGGCAGGAATGGTCTATGGGAGGTCCTCTACAAACGCTCCTTATTTTGTTCCCGTGGGTTGAAAAACATGACTGCCAGAGGCATTCTCTGATTCTGATTGGTGGATTTTGAAAAATCTTCTCCTCTGAAACCACTGGGCCAAATGCATTGAAACTTGTGTGGTTTATTACGGGGACACCCTTTACTAATGATCCCCATTTAATGTTGATCAGGTTGCAAACATGGCTGCAATTGCGACTTATAGTTACTATAGAAACCCTATGGGAAATCACATTTTCATCTTCTTCTCTGGAACTACTGAGCCATAGTTGGCATAAATGGCCTATGGGAGGTCCCCTACAAACATTCCTCTTTTTGTTCCTGTCTGTTGGAAAACATGGCTGCCAGAGGCATTCTCTGATTCTGATAGGTCAATTTTGAAAAATGTTTACTGAAACTACAAGCTAGGCCAAATGTTTTGAAACTTCACAATGTAAGAGGAACAACTTTGCTGTTATATATTATTATGAAAATATAAACCCTATGCCGGCAGGGTAATTTGATTAGTACTAAGTGGAGAGTGGATGTAACTAAACCACCTGTGTAGTGGAATAATCACCCAAAGTATCAGTTTCAAATTATGTACATATGGACAAAAAAAACCACAAGCAATGTGCCAGCCAATGGACCTCTGGGTTTAACATGGAAGTCCATTGGCTGGAACTTTGGTTGTGATTATTATGCATTGCAACAAATTTGCAGTTATTGCTTGGGTGAAATTTCTACTCTGTGGGTGGTTTTAGTGATAATACACTCCCCACCTACTGTAGCAATTTTTGTTCAGGTGGAATCTCCACTCTGTGGGTGATTTTTAGAGACAATACACTCTCCACGTTCTGTACATACTTAATCAAACTTTAAATCTGTCCTTTTAACTTTAAGGTGATTGCCATGCAGCTATCTTAAAAATAATGTGACATTAACAGACATGCCTCACAGGACTGCTCCCAAACCACCATTATGGATAAAGAAGAGAGAAATATTGACTGCATTATATAACTATTATTATTATTATTTATTGGTGTTTAAGGTCACATATTTCTGCACAATGGCTAATCATGACCTCGGCAGTTTTATGGGTGGAGGAAGCCGGAGTACCCGGAGAGAACCACCGAGCAACAGCGAGCAACTGTCAGCTCCCCAATGTTCATACTAAGTCCACACAAGCAGGGTTAGCATTGGTTGAAGACAGGTGCACCATCGACGTGCAGTACGCCTTAGTACACAACGTCACCGTGCCCCTGCATTATATGACTGCAGTATATGTTAATTTAATCTCTTGAGTTCAACAAGGTATCATCTGCTCTACTGAAGTATTGCAGATGGCACAAAGCACAGTTTGCAAATAATGTGTGAACAAGTTGACATTTTGTATATATTTGTGTTTGTCATTATCAATATACATGTATCATACCCAGATGGCTCACCAATTTTCTGCCAGGAGTTTACCGTCACCCTTGTTTAACCCTCTGCGGTTTAAATGTCACCTTTTTCAAAGGGCACGGTTTTCAGATAGAGACTGCTACGTGGACGGTTTCTCGGAATTTCAGTGACTCACAGATTTGTCAAACGGGTCGGTGGAAGATGAATGGCTTTCAGGCTTACATTCGATCCCTGTCTCTTTCTTAGTACCTCAGTTTGGGTGTTGAGGTATCAAGAATGTTTTACATTAATGTTTTCGGTCTCGCGATATGATATGCTCTGGGTTTCCTCCGATACTCCCCTGACCCCCCCCCCCCCCCCCCCCCCCCCCCCCCCTCCTGAGTTGCCCTTCTGTCCTCTACCTGCTCTGATCTTGACCCTGGTGTTCAAATAAATGTCGGCTTGAGTTGGACATTCTCAGATTTCCATTTTTGGTTGGTGAGTGGGGCATGAGCTTGCACTAACCACTGTTTTCATGCTTTACTTCTTCAATCATTAACCTCCCTGTGTTATTTTCTTGTTTCTGATCGATGGTCATCAGGATTACATTGGTTGTCTTTTCAGGCTCTCATTGGGCATACCATGAGGTTTCCAGTGGATTGCTAGCTTTACGAACCCGGTGCATTCTGCGTGGTGTCCTAATTGGATACTCTCAGTAGGGTCAAGCTTCTTAGCCATATCACCAGCTAGTCCTTCATGGGGCCGAACACAGCAATCTCCACAGTACACACAGATTGTTTCAAAGGATCAACAATTGTCTTCTGCATGGTTGAGTAATTTTGTTGTGGCAGATTCAAATTCCATATCGGTTAATTTACAATGCAGTTCTACAAGTGTGGGAGTCAGACTTGGGCTAAAACTCCATTTGTTTCTACACCTCCTCGTGCCAAATTGTTTCTAAGGATCAATATTTTTCTTACGTGAAGCTGTGTTACGGTAGTTTCAGATTCCATCTTGTTTAGTTTTCCACGACACTGTTGCAGTGTGGGAGGGCTTTGACTCCAGTTCTCACAACACAGATTCAGTGTGACACCACAGAAGGCACATGTTAAACTGTAGCATTTTAGATTTGTGGGAGCCAACCTTGAGCTTTGGCTCCGATATGAGCATCCCCTCCAACAACCATAACACATTCCACATGTTGATTACTGAGCGCAATGTATCCTTTGGGGATGCCAGGCTTGAGCTTTGGCATCCCCAGCCAGCCCTTGTTGGACTAACATCTGAACCACATGAGGCTGTAGACTCGCCTAACTGTTTGTACATACTCTTGACTAGACTGTTTGTTACACCAATATGGTTTTTCCACTATTCTTTGCATTTTCTACTCAATATATTTGTTTTTTTCCTACCTTCCATCCTCTGATTCATTCCTGATCTGGACCATGGAATGCCCTTCTCCAATCTTCTTCTGGTTCACACCAGGAGCTTCGGGTTGGCAGGATGCTGCCCTTGGCTCACTATGATTTCTTCTGCAGTGGCTGTGAGGTACAGACAGCATTTTTGGCAGCTTCTATCCAACCTATGCTTCCTTTAAAACAATAATTCTCCTAATAATCCATCTTTTATCTTCAGGCACATTGCTTAATTTTCTGTAATTTACTCATGACCATTTCAAAACAGTTATTTTGATAATGTTATACATAACCTTTTTCTTATTGAAATAAAAATGCATTGTATCAATATCGCAAATTGTGTTATGTTCCAGATTTTTTCAATCCAGCAAAACAAGCTTGCTGCTGGTGTCTCATTCTGTCCTCTTGGTAGGGTGTGACCTAATTCTACAGTTGCTATCTTATTTAATTTAACCCTTTACCTAACATAACAGCCAAAACCGTCCAGCATTATTCACAAAATCACCTTCCAATTTTCATTATTTTTTTCCACTTTTTGTTTCAAAAACATCTCTTCTGACCCCTCATTAGAACAAGCACAACAAGCTCGTTCCAATGAGGGTCATAAGTTATGTTTTTGAAGCAAAAATGAAATGAAATAGTTATTCAAGAATTTTATTTGCAAGTGTCCTCTGCCTTTCGTGTTAGGTAAAGGGTTAAAAGTGTGTGGCCAAAAATTAGGGGCTGAATTCTGTAAGACATTAGCCACATTTTTGAATAAACACATGAAATTGGTTGCAGTTGTAGTGCAGGAAGATGTATATTATTCCAGCCATAAATCTAGATTAAGTATCAAATGGCAAACCTGTGATTAATAATTAATTGCTTATCTTTCTACATGTAGTGCTCAGCTAGCTTTCCAATGAGAATAACTATATACATGTATATACCAGAAAATATTTGATGGGCAGTAAATCTTGAACCCTTAAAGTTTAGCCTGGAGATATTCGTGCAATTTGGCTTTACTTTGTCAGCAGACATTCTGTGGCTTTGCAGTAGTTTCTAGGAAAGTCTTGGCTGCCTATATACACAGCCAATACTTGCCTAGATACAACTGATACTTGCAAGTGTATCTGAAGTTCTATTCAGGCACCTGTTTTGTTGCAGTAATTAAAGTTGCAATTAGGCCTTTAAGGGTTAAAATGTAACCATGATAAGTCAAGTAGTGACAGCAGCCATGGTCCAGTGCCATCGCAAGTCACCTTGTAAGACCACTTTTGTGGCACTGTACTGCAAATGCATATTTATTTATTTGTTTATTAGGGTTTACGGCACTTTAACAGCCAAGGCCATATCATGTCGGTGACAGTTTTACGGGTGGAGGAAGCCGGAGTACCCGGAGAGTACCACCGAGCAACAGCGAGCAGCTGCCAGCTCCCCAATATCATAACTCCGCACTGCAACACGGGCAGGATTAGATTGATTGAAGACATGCGTACCATCGATGTGCAGTATGCCTTAGTACATCGTGTCATCGGACACAACGCAGGAGTCTGAATCAATCACTCAGACGGTCACCCATCCAAGGACTAACCGGCTCGACGTTGCTTAACTTTGGTGATCAGACGAGAACCGGTTACCGCAATGCCACTGTGCAACCCACAAATGCATATACATGTAACTTTGATTATGGATTCACATGTACAGGCAAGAAGCGCTGTCTATGTAACCTGATCTTGTAATGTTCAACTCTTGGAGATGAATTTATAAAGTCAGTGTATTTGGTCTTGCATCTCTCATCCATGGTGGTCATCTCATACACATACAGATGTATAGTACGGCTGATGTGGACTGGTCAGTTTCCATGGGTATGCAATATTTTCATGTTACATTCCAAACACTAATTATAAGAATAATCATCAAAAATTTAATTAATGAAGCAATGAGTGCAACACAGTGTTTCAGTAATTAATATTTTGCTGATCATGGTTTTTACTACCTGGTAAACGCATGTGTGGACATCACTACCCACGTGTGGATTACGACCAGTTTGCAGTGACTGTACTGTATTCTGTAGAGTAACACCTACAGTGTACAGTTAAAACTAAAAGTCCTGTCATGAAATGCGCACAAATAGCACATCGATCGGCATGTTAATCTACGCCTTTGACTAGTGTAAGGCTATTACATTCTGTACATATGGCCTGTGCACAAGCAATGTTTCAGCCAATGAACCTCCGGGTAACCCGGAGGACCATTGGCAGAAACATTGCCTCTGTTTGCTATGAGTAACCAGGAGAACCTGCCATGCTTTGGATGCCATTCGATATGGCAATTGCGCGCAATTCCTATGTTCAATTAAGTCTAGATAAGCGCACAGTTCATGACAGGGCTTCTAGTTTTAACTGTATCATATGTATGTTGGTACGAGAGTCCGGTGATTGTGACTGCTTCACTAGTTAATATTAACTTGATAGATGTGGTGCTAAAACTAGAAAACTTACCTGGACAAAGATGTAAACTCCCCAGACATATCAAATCAGGTCGATTTAAGCTTTACAGACCTCTTTGCCATGCATACTGTCAAGAATTAAACTGCATGTAAAGGAGAGTGATATATATGTAAACAGATGCAAGTACTCTGAAGTATATTATTATCTTTCAGGTGAGCTAACTTCAGTACTGTAACGATGACTGGTGTAGTAAGTGCTAGAGCAGCTTCCAGAAGTTTAAAACTCACAAAACCACCTCCTTTGAAGTCACAAACTAGTAGAGAACCATCTAAGATACCAGTTGGTGATGTTTCTACAGAGAAGACAACTAGCCCCATTCTCATTTCAGAATCAGAGAGTCAAGGTAAATATCAGTAGAATATATAGGTATTTTTACTGGTAGAGTGCTGTATTATTAGGTCACCTTGGCATCCGTCGTGGTCTGTAAACTTTCGACATTTTTATCTTCTTCTCTGGAACCGCTGAGCCAGTGTGAACCAAACTTGGCAGGAATGGTATATGGGAGGTCCTGTACAAACGATCCTCATTTTGTTCCCGTTGGATGAAAACATGGCCGCCAGAGGCATTCTTTGATTTTGGTTGGTGAATTTTCAAAAATCTTTTAATCTGAAACTACAAGGTAAAGTGTTTTGAAACCTCATGCAATGTTGATCAGGTTGCAAACATGGCTGCAATTGCAGCTTATAGTTACTATAAAAACCCAACAGGAAATCACATTTTCCAGGGTTTACATTTTGAAAAATGGTCAGGGCCTGAAATAAGTCCCTTAGATTTGAGGGTCGGGGCCTACTTGAGGCTGATTTTTAGCTTAACTTGATAAGTCAAGATAAGCTATTGTCATCATGCATGCGGAAGTCTGTGAGTCTGATCACATTTTCCTTTAGCACAGGCTACACCCCGTAGTTCTTGTCAGATCATCACGAAAATTGATATGCAGGTTTTAGGCCATGTCTAGATGAGAACGTCTCCTTTTGGTCGAGATCGGTCAACCATGATAGCTGCCCAAGCCCAAAAACCTTTACCACAGTCTACAGATAGTATTTATGAAGGGATTTCATGATAACTTGGTAGGATGACTTTGTATAATATCTAGATGTGAATGTCCCCTTTTGATCATGATCTGTCAACCATGACGGCTGCCCAAACCTGAAAACTGAAAACATTTCACACAGTCTACAGGTCATATTTAATTTGGAGGGATTTCATTGTAACTTGGTAGGATGACTCTGCATGATGTCTAGATGAGAACTTCCCCATTTGGTTGTGATCTGTCAATCGTGATGACTGCCAGAGCCCAAAACCCAAAAACGTTTAGATGAGAACATCCCCTTTTGGTCGCAATCATTCAGTCGTGATGGCTGCCCAGGCCTAAAACCCAAAAACCTTTAGCATAGTCTCTAGGACGTATTTATGGAGGGATTTCATTGTAACTTGGTACGTTGACTCCATATAGTGTCTAGATGATAGGGTCCCTTTTGGTCGTGATTGGTCAACTGTGACGACTACAGGGACCCGAAGCCTGAAAGCCGTTAGCACAGTCTACAGGTCATATTTATGGAGTGATTTTATTGTGACTTAGTAGGATGACTCCACATAATGTCTAGATGAGAACATCCCCTTTTGGTTGTGATTGGTCTGCTGTGATGGCTACAGGGGCCCAAAGCCCGAAAACCTTTAGCACAGTGTACAGGTCGTATTTATGAAGGGATTTCATTGTAACTTGGTAGGATGAATCCAGATAATATCTAGATGAGAATGTCCCCTTTTGGTCGCGATCATTCAAACGTGACAGCTGCCTGAGCCCAAAACCTGAAAACCTTTAACACAGACTACAGGTCGGATTTATGAAGGGATTTCATTGTAACTTGGTTGGATGATTCAGTGTAATGTCTAGATGAGGACGTCCCCTTTCTGGTTGCGATCGGTCAACTGTGATGGCTACACAGGCCCGAAGCCCAAAAACCATTAGCACAGTCTACAGGCCGTATTTATGAATGGATTTCATTGTAACTTAATAGAATGACTCGTTTTGGAATAATTTCACTGCAACTTGGTAACTTTGGCTGTCATACATTAACTGTGAGGGCCACATACATAAACTGTGAGGGCCACATTAACCCACCCCTCAGCTCTTTAGTACAGTCTACACCTCAAATTATTTTTATTGAAAACAAAGCATGCAGGGAACAGAAATTAACATATTCCCAATTATCCCAATTCTTGTCTTATTTCATAATCCTTTCATAAACATTGAACATTATCTTTTTCATCAAACACAACGCTCAGTAAAGTTAAGCTACAGTGTCATTGACACTTTCATTAAACATTCCTTAATAGTTTAGATTTGTTTTAAATTTTTGTCGGGGCTGGAAAAACAGCCCAGACAGAAGCTCTCTCAGGGCTGATCCTGGGGCCTGGGCCTATCAGCCCCGATAAAATGCGAAACCTGATTTCATCTTCTATTCTGCCAGGTGAGTGATTACAGGCACGAGTCTCTTGTTATTGGTTTTCAGAATTTGTTAATATTAATAGTTATTTTCCCATGCGGAACCCTAAGAAGTGGAGCAATGTTTGTTCACTTTGGTGAACAAGTTTTGCTTCTCCGGTAACTTTTATACGCCTCCAATAGGGAGGCATCTTAAGTCTGGGTTGTACGTCCATCCATCTGTCAATCCATCCATCCATCTGTCCGACTTTATTTGTCCGTCCAGAGCAATAACTCTGTAATGCTTAGGTGGATTTCCATGAAACTTTACACAAGGGTAAAGAAAGACCAATGGAAGGTCTTTTGCAGAGCAGCACAGGTGACAAAGGTCAAGGTCACAGGAATGGGAAAACTTAATTCTTTCACAGACTGTATTTGTCCGTCCGAATCTTTAATTCTATAATGCTTGGCTGACAAAGTTTTTGTCTGCTTACACACTCGTCTGCTTACACATTTTGGTCAGTTACAATCCTTTTGTGCAGGGTTTCGTTGTTTAAAAGGTTGATCTATATCTGTTAACCCTTAATCCAAGAATTTTTTTTTTTTTTTTAAAATAAACTAAATTCCACTTATGGGGAAAAATTTGACCTCGTTGTGACACAACTGCAATAAACTAAGTATACTGCAGCCTATGAACTGATAAGACCAGAGTCTGACATCATTATCAGGAAAGCTTTCTGTGAGAGATTTCCAGAAAATGATATTAATTTCTGTGAGAGCTTTCCAGAAAATGATGTTAGTTTCTGGTCTTATCAGTGCAGGAAGAGAAAGATACATAGTCTATAGCGGTTATCCTACAACTTTATTTGGACTTGTACTGTATCCCAATTCAAGTGACATCCATATGTGTATGGTTCTGTTGAGAAAGTTCCAACGTATTGGTGGCTGTATTGACCTTATCGGAATAAGGTCAATACAGCTTTTGGCTGCTATATTCAGATGTATTTTATTAAATTCAAAACCTAATGGACTATAGTGAGCACCAAATTCAACACAAACCTTTTCATTCCAGTATTATTGTGACAGAATCATCACCCAAATTGAAATTCTCTATCTGCCTTTGTACTGTAGATAAGTTCTTCTTTACCTGTATAATAAGACCTGCAACCAATACACAGGGTGTGAGTCAGTCCTCAGAAGCAGGCAAGCCAGAATATAAGCAGACCGTCATCTGAAAAATGAGGTCCCCAGAGGATGAATTTGGTGATGCTATCCTGCACAGCAGGGTAGCATCACTAAATTTACCCTCTTTGAACCTCAATCTGAATCAGGATCTCAAAACTAAACCGAAAGAGGTACCCAGAGATAAATTGGCCCACTATATGGGATAGCAAGCCAAATTCACCCTCTGGGGACCTCATTCTACAAATGTCAGACTGCTTATTTTCAAGCCTGGAAGCAGGCAACATGATCATATAAAAATTATTCGGTTTTGGTTCATTTTCAGAAGAAAATCGTGGTTTTGGTTCACTTTTGCTATGTGTTAAAAACAAAAAGTAAATAACTTTATGCCCCAGCATCTGAAAAGTCACAAAATGTATGAAACACATCACAGAAGAGAAACTCTGATTCTACAACATATATGTGCTGTCATTTATTAACTGATTTCTTTCTCTTCATTTCATTAGAATATAGAGGATATTCACGAAAATTTGATGAATACCGAAAATATCTCGTGAGTGGCTACAAAGAAATATGAGGATCTTCACGAGCGACGCAGTCGCGAGTGAAGATCCTCATATTTCTTGTAGCCACGAACGAGATATTTTCGGTATTCATCAAATTTTCGTGAATTTTCTTTTTATTTAATGCTCTACGACTACAAACTCTCCAATTTGTGGCCTTTATTTGCCATTAAGGCGCAAAATTTATGTGCCGAACCGGCGTCCATACAAAAATTACAACAACCAAACTCCAACCATTGGAATGTGTGAATATCCGCACAAAAAGTAGTCCCGTCTTATTTCTCCCCTAACTTAACGATTTACCAAGGCTGGCGAATTGAAATAATCGCAATGTGTTTCGAAGAAATAGAACAATAACAAAAAACACCACTTTCTTATTTTCAATAACAAGACACGTCATTTTATTTTTTTTGAACTCAATGCACTGAAAACGTGTGAAGTTGAACTGAAGAAATTTGAAAGTGATTTCGGCTTTTCGCTGGAAGGTGAATGAGAAAGTCAAACTTTGAAACCGCTGATTTAATGAATTGATTTAGTCACTGTCACTATCAATTATTCGAATTCGTTTGTATTTGGGACTCTGGAATTCATTACTGATGTGCTGACTCGATTAAAGTACATGTGATTCGTCATCCGAACCTACGATGAAATATCGATTTCTAAATATCATTTTGATATTTCGTTTTGCCGACCGACAGGGGAATATGACTTAATTTTTCAGCGTGAATTGATGCCTGAGCATTAAATAAAATCTAGTATTTAGTTATTTACAAATATAAAGTTGACTATATGTAAGAAAATTGCATTTTGTTGGGTGTAACCACCATAATGCCAGCTCAGCTCAAATTGAATTAAAGCTGGCATACACCAATTCAAACCAAGCCGGCATAGACCCACCCTTGGAAAAAAATCTGCAATAGAATATATGACATCACTCACAACCAAAATCCCTGTCAGCAAGTATCTCCATTGGGTTCAGTCTAACCTTCATTTGATCATTCTTGGAGATTATAGGGGATCAGTTACTAAGACTATTGAGTCAGCAGAAAACATAAGTTGGGGTAACAAATGAATCAAGTTCACCTAATCTGTGCTGTGGTCTCATTGTAACATTTTCTCTCTTTTGATCATCCAGTGATGAATCAATAAGGGAGAAATGAGAACATGATGTAATCACCCCTTCCAAATAGACTTAAGTGATGAGACTCCATAGCAGCCACTCACCTAGTTCCCTCAAAGATGGTCAGTTTGATCAGTTTATGCACAAATGCAGTAAAACCATTCAGTCTGTTATTGCTGGGACCTGTTGTTGGATTTTTATACGCCCGTTTAAAAAACGGTCGTATTATGTTATCAGTCTGTCCGTCTGTCTGTCCGTAAACAAATTGGTTTCCGTTCATTTAAAGTCGAACGCCTTGACGGATCGACATCAAACTTTCTGAAGTTGTTTTTAGCAGTAAAATACAGGTCAAGTTCGATATTGGTGTTTCTCAGTCCATCCGCTGCAGAGTTATGGCCCTTTGAAAACACAATTTTTCTAAAAAAATTGGTTTCCATTCATTTAAAGTCGAACGCCTTGATGGATCGACATCAAACTTTCAGATGTTGTTTGTAGCAATAAAATACAGGTCAAGTTCGATATTGGTGTTTGTTTCTCAGTCCATCCGTTGCAGAGTTAACGTCCTTTGAAACCACAATTTTAAAAGAAAAATTGGTTTCCGTTCATTTAAAGCCGAACGCCTTGACGGATTGACACCAAATTTTTCAGATGTTGATTTTATGCACTTGTTCGAAAAACGGGACGTATTATGTGAATGGTCTCTCCACCTGTCTGTCTGTCCGTTCACATTTCGTTTCCGGACGATAACTTTAGTTGTAATGGATTGAGCTGAGTTAAATTTGGCATGGGAATTTAGTATGACAAAATACAGGATGGGTTCGATTTCCGTTTCTAGCGGCCCATTTGCAGTAGAGTTATGGCCCTTTATTTATGGGAATTTAGCCCAACTTTTCGTTTCCGGACGATAACTTTAGTTTGCCTTGACCGATTTATTTCAAATTTTCAGTTTTTTGTTTTTGACTACAAAATACAGCTCAAGTTTACTTTTGACCATAATCGCATATACCTTTCCAGAGTTATTCCCCTTGAATGATTGCAAATTTGTGAATTATGTGGTTTCCGGATGATAACTTTAGTTTGTCTTGAATAATTTGTTTCAAATTCTCAGATTTTGTTTATGACCACAAAGCACAGCTCAGGTTCACTTTCGGCCAAAATCGCATGTACCTTTCCAGAGTTATTCCTCTTGAATTTGTGCATTTTTTGTTTTCTGGATTATAACTTTAGTATGGCGTAACTGTTGGACATAGAATGCATCTAATATTTGGTTTCCGGATGATAACTTTTATTATTTGTTTTCCGATTGGTTCCAAACTTGGTATGTTGTTTAATCACAACAAAATACAGGTCAAGTTCGAATATGGGGTTCGTCCAAACAATTACAATTTTCACCCTCACCCCCATCCTTACCCCAACCCTTCAAAAATACAAAATGGGCGTATATTGTCCCACTACACAGTGCTCTTGTCTGGTTTGCCACATCAATCAAAAATGTACGCTTGGGACGATATCCCGGTACTCTGATATGTACCGATACGTCAACCCACGAAACGGGTACTGGTGCGGATGTCCAAATTTCGTCGTATCGCGATACCACTATATAGGCCAGTCACCAATCTCGAAATTAAACTCTTTCACTCTCAATACATTCAACACATCACATTTTAGACTTGAGTGATTTGGCCAACTCAAATACCCTGCAATTCAGAATATAACACCAGGGTACACCAGAATACCGATTATTAAATCAGGGTATTTTTTATTTAGATTTGCATTGCTGTTTGCGAATCAAGATCTCCAAGGTGCAATATAATCACTGAAATTTTGCTCGCATGGTGTGATTCAATATTTTATGTGCCCATCCAAGATACTGATTCAGAAATGGTAAAACTACAGATAAACAGTGTAACAATACACCAATTTATTATGAATGTCCGTTGGTATTCAAAATGATCAGTATTTAGCCACCATTTTATGAGTGTTTTCAAAGCAGTTGACAGAACTTCACTCATGTTTTCAATGATGTCGGTACCTATTAATTAGCTCCCTTGATGCATCAGTTATTCTTCGTAATCATCTTCCGCATCTTTTTTCGTTCGGGTGAATCGATTTGAAAATTGCAAAGTGGAAGTCGAACCATGAACTGCAAGAGCATGTCTCAATCCAATGTATTTTATTGCCAACCTACGGGACCAGGGTACCCCAGCTTTTTTATGTATTTGGTAAGGTTAGTTGTCGTGATCATCAGATGACTACTTACCTATTTTCGTCATAATTACCAGCGCCTTTGACTAAAATAATCTTTATTCTAAAACTGAAAAGTAGAAGGCTGTGTTAAGACTCAGAGGGGCCACTTGGTAACTCACGTTTGTAAATTTAGGGATGGGCTTATGCCAGAGTATGACACCCATGACCAGTCAGTATGTGATAGAATATGGGAAATTGGGGGGGGGGGGGCAGAAAATGATCCCCTCCTCCCTGAAGTATCTATGCTCCCCAACTATGAATTGCTGGCCCCACCATTGTCCCTGTCATCTTAACGGTAGCTTCAATACCAGGATGAATATCAAGATACATATCTAAATACATATCGTATTGTGACTCGTGTGCCTAGATACGTATCGTGCCGTGAATTTGGTGTATCGTCCCAACTCTACAAAATGGGATTGAAAAAACCCAAACATTGGCTAGCTCTAGTGGATATGACAGTTACATGAAATAAGTGATTAAAGTGTCAAATATCACCTGTGTCATTGAGTTCTTTTGCATCAGCACTTATCAGTTTTGGCAATTACATTGGGTAAAGAGTAAACTGGTCAAGTGCTAAATTATTTTTGGTCATCAAAATTTGTTCGCATTCACTGCTTTGCAACAATTTAAGGGAAAGTGCCTTTAGGCCAAAACTATCACTCCAAAGATAAAGTGCATCCACGTAAGGTCACACAAAGTAGATGTTCTGTTTCTCAGGCTGAGTTTTGTAAAATTGCATGCGGGTGGGCGGTTTTTTATTTTATATTTTATTTTTGTAATTATTTTTTTGCCATCAAAAGTTCATATTCTTGGTTTACTTTATGTTTTAGGCCTCATAATCTACAGAATAGCAAGGGTGGTGGTGTATTTCGTCCCTTGGGTGCAACAAGGCTTTGCAATGCTAAAGCATTGCAAAGCCTTGTTGCACTCAAGGGACAAATTGATCAGTTTTATTAACTTGTGTAAAATATCAGACATAAACCATTCAATTTTTATTTTTTCAAGTTTGCATTGGTCATAAAAAGAGAGCATGTGGCAGCCAAAAGGACCATGCGGGAGGGCCTGAGAAACAGATTTTAATTTTATTAAGCCTAATTGAAACCCATTAATTTGTATCTTTGGAATGGCGCCCAAATATGTATTCCAACTTCCAGCACTAAATCAGTTAACCCTTTACCTAACATGAAAAGCAGATGACATTTGCAAAAGAAATTTTTGAATAACTAATTTTTTGTCTCAAAAACATAGGTTATGACCCCTCATTGGAATGAGTTCGATGAGCTCATTCCACTGAGGGGTCATTACCTATGTTTTTGAGACAAAAAATGAAAAAAAGAATGAAAATTAATTTGCGATTTTTGAGAATTGCGCTGGCCGTATTTGGACGTTACGTTGGGCAAAGGGTTAAAGAATAGTCATTCTCACTATTGGAAGACAGAAAAGTGATCACTAAGATCCAAACACAAGGAAATTATGCCTTTGCAGTTACATTATGTTATATTACCTTCCTCTGTTTTCAATTGCTTTTTTTATCGAAAAATTTATACTTTTGCTCCCTTACCCCCCAAAACTACACCACTTGTTACTTTCCCTGATTATACTCACTAAACACGGATCATGATGGTTCAGTGGCTAGAGCATTGGACTTTAAACTGAAGGGTTGATGGTTCAATGCTGACCAACTGTAACTGTATTTCGTCCTTGGGCAAGACCCTCACTACTGCTTGCCCATAGGGGGACATGGTCACACTGTGTTCTAAGGCGTACTGCACATGGATTGTGCACATTGCCATCAAACTTGACTAAGTCTGCTTGTGCGTTGAGAGTAATTTGGAGAGTCTGACAGTTGATCGCTGCTGTTTGGTTTTGTTTTTTCAGGGTACTCTGGCTTCATCCATTTGTAACATTGCCTGACAAAATGTGATCCTGGTTGTTAAAAGTTAAACCGCAATAAAAGAACCCATTGAGCCACTCATATGAATTTTATTACATTTGATATTTATGTGATGAAGATTTTATTGTTGAATATGTGCATTTTTTCAGTCAAGAAAACTGTACAAACAGTGCTTCCAAGTAAAGATATGCATGGAATCCTAAGTTTGTCAGAAGACTGGCAGAGAAGTAAATAAAACTATTTTTGCATGATTTTACCATAAATACCATCAAAATTTTATAATATTTCCTTTTGCTTTGCAAAATACAACATTGGGCAAAGGGTTAATCTGACATGAATTTCCAACATTATGATGTCAAAATGAAAATCCTCCAAATTATTGCCTTATTATGCCCCCTAGTGGAGATCTCCGTCAACTTGTTTGTCCATCCGTTTGTCCATTCGTCCGTCCACACCAACATTTTCCCTTGTATCGCAGCCACTCCCACTCCAGTTTGAATGATATTTGGTGTTGTTATAGAGCATCATGGGGAAACGATACCTTTGTAGCATGAGTTTCTTCCACACATTTTTTCCAGACTTATGGCCCTTTTTAACTCTTTTCGACTTTTTGGCGGGTCGGGGGTATTGACACAAGCTTTGCATTGCCCCTCTTGTTTCAATCATTCCCTTGATGGTTTAAGCTGTTGAAAACTATTATCGAGTCTTGATTAAGGTTAAAAAAATTCTGGCCGCAATGTATTCAAGAGAAGTATGGACCATGAGGAAAGAGGCTCACAATCAAAAATGGAAATTTTAAGTTTTCCATTTTTAGCTCACCTGGCCAAAAAGGCCATGTGAGCTTTTCTCATCTCTTGGCCCCCGTCGTCGTCTGTCATCCGTCATCCATAAACTTTTCACATTTTCATTATCTTCTCTGGAACTACTGAGCTGACGTAAACCAAACTTCACAGGAATGGTCTATAGGAGGCCCTCTACAAATGATCCTCTTTTTGTTCCCGTTGGTTGGAAAATATGTCCACCAGAGACATTCTCTGATTCTGATTGATGGATTTTGAAAAAATCTTCTCCTCTGAAACCACAAGGCCAAATGTTTTGAAACTTCACATGGTCGATGACTGGGACCCCCCTCTACCAATGATCCTCATTTAATGTTGATTGGGTTGCAAACATGGCCACAGTTGCGGCTTATTGTTACTATAGAAACCCTATGGGAAATCACATTTTCCTCTTCTCTGGAACTACCTAGCTGATGTGAACCAGAACTTGACAGAAATGGTCTATGAGAGGATGGAAATATGTGGCCTCCAGAGGCTATATTCTGATGCTTAACCCAATGCCTCTCCTGTCTGCATGAAGATCGGTACTGTCAGCAAAATACTTGTTTTTTTGAGAATCTGGTATGGGTTGGTTCCAGTTTTCTCCACTGAGAAGTGGGAAAAACCACAAAAATATTGTGTATACAGTACAAGTCAAAATAGGTTGTAGCATGACCGCAATAAACTAAGTATACTGCTGCTCCTGCTCTGATAAGATCAGAATCTGACATCATTTTCTGGAAAGCTATCAGTGAGAGCTTTCCAGAAAAATGATGTCAGCTTCTGGTCTTATCAGTGCATGAAGAGAAAGATACATAGTTTATAGTGGTTATCCTACAACTTCTTTTGGCTTGTACTGTAAACAAGTTTGCAGCTGTGATCACAAAGCAGCCTTGTTCTCAATTAGATCGAGATCTGGTCATTAATTGGCAGGAGCCCAAAATGTCATTACTCTGTCTGTGCATGTGTGCATCTGATTTATAATAATGTACTGATCACCGGCATCAGCTATTGGCCGATGATGCCATATCAGCATCGGTTCAACACTTACGTCAAATCATTAGCAATTCTAATTGTAAAAAAAACTGGATGGGCCTATGCAAGTCGGGTTGATTTAATTATTGCCATCGTTTTACAGACGAGAGTTATTGCCTGGATATTAATTTAAAATTCAGGCAATAACTCTTGTCTGTAAATTAAATAGACACTTTTGAAAATAGTGGTTTCTAACTTCATTTCGCCAAAGACGGCACATATCTTTTCATGTGAGAAGACATGCGGGTTAAGCCTGTTTATGTACTCATTACATGGACTCCCTTCCTGGAAAGAAAAAGAAATATCGGGAGTGATCTGTGTATTTATAAACTTAACTTACACTGGGATTACAGACCTATTCCTAAACCAATTATCCCCTGTTGCCAATGTACACAATGTATACAAAAGTATACCAAGCTATCGAAAATTGCCTGTGATTAGGTTCCGCCTGAATTGTTCAAAGTTGTTGAGAGCTGTTTCACATTAGTTGAGATATGCCTCTAGCTTCTGAGAGGTGATTGACAGAATCAATGGTGCAATGAAAAGAAGGGATTCTGAATGACAAACTCCACTCAATAACTCGCAGTTGGCACCATCAGGTCTGGATGATAATACCTTTTAAATCCAGTGGACAAAAGCACAAAGCTGAAGCACCAATGAAAGTAATCTAAAAAGGATTGACATTCTAAAAATGATTGGGAGAGGGACCAAGTGTGTGAGGGACTGAAAATGAGTGCTTCCACATATCAAAGACTCTGACACATGGCAACACTATAATCACTTTTGATGCTGCAGAATCCAGGCCCCTTTGATCAGTGCAACATTACTTCAAAGAGCTATGTGTATAAACTATTCGGTGGCAATTGACACTTGAAATGTGCGTTTTGACACTGCATTATACCAGGTGTTTGACAACATCAGTAATGATCGGTCACTCGATCAATTTATTGGAACATTCATCTATATCGGTATTGGTATCAGCTGATTATGGTCTCAAACCATCAGTCATCTGTTTCCAACCATTTTTGATCATCGGTAAATCACTACCGATTTGGTTTCCAGACTCTGGAAATTCTGTGGCCTAGGATCATGAAATTTCACAGGTATACTATCTAGGGGAAATGGATGCATCCCCCCTCCCAGCCCCCCCCCCCCCCCCCCCCCCCCCCCCCCCCCCCATCAATTTGGGGTTTAAAACATGATAGGTCAAAGTCACAGGGTGCTCTTACCCATAAAAAGTAACTTGACAGCAATTTGGATCAGGATCATGTAACTTTACAGGTACACTACCCAGGAAAAATGGGTGAACCATATCAATTTGAGTCAGAGGTCAAGGTCACAGTCACTGGTCACACAGTGTGTTCTAACATAGAAAATGAATTTCAGACTCTTAACTTGACAACACTTTGGCAGAGGACCATGGAACTTCATAGATGCACTGTCCAGGTGAAAGGGATTAACCCTCTAACAAAATCAGTTTCCAAAATCTAACTTGTGTAATGGGTAATTTGTGGGTGTTGGGGAAAATTCTGTGGGAACCCTGGGATGTGGATTAGTACTTGTTTACTGTGGTAAACAGGTTTTGTTTTACTGGTAAGATAAGACCAGGTCACAGATACCTGGGGGAAAGTCCTCTTAAAAGTGGGTGGTACAGGTTTTAAAGATGACTAAACTTGACTTTATACTTGTGATTTGGATATAATATATATCTAGATGCTGAAAGTGGCCTTAAACACCAACAAAGAGATGAGTACACCAATTTTCCAATTAAAATATGCGAATCTTTAGTAGATTCTTGCTAATTCAGATGCCTACTTCTCTTGTCTTAATGTTCTAATCAAAATATCTTTTGAATGAAAAGCACTGAAAGCAGGTGCTGATTTTAAATTCCAAATTAAAGCAACTTGGAGGATTTACATAATTGAGTTCAAGCAGTTTTCTGATGGCGATGATATTATATGAGTAAAATTATTTCAAGAGTTGAAAATTTTAATTACTAATTTTTGTTTGTTGTGTTCATTGATCATTATTAATCATTTCCTGGTTTGTGAGCATCACTTCAAGTCTTGTGAGGAGGACTCTAAATTGAATAGCAGTCACAAGTTTTTTGATAATCTACATAGTGAGTCCGTTTTCAGCCACTCAATTGGTGAGAATTACCCAGATGCTCTCACTTGTTTGACCAGTAGAAATCTTGAACCAACATGGAAATCTGCAGTTCATGGATCACTGGAAAATTGACTGCTGGTCCATTAACTGTTAAAGGCCAATTTCTTGAATTTCCAACCTCAGAACAGGTGCCCTTTACACGCTACTTGAGAGTGTCATGCTGCCAATAGATGGATGACCTTGGCAGTGGTTTCTGGTCAAGTTTTGGCTGCCGTAACAGGTAGCCAAAACTTGACCAGAAATCACTGCTTAGCCACAGAATACCTGTATATAGAGGCAGTGGGTTGATGGGAATTCAGGACACTTTTCAAGTCAACACCCCTAAGAGTTAACAGCAAATTTGCTTTCACTGTTCCAGGGTATTTTCTTCAATTTTCCCTAAAATCAAATCATGGTTGCTGTAAAGCATGCAATGGCAGCTATTGGGAGCGCGGTGGCTCAGTGGTAGACTGTTGGACTTCTATGCAAGAGGTCCCGAGTTCGGTCCCCATCCGGGACAACCCACATTGTGTCCTTGGGCAAGGCACTTTATCCTGGTTGCCTACATGGGGGGCACGATGACGCCCTGTACTAAGGCATACGGCACGTCGATGGTGCACATGTCTTCAACCGCTTCAACCGCTGTTATCCTGCTTGAGCAGAGCTTAAACAGAGTTAGAATGTTGAGGAGCTGACAGTTGCTCGTCGATACTCTGTGGTTATCTCTGGGTTCACCGGCTTCCTCTACCCGTAAAGCTGTCACGTTCACGATTAGCCATTGTGCATAAATATGTGACCTTAAACACCAATAAATAAATAATGGCAGCTATTACATGATTTGTTGAAAAATTCGATGGAGTCTTATGTCAAGAAATGATTGATAAATGATTGATTATTGGATTATATTTATACACCAATCATTAACTGGTAGAGTGCTAAATTATTTCCGGTCACCAAAATTTATTCACCGGTCTTTGCCATGTTGCAATTAATGGGAGAGTGCCAAAAGGCACTCTCCCATAAATTGCAACAAGGCAAATACATATAATTGAAATAATTTTACTTCAAAGATAATATGAAGTACACCCACAGAGTATGAAGCCTTTCAGTTGTTGCACCTGCACTTCAAAATAAAGCCCAAATATGGGCTTCCAGCACTCTACCAGTTAACAAAGATAAGGGTTCCCACTCAGATTCAAATTCTTGGAATTTTGGACCCTTCCTTGAAAGGTGCTTAAATTTGTTTCTGTCCTTGAGAGTACTTGATTTCCACCACCCTATTTGAAAAGTACTTCAATTTAGTTCACCTTTAACCCCTGAGACAAGAATTTTCCTGTCCTGATAACCTGCCCTACCTGCATGTGATATCACAAAATCGTTCAGGAATCGCATCTCTTGATCTGTGTATTATCCCTTGAGTGCAATTTTTCATCCCTCGAGTGCAATAAAGCATTGCAGATTGCACCTTATTGCATACATGTACATGTAGGGCAAGACAATTGTACACTTGCCTCAACTGCTATTAGCCCTGCTATGCTGGGTAAGTAATGGAGTTGCTGACAGTTAATCCCTATTGTCTGGTGGGGCTCTCTGGGTGATCCAGCTGGCTATAGAAAGCGTCATTAAACCACAATAAAATACAATTTTTTTTATTCCATTATCTGTTTGCTGACTGCCAAATTATCACTTGATTCCGAAAATTTAAGTGTTAACAATATGCCTCTATTATACAAGCTTCATGTGATGCTTTTTTTTTTGCACTTTTACAGTCACATTACTTGCATAAATTTGTACATTTGTTTGTTTGATTTGCCATTTGATCAGTTTGACATTGTAATTCTAAGGCTGGAATAGATTAGAATATTTCTGTTGGCATTCCAGTATTTTTCAGAGCACAGTAGAGTGACTGCATGGATGTTTACAGTATACATATGTGGGCAATATTAGTGACCGATTGCATGTAGAATGTTTGAGTTAAGTGTGTTCACTGGGATGGTCACCTACACCCAGGGTTTCCACTAGGCCAGTTTTTGGTTAAGTAACCACCTGTTGTGGTTGGAAAAATGTTGAATTCATCTTGTTTATGGACATGGAATTAGTCATTTTTTGTAAAGATATTGTGGCCCAAAAGTGAGCAAATGTCTTTATATGTGTGAACTCCCAACACATTGGTTCATCATCATGAGATTGAGGAATAAACAGTTAGCACTGAATCGTCATACATTGAGGGTGCCGGAGATCAAGGTAATCCAAAATCTCTTGACAGGATAATTTAAAAGCATTGCATCAAGGCACATGGGAATTCCGACATCAGTCATTGATGCAATAATCAGGAGTAATCAGTGCATCAAAGGAATTTGGTGATAAGGTCGCCCAGTAAAACATGTGCTCTTAATAATTCCACAATGCGTTGCTTTCCCATTTAGTTTCCCATTTAGAGATATGCTTCAATACAATATTATTGTCATTTGGAAATTCATAATGAGTCAAAAATAAAGGAGGATTTTACAAATGGAAAGACACAAAGAACCCTTCAGAAATAAGGTTGTTTTTTCACATGGATGCAGAAAATACAAGTTCAGTGGGGCTGACTGTGTAGGGCAGTGACACAAACTATACTCTATGACTGAGTTGACTGAGCAGAGTATAACTGCTCTGGGGCTGAGTGCAGCTGGGTGCTATATCCTACCAGGCAAACTGTTTTTTTTTTCCTGGTGGAAACCCTGTCATACCAGATATTGTGGGTGGGAAATTACCCATACTTTCTAGCCAATTGGAATCTCAATAACATACAGTGTAGCGAGCAAATTTTCAGTATTTTTACAGGAATGGATAAATCACTGATCCCAAAAATCCTCTTTTGTTTAGCATCCCTGCTGGAGTGGCGAATATGATTTAAAAGCTTTGGAAGTGGTGAGAACTGGTTCAGTTGACAATAACATGCATTACTTAGCAGCTACCATGTCACATTATAAATATAGGTTTTGTGACCATCATAAAGCTGGGAAGTATTGGAATATCCTGTGGTACTGTCTATCAGATTAGCCTGTGGTAATAGGAGGCATAATGTGTTCTTCTCAGCATGTTAAAAGCTTTGGGAGTGGAGAGAACTCCTTCAGTTAACAATAACCTGCATTAATTAGTACCTAACATGTAACATGAACATTTGTTTTATGACCATCATAAAGCTGGGAAGTATTGAAATGTGGTACCACACATCAGATTAGCCAGTGGCGATGGGAGCATATGTTCTTCTTTGCAAGTTAATACAACTTCCCATTTTTTCAGTTGTGAAAATCCTTAATCAGTTTTGTGATCTCCAGGTGTTCTTCTTTGTGATTTTGTTGCATCGGTTTTTAAGCTCACCTGACTAAAAATGTAGGAGGGATAAAAATACCTCCCCTTGCATGGCCTAGGGGGTGATTAGCTCTCCTCAAGCTTGCAAAAGCTAAAAGTGGCAAAATGAAGTTTTACTATTAATGAATTCCTCTTAGTGGGCTTTGTATATTTTATTTGGTGCTGCTAACAAGGTAGTCTCTGTGAGACGGCTACACTGCCCCTCCCACACATCTGGGCTTAGGGAAGGCCCGGAGATGTGGGAGGGTCAGTGTGGCCATCTTTCAGAGACCACTAACATAGCAGAGATCTGAAAAGATTTAGGTTTTAGGAATAGGCTGGTATGGTAATCATTATTTTTAGCCCATCTTGACAAAGTCAAGCTGAGCTAATCTCATCGCTCTCCATCCGTTGTCCACCCGCCGTTCATCAACACCATGTTTTGGTCTTCTCCTCCAAAACCACTGGGCCAATTCAAGTGAAGGTTTGTGTGAGTGATGGTCTTGGAGGGGTATTGCCTTTTTGTTCAACTCAACATGTCCAGCCCCATAGGGAGGGAGTGGGGGAAAATGCTCCAAAATATTTAAAAAATCTTCTCATGAACCAGTGTGTACAATGACTTGATATTTGTTATAGAGCTTCCTTTTGAGGTGCAGAATCAAGTTTGTTGAAACGAAGTTCATGAAGCAATACTTTGCTTTGTAATGGTAGGGGTAAAATTTTTGGCCCCGCCCAAAATTTCTATTTTCTGAACTGATGATCCGTTTTGAACCAAATTTGGTATGTGGTATTATTGGGTCATAAGTACTTGACTCATGCAAAAACCCCCCAAAATTCCTATATCCCCATGGGAACACTGGGAGCTAAAAATAGAAATATTTTCAAAAGCCCATATTTCCCAAACCACACAAAACAGAGAGCTGTTATTTGGAATGAAGCATCCTTAGGACAAGTAGAATTGAATGGTAAAAAAGAATTGCCATCAGTTATGTTAGGGTGTTCTGTAATGGACATCGAAAAAATGCTGAATCAGCATATTTGCAAAAATTGAAAAAAATCTTTTCTCCAGAACCAATCATCAGAATCTTTTGATATTCAGTATACAGAATTCATAGAGAGGTCAGATACAAGTCTGTTAAAATAAAGCCCATTGGTTAATATTTGGGCTCAGTACAGGAGCCCAAATGTTTAACTTAAGGGTAATATGAAGAATATTCTTTAAAAATCTTCTTCTTCAGAACCACCTGTCAGAATCTTTTAATGTTTGGTGTACATCATTGTTATGAGGGGCAGATTCAAGATTGTTCAAACCAAGTCCCTTGGTTAATATTTACGGAAGCCCAAATTTTAACTTTGTTCAATATGGGGGATAATTTTTAAAAATCCTCTTCTTCAGATCCATCGGTCAGAATGCTTTCATATATGGTATGCAATGTCTCTAGGGCGGTCAGATTTAAGTTTGTTCAAATCAAATCCCTAGGTATATATTTGGGCTCAAATTTTAACTGTGCAATATGAAGAAATTTCTTTAGAATTTATCTTCTTCAGATCCAACAGTCAGAAGGCTTTCATATTTGGTACACAACGTCTCTAGGGAAGTCAGATTCAACTTTGTTCAAATCGAGAGCCTGGGTTAATATTTGGGCTCCCTGTGGGAACCAGAATTGGCCATGTAGCTGAAGAATTAAAAATTTTGTATTCAGTACCCTCTAGTTTAATGCCAGGAGGGCTAATTTTTGCCCTCCATAATTTTTTAGGGCGAGCAGTAGGCGAACGAATGAATCGCTCTCCTGAAAATGTCAGGCCTCCGAAAGTCAGAATGCGCTATTGTAATCACTCACCAAGCGTTGTCTGTCAACATGGTGTTTGCACCCGCTCCTCCAAAACCACTGAACCGATTTCTGTTAAATTTTAGGCGATTGCTTGTTCTGACATCACATTTTGCTTTTGTTCAAATCAACTTGCCCAGCCTCATGTGGAGTGGGTGAGAGAAAATCCCCCAAAATTGGTATGGAGCATCTTTTTGAGATGTAGAATCAAATTTGTTCAAAGGAAGTTCGTGGAGCAATATATGCCTTTGTGATGGGGGGGGGGGGGGGGGGGGAGTCAAGATTTCAGACACCGCCTGAAATTTCTATTTTCTGATCCGCTAAGCTGATTTGAACTGAATTTGGGGGGTGGGGCAGAGGGGGGGGGGGGGGGGTCAAGATTTCAGACACCGCCTGAAATTTCTATTTTCTGATCCGCTAAGCTGATTTGAACTGAATTTGGTATGTGGTGTTGTTGAATCGTAAGTACTTGATTTATAAAAAAAGATTTCTTTGTCCCTGTGGGAACCCCAGAAACTAAAAATATTTTCAAATGCTCATTTTTTCCAAACCACATGGAACACAGAACTGTTATTTGGTAGGAAGCATCCTCAGGACTAGTAGAATGGAATGATAAAAAAAATTGCCATTGGTTGTGTCAGGGTGTTTTGGTTTTGTAATGGGGGGGGGGGGGGGGGGGGGGGAGGGGGACGGAGTTGAAAAAATGCTGAGTCAGCATATTTGCAAAAATTGAAAAAATGTTTCTTCTCCAGGGCCACTGATCAGAATCTTTTGATAATTGGTATACAGCATCCATAGAGGTGTCAGATACAAGTTTGTTAAAATTAAGCCCTGGGGCTCATATTTGGGCTCAATACAGGAGCCCAAATTTTATCTTAGGACTATATGGGGAATAATCTTGAAAAATCTTCCTCGGAACCACCATTCAGAATCTTTTAATATTTGGTATACATCCTTGGTACGAGGGTCAGATTCAAGTTTTTTTAAGTCAAGTCCATCAGTTCATACTTGGGCTCTCCATGGAAGCAAAAATTTCAACTTCGTGCAATATGGGGATTAATCTTTAAATATCTTCTTCTTTGGCAATAATAGAAACAGAATCTAGCCTTGTTATTATATGAGCTGATATTCTCTCTCCAAAAATAAAGAGTTGGATATGAAGAAAACAGTAACAGAGTGATGACAAGTGGCTTGGGCTTAACTCTTAAGTCCCCATAAAGCCACAAACTGCCCACTTTTTGGCTCTGAAAAGGTTGTTCCAAGTGTATTCTTCCTTGAGAACTCGACCGGTAGATGGTTTTATCTTGACAGTGTTTTTACATCACAGTGGGCTTCCTGAACAGGCAACCATCAATAACGTAAAAACCTTGTTAAGGCATCAGCAGCTGCATATAACTGTATATATACAGCAGTTTTTAATGTAAAATTAATCTGTTGACTTAACCCTTTGAACCCTTGTTTCATGGAATGGTATTGCCTTTGTGTACACTCACAGTGAGATGGGTCAGTCCA
The DNA here is from genome assembly GCA_031216915.1 of Pictodentalium vernedei. Taxonomy (NCBI): domain Eukaryota; kingdom Metazoa; phylum Mollusca; class Scaphopoda; order Dentaliida; family Dentaliidae; genus Pictodentalium; species Pictodentalium vernedei. The sequence goes on along the minus strand of CM062295.1, from coordinate 590,457,071 downwards.
ATATCAATATACAGAGAGGATAAAATAATAACTGCAGTCTGCAGCCGTTTGGCTGCATTCGGCAGTTATTATTTTATCCTCAATACCCCGTGTATAGCCCTCTAAAAATATGAAAAAAAATGGGATGAAATTATGCCTTGGACTGAAAAATCGGTCTTACGAGTTCAAAGGATTAAGGGTTAAACTGTAGTTGTGATAGCTTTCTCATCACAAGAAGTCTGTCTTGTTAGGATTTCATTGTAATTAAGTAAAAGTTGAAAAATTAAACTGGGTTACCTTCTCTGTGGGTTATTTATTACCCACTTTACCTGTATATATAGAAACCTGAACTTTGGCCTGGTCATAAAATGATGTTTATCTAAGATAGGTAAACTATGTAGATTAAATCTTCTGTGACCTGCACTTGAGATATTGCTCAATTGGGTGTGAAGTAAAAATGTAATTGATATTTTCTTTTTAACCTTTTCCTAACCAGTGATGCCTATAATTGTCATGCTTCATATTCCATGGTGCAGTAAAAACCAAGTGACTGAGTTTATTTATCCCCCGCCAAAACAAATTATCTTTGATATGCTGATGGACCATCATGGGGTAAAGTATATTCACAAGTAATGGGTTTTGTCAAATCATTTTTAGCTCAACTTCACGTCAAGTATGAGCTATTGGGATGGGTTGTGATCCATCATCTGTCCGTATGTCCGTCCGTCCACAATTCCTTTAGCACACCCTAAAGGCTGCAGCTCTCACTCGATCAGTTCCAAATTCCATATGTGGCTTTGGGGCAATGTCTAGATGGGAGCTATCGATTCTTTTAGAATTTTGTTGAAAAACATGGCCGCCAGAAGTCATTTTGGATTTGAATATAAATTGTCAAACCCTTATCACATCCCACAGGTTGCAGGTCTCACTCAATCAGACCCAAATTTCATATGTAGCTTTTGGGCAATGTCTAGATGGGAACTATCAAATTTTTCTGAATTTTCTTAAAAAACATGGCCACCAGCAGCCATCTTAGATTTGTTATATAAATTGTCAACAATTCCATTGGCACACCCTACAGGCTGCATCTCTCACCAAACTTTTTCAAATTTCATATGTAGCTTTGGGACATTGTCCAGATGGGCGCTATTGAATTTTTCTGAATTTTGTTGAAAAACTTGGCTGCCAGCAGCTATCTTGGATTTGAATATAAATTGTCCAACAATTCCTTCAGTACACCCTACAGGCTGCGGCTCTCACCTAATCAGTCCCAAATTTCATATGTGACTTTGGGGCAATGTCTAGATGGGAGCTATTGATTTTTTTCGAATTTCATTCAAAAACATGGCTGCTAGTGGCCATCTTGGATATGAATTGTCCAAAAATTCCTTTAACACACCCTACAGGTCAGAGCTCTCACCAGTTCAGTCCCAAATTTCATATGTGGCTTTGGTGCAATGTCTAGATGGGAGCTATCAAATTTTTTAAAATTTCATTAATAAACATGGCCGCTTTCGGCCATCTTAATTTTGTTGAAAAACATTGCCACCAGCAGCCTTCATTGATTCGGATATAAATTGTCAACAATTGTCACATTTCTCACCCCATCTGTTTTTAATTTCATCTGTTGCTTTGGTGTGACGTCTGGATGGGAGCTATCAAATTTTTCTGAATTTTGTTGAAAAACATGGCCAGCAGTGGCCAGCTTGGATTTGGCATATAAATTGTCAACAATTCCATTAGCAGACCCTAAAGGCCGCACCTCTTACCTGATCTTTTTCAAATTTTTGTGTAACTTTGCTATGCTGTCCAGATGGGATTTATCAAATTTTTCTGCATTCCATTGAAAAAGATATGTCCCCACTGGCCATCTTGGGTTTGACATATAAATTGTCAACAATTCCATTAGTACACCCAACAGGCCCTATCCCTTGCCCATTTTTTTTCAGATTTCATATGTAGCTTTAGTGTGATGTCTTTTCTGTAGAAACTAGAGTGAATGACATGGCATTACTGGAGCTTTCTATTTAGTTCAGTCCCTTCTTGGACAAGTTGAACTGCAGTGTCATTGGCAACCATTATGCATAAATATATGTCCTTAAACACCAATAACCATCTAAAGCCAATGGCAGGGGATTTGAAATTTAATGTAGCTCACCCCTTTTGAAGAATGGACTTTCCTTTCATGCACAAGATGACATAGTTGGATTTAACCATTCAAAAGCTGTAGTAGGGGAAGAGTCAATTATAAATGGTACAGTGAGAACCTGAACATGTTTGGTTTTCAGGGGTATATTTGACAAAAATGTGATGAAACAATTGTGCTTTACTGGTAAAAAAACAATGCTTGTCTTGGAAGAAGTCCTCAAAGTGGGCAGCATAGGTGTAAATGATTTGCTAAACTTGACTTTAAACCAGTGTTGTAGTCAGGAGAGAGCCCAAGATGCTAAAAGTGACCTTAAACACCAATAAATAAATAAATGCATTCAGGTTGAAAGGGTTAAAAATGGAATGGCTTTACCTTTTCATGGTTGTGGGACATGAAAGTCTCTTCTAAAGGGCAAGATATTTGAGCTGTACATCTCGGTAACCAAGTGTTCGACACAAATCTCCAGCCTCATCTGTTAGATTTCCTCGTCCTGCACACAAAAAACACCATAGATAATGTTTCTCTTTTCTAAACATTGACCTAAATGGCAGCATTTTGGTTTGAAAACTGGTCTGGTCCATCCAATATACCTAAAGACAGGTTGGTCGTTTAAAAAATCAAATCACATATTGCGATTTGTTGCTCTCTAGGGTCGATATACAGTTGATATGTCAAGAATTCCATTGTGCATGAAGGTAGAGCCTTGAATTTGGCTATTGTGGGGACCTTGAAAAATGCAGGAAAAATGTTGCGAAATGGCCTTGAATAAAACTGAATCCTATCAGGTCTTGCCTGCTGAAACTATGCAATTGGATTTTGCGCAATATAATAATCCTTGTACAACTTTCCAATACCAGTCCTTGTATACTTTTCAAACACCAAACCTTTTGACATACCAAAAGTACCAATTTGACCTGTTAACTTTTTTTCAAATGTAGGGAGCTGTAGAAATCATCTGAATGTTTGTTGTGACCATCTGTCCCTTCTTGGCCCATCCCCTTTTTATAGTCCCATTAAACCGTTGTATTATGTGATAGCCTTGGCATCCGTCCGTCCATCTGTCTGGAATTATTTTCTGGACTTTTTTCGTTATGAATGGACATAATTGAGAAAATTTTTGGTATACAGCTTTGTTGTGAATACTTGCAGATCAAGTTCGAATTTCGTTCCGCTCAGTTGATTTTTGGTGGAGTTACTGTCCCTGAACTTAGTTACCGTTTTCCAGACTGACTTTTTTTCGTTCTGGATTAACATATTGAGAAATTTTTTTATATATAGCTTTGTTATGGATACTTACAGATCAAGTTTGAATTTCGTTCCTCTCGGTTGATTTTTTGTGGAGTTACTGCCCTTGAACTTATAATTGTTTTCATTTTCTGGATTTTTTTTCATTCTCCAGACTTTTTTTCGTTATGGTTGGAAATATTGCGAAAATTTTTGGTAAATAGCTTAGTTGTGGTTTTTGACAGATCAACTTCGAATTTCATTCCCCTGTCTGCCCAGAATTGTTTTCCCGACTTTTTTTCCTTATGAATGGACATATTGAGAAAATTTTTGGTATACAGCATTGTTATGGATACTTACAGATCAAGTTCGAATTTTGTTCCATTCAGTTGATTTTTGGTTGAGTTACTGCCCTTGAACTTAGTTACCATTTTCCAGACTTTTTTTTTCGTTATGGATTGCCATATTGAGAAAAATGTTATATATATAGCTTTGTTATGGATACTTACAGATCAAGTTCGAACTTCGTTCTGCTTGGTTGATTTTTGGTGGAGTTACTGCCCTTGAACTTAGAATTTTTAGAGTTTTCCGGATTTTTTTCATTTTCCGGACTTTTTTCCGTTATGGTTGGACATATTGTGAAGATTTTTGGTATGTAGCTTTGTTGTGGATACTTACAGACCAAGTTTGAATTTCATTCCACTTGGTTCATTTTTGGTGGAGTTACTGACCTTGAACTTAGAATTTCTTATCAACCTACTCACAATTGTTTACTACAGGCTTGCACTACAGTGGAAGTCCCTAACTTGGATAAAATACTCTCTATTTTTGTCTTTCCCAAGCAAGTTGGGAAAGAAAAGTGGTGCAAAAGCACCAATAAAAATAAGCCAAAACTGGGTCGAGTGCAACCGGCGCAGACCCAGTACGGGACGCTCTCTCCCAAGTACAACTCCACGACTTCCGTTGCCAGTGCGCATACCGTCTCTAAAGACTCATTCTTTTTAAAATCTGCTTCGTGTCGAGATGTTTTTGCACGCTTATCAGTGTTCCACCAACTCGATGTTTGATGATTCCTGATTCATTATACCACAGTGTATCCTTTGTATTCTCAGGAACAGTGTTTTATATTCTCTTTTTTCTATTATATGTCCATCATGTATATTTATTTGCTCTCTCTCGAGTCGCGCGCGAATTTCGCGGGCCACGCGGTTCGGACTTAGATTATTTCACAATTATTGTTAATGCTTTTTTTGCAAAATTTTTTAATTGTGTTAGAGTTAGGTGTCAGCGGGGTACCACTCCTACAGTGTTTCTTCTTTCTGTTGAGAGTAGTCTTCCTGTTGGGTGGTTCCCGGTCGGCCGTCTGGGGTCGTTGTTTCTGTCACCTTTCTCTCTTTGGGGGTGTTCTGTTTTCTGATCTCACCTTCTCTGCTCCTCTCACCTAGGACAATTCCTTGTGGGCAGTGTCTGCTGCCTAAGCATGTGGACGATGTACATTCGTCGTGTTCCTCCTGTAATGGGTGTTCGGCCGAGTGGCCGTGTGGTGTCTGTGGAACATGGTCTTCCACCTTTTGGGCGTCTGTAAATCGTGTCGTTCGTTCTCGTGGCCGTGAAATAATGGAGAGAACACACCGGCTCGGCTCCGAAGGAGGAGTCACAACCCTAGTGACAGCCTCAGATGTCGACTGGAGGGGGACCGTAGTCCCGGAACCAGGCATCTCTACACCAGAACACTCAACGGCTCCCGCAGTATCCACCACAGGAAAAGACTGCACATCCCCCACGGAGGAGGAATAACTCTCACCAGACAAAGTCGGCTCGGGAGGCCCCGAACGACCACGTTCTCCTTTCCCGCGGGAGCAGCGTGCTACTCTTCGATCTGCTTCTTTGGCAGGTCCGCAACTTTTCCATGGTTCCGTGTCGACGGTCCGGGATGACGTCCTACGTCATTCCAAAGATCAGCTGCTGTTTCGTCAGCTTGATCAGCCTTCTCGGGGAGGCAAGGGCCGTTCCAAGCCTAACAAGTACCCTTCTGCTTCCTCTGTGAAGCAAAAGGCTGGTCCTTCTGCCGCCGCCTCTGCTTCTTACTCACGGGGTAAAGGTAGGGGTCGGCAGAATCGAGGGAAGTCTCAGGATTCTTCATTTAGCAGAGGAGGTGGTTTCTCCTCTCGCGGGCCTCGTCGGGGCTCGAAATGAAGGTCCTCACCTCGACTCGTCCCAGGTTGGAGGAAGGATAGCAGAGTTTGCAGACCATTGGACCACCATCACATCCGATCCATGGGTGTTAGATGTTGTTCGGTCCGGGGCTGCGCATATCCTTCCGACGGCACCCCACTCTGTCAAGGGTGCCTCTTCCAACCACAGTTCCTTCAGACGTTTTACGTCGGGAACTTTTGTCCACGGAGATTGCCAGTCTCCTGGCAAAGGGGGCGATCGAGGTCGTCAAGAACGTTCAGTCAGTGGGTTTCTATTCCCGCCTGTTCTTGGTGCCAAAGAAGGACGGCCGACTCCGACCGGTTATCGATCTGAGCATCCTGAACCAGTCTATCATTGCTCCCAAGTTCAGCATGGAGACTTTCAGGTCGGTCCGCCAATCAATTCACCAGGGAGATTTCGCAGCCAGCATCGACCTGCGAGACGCTTACTTCCACGTTCCGATGCATCGGAAGTATCTCAGGTTCGCTTTTCTGGGGCGAGTTTACCAGTTCAAGGCCATGCCTTTCGGCCTCAACCTGGCTCCTTGGGCGTTCACCAGACTGATGTTGCATGTGATAGCGTTCCATCGCACACAGTCCAGGGTGACTACTTCGGCATATCTGGACGATATCCTCCAGAGGCATTCCAATGCTGCCTTACTGGAATCGGATGTCGCCACTCTGTTGAGCTTGCTCACGTCGCTAGGATTCAGAGTCAACGAGGAGAAGTCGGACCTGGTCCCTTCTCAGTCGTTTTGTCATCTGGGGATGTCTTTCCAAACCAAATTCAATTTGGTGGCTGTTCCCCAGGCCAAGGCTGTGATTCTCTCAGCTTTTGCTCTGACTCTGTCCCAGTCCAGGTCCGCGACCGCTCGGAGTTTTCTCCGGCTGATCGGTCTCTGCGGTTCGGTGACGGATCTCATTCCTCTAGGTCGGCTGCGTGTCAGACCTCTCCAACACTTTCTGCTCAGTCGTTGGAGACCGAATGTAGATTCTCTGGATCAGGTGCTTCCGTTTCCGGACTCTCTGTATCCTCACCTTCTTCCCTGGACAGATGTTCAGTGGATTACGCAGGGTGTTCCGCTGGACTTACCCACGTCCGATCGCGTCCTGACGGCAGATGCCAGCGATCTCGGATGGGGTGCGACGTTGGATCCTCTCGGTCTTTCCCTACACGGGATGTGGGACCAGGATCAAGCAGCTCTACACATCAACCAGAAGGAGCTTCTTGCTCTTCTTCTGAGTTTCAGGCAGTGGATCCCTCACTTGTCGAATCGCCAGGTCCTTCTACTATCCGACAATTCGACAGTGGTTGCTTACATTCGGAACCAGGGCGGCACGCACTCGCTTCCGATGTACGAGTTAGCTCGGGATCTTTTACTGCTCGCTCAGGAGGTTCACGCCGGGGTGGTTGTTCGTCACATTCCCGGTCGTCTGAACGTCCTAGCCGACTCCCTGTCCCGACAGGGCAGGGTTATTTCCACCGAGTGGATGCTTCACAGGGCAGTGTTCCAGTCGCTTTGCGATCTCTGGGGACGTCCCCACATCGATTTCTTTGCGACTCGTTGGAACCATCAGGTGGACACTTTCGTGTCCCCGTGTCCAGATCCTCTGGCTTTTGCCGTGGACGCTCTGTCACTCGATTGGAACGGTCTAGTCGGCTACGCCTTCCCGCCGGTTCCGATTCTTCCTCAGGTTCTCGCCAAAATTCGAACCTGCAGTTGTCGAATCATTCTGATCGCTCCCCTGTCGCCTCAGCGGGTGTGGATCAATCAGCTCCGCTCGCTGATGGCGGCGGTTCCGGCACGTCTCCCGCTACGTCGCGACCTTCTTTGTCAAGGTCGCCCGAGGAGGTTTCACGTCGACCCGACTTCATTGTGCCTTCACGCATATCTTTTGTCAGGTCCTGTCTCCTCCGTAGAGGTTTTTCGAGACGAGCAGTGGAGTGCATTTCTTCTTCAAGGAGGCACTCCACTGGTTTAGCTTATGCAGCTAAATGGAAGGTCTTCTGTCGATGGTGTGCTGATCACTCTGTTGATTATACCAATCCTTCGATTTCACAGATTGCGGAGTTTCTGGTATATCTGTTTGATTCTCGGGGTCTCCAGCCTGTTACCATCAAGGGTTACAGGTCTATGCTTTCAGAGACTTTTTCTTATGTGGGGAAGCTTCGTATCGGCACTAATCCTTACCTCTCCAAGCTTGTTCGGCACTTTTCTTTGAAAAGGCCTCGGACTTTGCAGCTTACTCCACGATGGAATCTTTCGTGGGTGCTGCTTTGCTTGGGGGGGGCGCCATTCGAACCTTTATCCCAGGTGGATATGCAATTTCTCACATACAAGACGGCTTTTCTGATGGCATTTGCTTCGGCCAGACGGGTTAGTGAGCTTCACGCCCTCTCGGTTGACCCGGCCTTTTTTCGGAGTTCTCCCAACAGTGTTACTTTTACCACTGATTGCTCCTTTTTGGCTAAGAATCAGTTACCAGATACTACTCCTCCTCCTATCTGTATCAGGGCTCTTCCCTCTGTTGAGGGTACTCGCCCTTTGCTCTGTCCGGTCCGTGCTATTCGCATTTATCTTGATCGGACACGCTTCATACGGAAGGGCAGAAAACGTTTTTTTTCTGTCTCTCATTCCGGGTCGACAGAAGATCTCTCCTCAATCCATTTCTCGATGGATTTGTCTTGCTATTCGTACGGCTTATAGTCGTTTAGCAGCTGGCGATTGTATTACCAATCGTATTTCTGCCCACGAGGTGCGGGCACTGTCTACCTCTTGGGCTTATTCTAACTCCGTCAAGTTGTCGGATGTTATGCAGGCAGCCTACTGGAGAAATGCTTCTACTTTCTCCACCTTTTATTTACGCCAGTTGCAGGAGCAGTCGGAGGACCTTTTTGCCTTGGGTCCTCTTTCTTCTGCTCAGGCTGTTGTCTGCCATAGCCATTAGGCTTCTTGAGGGTCAGTTTCAGCCTTGTGCTGTTACTGCCCTTTTTTCTGTCTGTGTGTCACACAGGCTCATATGTCTCTTTTCATTGTCCTTTACCAATGATTGCGACATTATGGTTGATAAGCCTCGGGACCTCTTCCTTCTGCTTCACGGTTCCAGTGCACTAGGGTTATGTGGGGGTTGGTTATGCGATTCCCTCCAGCCTTTTGTCTATTCAGCCTGTAGTAAACAATTGTGAGTAGGTTGATAAGAAATCTAAATTTTATAGTAAATTTCCTTTCTTATTATACCTACCACAATTGTTTACATGGAGGCCCTCCCGTCTTCTTTACGGGTAAAGAATCTTTCCTCCCCGCTGATCACATAACTCTAACGTTTACGGATTCAAAAAGAATGAGTCTTTAGAGACGGTATGCGCACTGGCAACGGAAGTCGTGGAGTTGTACTTGGGAGAGAGCATCCCGTACTGGGTCTGCGCCGGTTGCACTCGACCCAGTTTTGGCTTATTTTTATTGGTGCTTTTGCACCACTTTTCTTTCCCAACTTGCTTGGGAAAGACAAAAATAGAGAGTATTTTATCCGAGTTAGGGACTTCCACTGTAGTGCAAGCCTGTAGTAAACAATTGTGGTAGGTATAATAAGAAAGGAAATTTACTATAAAATTTAGATTTCTACCATTTTCCAGACTTTTTTATATGCCCGCATAATGTTTTATAATTTCTGGAAGTACGGGAGTATTATGCGCTGTCGGACGGCATCCTCTGGTTTAGTCCAGTTTTTGAAAAAAAATTACTGCTGCTTCGATCAAGTTGGTAGGCAGACGGCAGTCATCTATGAATGGCTATAACTCATTGGTTATCCTGGTTTCCTGGCCATGAATTATTCTTCAATTCTAGAATATTCATGAATAATTAAAATATTTAGAGTATTCCAGAGTATTCTAGAATGTTGAATGGCATATAGAATATCTTAAAATAATATAAGCATCAATATAACATGTAATAGTCTAGAATCTTCCAGAGCTGGAATAATATAGAATTTTCTAGGTTTTGTTAGAATAACAGGCGAAATAACCTACAGTATTCTAGGTTATGCTGGAATGAACTACAATATTCTAGAATATTCCTGTGGGGGGAAAAAAGAGAAAGAAAGATAATTGCTTTTGATCCCCCAAAACCTGAGATTTTAATTGTCAATTTCCAAAAATAGGCTGATAAGTTTTTAAGTTCTGAAGGTGTACATTTAAATTTGCATTTCAAATTGAAGCAAACAATTGCACCTAAAATCAATATCCAATCAAATTGCACATGCCCTTTCAAATATATTGTCTTTACTTCAAATCATGTACACATTCATTATTTATTCTGCAAATCTGGAAATAAATAACCATGATTATTCATTGTTGTTAAATTGCCCATACCCAACAACCATGAACATTCATTGTTATTCATCACCATGAATATTCACAAATCATGAACAAACATGGTTATTTATAAAATGTGATATTCATGAATCATAGATATTCATATACCGTATATTATTGTTCATGAATAACCATGGATACTCATGGTTACTAATGCATATTCAGTGGAAAAACAACAACAAACAACATGCATGGCTATGCCAGTAAAGGGTCCATATATAATACCAGATTTTCAAATATATACCTCTTTATATGAGTTTCTTAACTTGTACAAAATTTAAGATCTGAAGGTTATATGGTTTAGATTGTAATTTAAGATGTTAAGACTATATGGTTTAGATTGTACATGAAGTTGCTGAGGACAAATTCTGTTTTGGGCATCATTGTACTAGGTAATTTCAAGGGTCAACTGAAAAATCAGAAGAGATATTCATAGAAAGTCAGCAATTCTGAATTGTATCAACATTTAAATTTAAAACAAATCTGAGCATTTTTATTAAAAATTTTCAGTTTGGGCCACTACGGACAGAGGTTAAAGTTATCATTGGATTTGCTTTGCTTTTGTTGCAGATGATATAGGCTGTAGTTTTTGTGTCTACAGCAGAAATTTACAGTTTCTGTAAACAGAAGCTATTGTGGAATATAAAAAAAACTTACTAAGATGGAGAAAACTTACATCATTTTTGAAAATCCAACACAAAAAATTCTGTCTGCCTGAGACTCCATTCAAAACTTACAAAATGGCTGCCACTTTTCTAGGTTCCTGTCAAAATAGAATAAATAGATCATGCTTTCACCTCAAATAAATTATTCCTTTTTTTAGCTCACCGAAGGGAGCTCAACTTATCACTTGCCGTCCGTCGTCGTGAACATTTTTCAAACGACTTCTCCTTTGAAACCACTGGTCCGATTTTCACGAAACTTCATGTGGATGTTCATTACTATATGGCAATTCATGTTTGTTCAAATGGAATGGCCACGTCCCTTGGGGGCTCTGTATGGGGCATAACTTTGATAGCACCGTATGAATTATAAAAAAATTATTAAAAAATCTTCTTCTCCAGAACCAGCAGGCAGAATCTTTTGATACTTGGTATGCAGCATCTTGGTATGGGTCTGATTCAAGTTTGTTCAAATTGGCCCCCTGGATTCATATTTGGGCTCACTATAGATAAAGCCCAAATTTGAACTTAGTGCATTTCAGGCAAATTTCTTAAAAAATCTTCTTCTCCAGATCCAGCAGACAGAATCTTTTGATATTTGGTATGCAACATTGTGGGGTGGATCTGATTCAAGTTTGTTCAAATCGGCCCCCTGGATTCACTTTTGGGCTTGGTATAGAAGCCCGAATTCGAACTTAGTGCATTTCAGGCAAATTTCTTCAAAAATCTTCTTCTCCAGATCCAGCCTGCAGAATCTTTTGATATTTGGTATGCAACATTGTGGGGTGGATTTGATTCAAGTTTGTTCAAATCGGCCCCCTGGATTCATATCTGGGCTCAGTATAGAAGCCCGAATTCGAACTTAGTGCATTTCAGGCAAATTTCTTAAAAAATCTTCTTCTCAAGATCCAGCAGGCAGAATCTTTTGATATTTGGTATGCAACATTGTGGGGTGGATCTGATTCAAGTTTGTTCAAATCGGCCCCCTGGATTCATATTTGGGCTCAGTATAGAAGCCCGAATTCGAACTTAGTGCATTTCAGGCAAATTTCTTTAAAAATCTTCTTCTCAAGATCCATTTATTTATTTATTTATTGAGGTTTAAGGTCATATATTTCTGCACAATGGCTAATCATGACCATGACAGTTTTACGAGTGGAGGAAGCCAGAGTACCCAGAGAGAACCACCGAGCAACGGCGAGCAACTGTCAGCTCCCCAATGTTCATACTAAGTCCACACAAGCAGGGTTAGCATTGGTTGAAGACAAGTGCACCATCAACGTGCAGTACGCCTTAGTACACAACGTCACCGTGCCACCACATGGGCAATAGGGGTGAAGTGTCTTGCCCAAGGACACAACATGGTTGCTGCAGGTGGGATTCGAACCGCGGACCTCTGGGCTTGCAGCCTGCACCTCTACCTACTGAGCCACTGCGCCCCTCTCAAGATCCAGCAGACAGAATCATTTGGTATTGGGTTTGCAGCATGCTTAGGGGGGTGAGATTCATTTTGTTCAAGCCAAGACCCTGGGTTCATATTTGGGCTCACTGTGGTAGCCCGAATTATAACTTAGTTCAAAATGAGGAATTTTCTTTAAAAATCATCTTCTTCAGATCCAGCAGCCGGAATGTTTTGATATTTGGTATGCAGCATCCTTCGGGGGGGGGGGGGGGGGGGGGGGGGGGGGGGGGGGGAGGTTCAAGTTTGTTAAAGCCAAGTTCCTGGGTCCATATTTGGGCTCCCTGTGGGAGCCCAAATTATAACTTAGTAAATATGAGGAATTTTTAGCTCACTGAAGGGAGCTCAACTTATCATTTGCTGTCCGTCGTCGTGAACATTTTTCAAACGACTTCTCCTCTGAAACCTCTGATCCGATTTTCACAAAAACTTCATGTGGATGTTCATTACTATATGGCAATTCATGTTTGTTCAAATGAAATGGCCACGTCCCTTGGGGGCTCTGTATGGGGCATAACTCTGATAGCACCATATGAATTATAGAAAAATTATTAAAAATCTTCTTCTCCAGAACCAATGGGCAGAATCTTTTAATATTTGGTATGCAGCATCTTGGTATGGGTCTGATTCAAGTTTATTCAAATCGAGTCCTTTGATCAATATTGGGGCTCCCTATATGGGCATGAATTTTGCCTTAGAGGAATTTAAGGAAAAATCTTCTCCATAACCAGTGGGCAGAATCTTTTGATATTTGGTATACAGCATCTTGGTATGGGTCTGATTCAAGTTTGTTCAAATGGAGTCACTTGATCAATTTTGGGGCTCATTATGGGGACCTGAATTTTTACTTAGTGCAATTTAAGAAAAAAAATTTAAAAATCTTCTCCAGAACCAATGGGCAGGATCTTTTGATATTTGGTATACAGCATCTTGGTATGGGTCTGATTCAAGTTTGTTCAAATTGAGTCCCTTGATCAATATTGGGGCTTACTAAAGGGGTGTGAATATTTACTTAGAGCAATTTAAGAAAATTTCTTTAAAAATCTTCTTTTCTGGAACCGATGGGCAGAATCTTTCGATATTTGGTATACAGCATCTTGGTATGGGTCTGATTCACGTTTGTTCAAATTGAATCCCCTGTTCAATATTGGGGATCACTATGGGTGTGTGAATTTTTACTTCGTGCAATTTAAGAAAAAATCTTTAACAATCTTCTTCACCAGAACCAGTGGGCAGAATCTTTAGATATTTGGTATGCTGCATCTTGGTATGGGTTGGATTCACGTTTGTTCAAATTGAGTCTTTTGATCAATATTGGGGCTCACTATAGGGGCGTGAATGTTTACTTTGTGTAATTCAAGGAAAATTCTTCTTCAGAACCATCATGCAGAATCTTTTGATATTTGATCAGCAGCATTGTCCCATTCAGTCCTGTTGATGTTTTAGCTCCACAGAGAGTATAGATTTACTCTGTAGAACCTTAAGAATAGCTTTTGATAACATTTGTGTCTTAACAGTATGGAACATTCGGTGAGCGCCTGAGGCCCCCTGGGGCCTCTTGTTTTCAATTCGAGTCCCTGGCTTAATATTTGTCAGGTGAGCGATTAAGGCCCCATGGAACCTCTTGTTTCAAGTCTATTCTTGGAAATGCCTACTTGTAAAAGACTTCCTGTTTATACATACTTATTCATTTGAAGAATTTAATACTAAAACATAGTTGTGTCGGCACAGAAAGTAAGAAGATTTTAAAATCTATAAATCATCAAATTGGAGAATTCCAGGTAATTCTTTTTGAAGATTATAAAAGTATTCATATTTATTCATGATGATTCATGCTATAAATGTATTGACATTTTTATTGAAATAATGGTTTTACCTGAAAATGGGGCTGTGTAAATTCAAAAATTATTTTAAAATAAATTGCTGAGGTTTTATTCATTCCAATTTGTTGGGTTTTTTTTAAAATTCATATTTATTCCAGTTTATTCTTGTCCAGTACCTTGAATATTTTAACACTGAAATATTATCTGGAATATTTAACACTGGAATATTATCTGGAATAAAACATGAATATTCCAGAATGTTCTCAAATATTCCACTTCATTATGGAATATCTGTTAACCCTTTACTCAACGTAACTGGAAAAAACCAACTACCGTTATTCAAAAAAATCTCCATTAAATTTTCATTATTTTTTTCATATTTTGTCTCAAAAACACAGCTTATGTGGGGTCATAAACTGATGTTGTTGATGCAAAAAATGAAACAAATTAGTTATTTGAAAATTTTGTTTGCAAGTGTCGTCTGCCTTTCGTGTCAGGTAAAGAGTTAAGCAGGGCAGTGCATTGGGTTTCAGTCAAGGTGTGTGTGAGGAGTGCTGAAAACACTTCGCAGTAATCATTTTATCCTCTTTTTCAGCTCAAGAAAATAAGATTAGTTTCTTAATCAGTCGAATTTCAGCTAACCACCACTCTCCACTAGAAGTGTTAACTTTATGTGAGAATCTAAAAGAGTATGGCTATATTCTTGAAGCAGTTTGCAAAGGTGAGTGTGCTGTCATGATTCTTTTCCTGTAATTAAATGCTCAGCAAACCGTTTTCTACCTATCAGAGATCTATCCACTTGTTTTCTGATTGGGTCTGGCAGCCTTGCCATTGGGTATATATTCACATTATAAAAGATTGATTTTGGAATTTACTTGGTGTTTGTAAACAAAAGTTCTTCAGTTTTTGGCAAATGGATTACCATTACGAATTCTGAGTTTTTGTTCCCATCGTCAGACTCAGATGATCTGATTGAGTGTGCTTTGTCAATAGCTTTCTATAGTGTTTTGAATTGTATGACATAAGGTGTTTTGAATTTACATCAAGTAGAAACTCAATATGTTTTTATTTGCTCATGTTATATTGAGTTATCATTTTTCCAATAGTGCTAGGCACTCTGTCACAGGGAAACAGTTTAACTAGGATGGCTGCACTGACCTGAAACCCAAAAACATTTAGTACAGTCTACAGGCCATTTCTTACTCAAGGAGATCAAGTGATCACTTTCTGTCCGTCATCTGTCCGTCCATCCATCTGTCTGTCCATCCATCCGTCCATCTGTTCATCCGTCGTGAACTTTACATTATCGACTTCTCTTCCTAAACCCCTGGGCCAAATTGAACCAAATTTGATATGCATGGTCCTTATCATATGTCAATTCAAGTATAAAGTTGCTGGGCTCCATAGGGAGGGAGTGGGGGGAAAATGCGGCAGAATTCTAGAAAAATCTTCTCATGAACCAGTGGGTACAATGACTTGATATTTGGTATGAAGCTTCCTTCTGAGGTGTAGAATCAAGTGTGTTCAAATGAAGATCGTGAAGCAATATTTGCTTTTGTAATTGGAGGGGCAAGATTTTGGGCCCTGCCCAAAATTTCTATTTTCTGAACTGATGGTCCGATTTGAACTAAATTCAGTATGTGGTATTATTGAGTCATAAGTACTTGATTCATGCTAAAAACAAATTCCCATGTTCCCTGTGGGAACGCCAGGAACTAAAAATAGAAAATATTTTCAAACGCCGTATTTCCCAAACCACACGGAACAGAGAACTGTTATTTGGTATGAAGCATCCTTAGGACCAGTAGAATCGAATGATATTGTCATCAGTTTTGTTAGCGTGTTCTGGGCGGGGGGTGGGGGGGGGGGGGGGGCATAAAACAAATTCTGAGTCAGGCATTTACAAATATTAATTAATAAAAAATTCTCCAGAATCACTGATCAGAATCTTCTGATATTTGGCATACAACATCCATGGAGGGGTCAGATACAAGTGTGTTCAATTTAAGCCCCTTGGTTCGTATTTGGGCTCAATAGAGGAGCACAATCTTAACTTAGGGCAATATGGGAAATAAGCTTTAAAAATCTTCTTCAGAGCCGCTGGTTAGAATGTTTTAATATTTGATAAGCATCATTGTTATGAGGGTCATATTCAAGTTTGTTCGCATCAAGTCTCTCAGTTAATATTTAGGATTCCTATGTCGGCCCGAATTTTAACTTAGTACAATATGAGGAAATTTGTTTAAAAATATTCTTCTTCAGATCCACCAGTCAGAATACTTTCATATTTGGTATACAGCATCTCTAGGTGGATCAGATTCATGTTTGTTCAAAGCAAGTTCCTGGGTTAATATTTGGGTTCTCTATGGGGGCCCAAATTTTACCTTAGTGCAATATGGGCAAATTTCTTTATATAATATCTCAAGGAGGGTCAAATTCACGTATTGTCATTGGGGCCCAAAGTTTAACTTAGTGTAGAACCATCAATTAGAATCTTTTGATATTTGATATACAACTTCTCTAGGGGGAGTCAGATTCCAGTTTGTTCAAATCGAGCCCCTGGGTTAATATTTGGGCTCGCTATGGGCACCCAAATTTTACCTTATTGCAATATGAGGAAATTTCTTTAGATAATCTTTTTTTTCAGCTCCACCAGTCAGAATGCTTTCCTATTTGGTATGCAACATCTTTAGGGGTGTCAGATTCAAATTTGTTCAAATCGGTTCCCTGAGTTAATATTTGGGCTCTCTATTGGTGCCCAAAGTTTATATATTGCAATAGGAGGAAATTTCTCTAAAAATTTTGTTCTTCAAATTCACCTGTCAGAATCCTTTCATATTTGGAAAACAACATCTCTGGGGAAAGGGGGGGGGGGGGGGGGGGGGTCCTGGGAGGTTGAATTTTAACTTTGTGCAATATGAGGGACTTTCTTCAAAACTCGATTTCTCCAGAACATCCAATCAGAATCTTTTCATAATTGGTATATAACATCTCTGGGAAGATCAGATTCAGTCCCTGTCTTAAATTTTGGGCTCTCTTGGGGGGGGGGGGGGGGGGGGGAGTGGTGGGGGGGGGGGGAGTCCAAGTTTGTTCAAATCCATTCCTAAATGGGATTTTTTTCCATAAAGTTTGTATTTCAAACTACAATGACATAATAACCCTTGGAAGTTTGGCAGTGCAGGTCTACAGCTGATAGAATTGGAAGCAGTCAGGAAGATCTATTATAATCATCTGACATGGACACTGGAGTTATGAATAATTTCCTTACTTCATTCTTCTGTAGTGCTGATGAACCATGACTAACTGAATATGATCTTTATTGAACCACTTTATCAGATGAGCCATTAAGGCCCCTTGGGGCCTCTTGTTATGAAGGGATTTCATTATAACTCAGGTGACTCCATATAATGTCCAGATGAGAATGTCCTATTTTGGTCAGGTCCAGTCTACCATGAAGTCCGTTGTAAATTGGTAGGATGACTCGGTATAATATCTAGATGAGAACGTCCTATTTGGCTGTGATCGGTCAACTGTAGTGGGCGCAGAGGCACGTGACCTAGATTTGTTTAGCACAGTCTACAGTTCATATTTATGTAACTCGGAAGAATAACTCGGTATAATGTCTTGGTGAGACTGTCCTATTTTTGCCATAACTTGCTTCTGTTAACTTTTGAAACTTGTCTTCTTCTTTAAAACTACCAGGCCAAATTCAAACATATATTGAACAGACCATCTTTGGAGTATACCCTTTCTGTTTTATTCAAATGAAGCAGCTGCCATCTTTGGGCTATGGTTAATCCCCAAAAGCATAAAAATCTTTAAAAATCATCTTCTCATGAACCACCAGAGAGAATGCCTTGATATTTGATATGGAACATCCTTTGGTGTTGAAGATTAAAGCTTATTCAAGGGAAGTTTGTAGGTCAATATGTGGACTCTGTGGGAGCATGCCTATTGGGGGCTCCACTCAAAATTTCTATTTCAAGAACCGATGGTCTGATTTGAACCAAATTGGCATGTTGTATAACTGGGTCATAAGTACTTGAGTGATGCCCAGAAAATTTTTTTTCGCAGCCCTGTGGGAACCCCAGGAGCTAAAAATAGAAAAAAATTCAGACACCCATATTTCAAAAACTGCACGGACCAGAATATTGTTTTTTGGTATGAAGCTTCCTCAAGGCCAGTGGAATAAGATGGACCCCAAAAATTGCTATCTGTTTTGTCATGGGTGCCGTATGGGTATGCCCATTTTAACAGTGTTGGCAATGGAAAAATGCGGAGTCATCATCTTTCTTGTATTCCATCAACTAATTTGAAACTTGTCTTCTTCTTTGAAACCACTGGGCTAAATTCATTCATATATGGCACAGACCATCTTTGGAGTATACCCTTTCTACTTTGTTGAAATGAATCTGCTGCCATCTTCAGGCTGGGTTAATGCCCCAAAAGCCTAAAAATCTTTAAAAATCATCTTCTCATGAACCACTATACAGAATGCTTTGATATTTGGTATGGAACTGCCTTTGGTGGTGAAGATTAAAGTTTGTTCAAGGGGTTGGTAGGTCAATATTTGGGCTCTCTGTCGGAGCACCCAAAATTTGTATTTCAAGAACCGATGGGCTGATTTGAACCAAATTTGGCATGTAGTATAATTGGGTCTTAAGTAGTCGATTGCTGCTTGAAAATTTTTTTCACAGCTGCAAATGCACACATTTCAAAAACTACATGGACCAGAACATTGTTGTTTTTTGGTATGCCGCTTCCTAAGGACCAGTGGAATTGGATGGACAAAAAAAAAATGCTATCGATTTTGTCATAGGATTCCATACGGGGAGGTCCATTTTAACATTGTTGGCAATTGGAAAATGCTGAGTCATCATCTACCTTGTTCTCCATCAACTAAGAATTCTTCAGAACCTTTGAGCCAAATCTAAACTAATTTGGTACAAAACATCTCGGTGGAGTATACTCTTCTGAGATTTTTCCCCCAAAGTTGCTACTCCCCTTTGGGCTGGGGTTAATGCCCCAAAAGTCTAAAATTTAAAAAAAAAATCTTTTTATGTATTACCACAGAGAATGCTTTGAAATTTGGTATGAAACTTTCTTTGGTGGTGGCGATTGAAATTTGTTCAAGGCAAGGTGGCAGGTCAATATTTGGGCTCTCTGTGGTAGCATGTCCATCTTTGGCTCCACCCAAAATTTCCATTTAATGAACCGATGGGCTGATTTGAACCAAATTTGGCATAAAACTGCATGGACCAGAATATTGTATTTTAGTATGAAGCTTTGTAAGGAGCAGTGGAATCAGATAGACCAAAACATTTCTTTCAATTTTGGCATAGGGATGCCCATTTGAACACTGTTGGCAATGGAAAAATTTTGAGTCAGTATCTTTCTTGTGCTACATCAACTTAGTATTCTTCTTTAGAACCTTTGGGCCTAGTCTGAACTAATTTGGTACAACGCATCTTGCTGGAGTTTACTCTTTTGATTTTTTCCCAAAAAGTTACTATGCCAATTGGAGTGGGGTTAATGCTCCATTAGCCCAAAATGGCTTTAGAAATCATCTTCTCATAAGCCACTTGCAATAATGCTTACATTTTTGGTGTGGGACTTACTTTAGTGATGCAGATTAACATTTTTTCAAAGAAACTCCGTAGGTCAAAATTTGGGCTCCACTCAAAAGTTCTATTTCCAGAACCAATGGGCTAATTTCAACCAAATTTGTCATGTAGTATAAATGTGTCATAGGTACTTGATTTCTGTCCAAAATTTGTTTTTTTGAGGGGCTTGGGGGAGAACCACAGACAAACCATTGTCTGTATGGACACCTTTTTGAGACTTCACAAAACAGAGCTTTGTTTTTGCCTAGGAAGCTTTCCTTGGTCCAGCAGAAATGAATGGCCAAAAAATTGCCTTTGGTTGTGTCATAGCAAATCAAAAAATTACTCTTGCTGTCCATCGCTTACTGACACACTCATCTCTTTTGACAACTTAAGCCAGGTGAGCATTTTAGGCCCACTTGAGCCTGTGGTTTCAGTTTTGTGTAAAAAAAAATAGATTATGACCCCTCATTGGAATAAGCTCAGTGAGCTTGTTCCATTGAGGGGTCATAAGCTATGTTTTTGAGACAAAAAATGAAAAAAATAATGAAAATGGAATGGTACATTTTGTGAAAAGTGCTTGCCAATTTTGGCCATTACATTGGGTAAAGGATTAAATCAAGTGCTTCTAAATATTTTATCACCGAAAATACAAACCACGCCAGTTCCTGGCAAAAAATCAACAAATGCCTTTGATTTAAGGCAGCAACAGAGAAAGATCTCCAACTGTACGAATCTAAAAGCCACTCCATAAAACAGAATACAATATCAGACAAATAAGTTGTAAGACATATATGCAAAATTCTTTTTCTCTCGAATTTTCTTTCATTTCCTTTTTGTTTGCAAAATACTTCTGAATTCTCTCTCATTCCCTTTTTTCTGACATCAGTATTCTATTCTACCATTAATATTCATTCAGAGTTCATCCAGAGTTTGCAATGATGAATGCCAAAGGAAATAAACAAAAAACAATTTAATTTGCAGCAGTCAGTCATTGAACTTTATCCAGGCAGAGTTCCTGTAAAACCTTGGATTCCCTGTGGTAAACAAGCTCTGTTTACTGGTAAAATAGGACTCCATCACCAATGCTTGGTATGAACGTCCTCTAAAATGGGCAACATGGGTATAAACGATTTACTAAACTTCACTTTATCTCAATATTATGGTCATGATTAACCATTGTGCAGAAATATGTGACCTTAAACACCAATAAATAAATAAATATGGCCTGGGATTCAAGGAATGGCCTTGAATTTGACTAAGAGCCATTCAAGGCCTTGAAATACTTAAAATGAGGCCTTGAAAGTTCTTGAATATTCATGAAATAAAAACACAGATAAAGCACATTATTATAGCAATATGCCAGAGTTTGTGAAGGCAATGTCTTAACTAGGATTCTCTGGTTGTTAATTACCGCTCTTCCCACCTCCCTTAAAGGGAAGTGGGAGGAAGGGGTAATAACCAGAGGGTCCTATTTAGGACTAGTGAAGAAGAGGGCTGTCACAATCCTTGAATTTGGGTATTAGAGGACCTTGAAAAATGTCAAGAAACATCCTTGAATAGCCTTGAAGTTTTTGCCTGCAGGAACCCTGTAAAGTAATTTTTATGCCCCCACCAATTTGGCGAAGGGGCATTAAGTGTTACCCTTGTCCGTCATGAGAATTACATAATTTGATTATTTTGTTTACAGAATTGTTGATTACATAATAATTAAGATATGTGTTTATAATTATCCGAAAACAAATCGATCATGACCCTGCTACCAGTGGCAGGGGTGGGAGAATAAACGCCCCAATGCAGAACAGCAGACAATAAATGGGCTGGGATCGCAAGATGTATGGGTGGGGAAAAAACAGCAATATTACATATTGCATTTAACTGAAAGAGCATTCACACAAATCCTGCTGATGTCAAACCCAGGCTAGACCCTCTTGGCCAGTTGTTAACAACATTAACCCATGTGTTTTAAATTAAATGAGAAAACTACAATCTCTAATCAGTGTCCTGACCTTAGTATGACCTTATTCTAACTGTAGAACCCTCAGTCCATACAAACATTTTCATGCCAGTTAACATTATAACATGAATTTTTAACCCATCAACAATCAATTGCTGGGCCTGCGCACACAAAGCAGTTTTCCTGTTTTTGACAGTAAAACAACCTTTCCGGATGCTAACTTTAGTTTGACTCTGCGAAATGAAACAAAATTTTATACATAACCACATGATACAGGTTGGGATTGATAGTGGGCTTGGTCTGATATTTTTTGGCAGACTTATTTCCCTTTTCCTACAAAGAAGACAAAAAGCAGGGGGCATTAGTGTCCCATGGACATCTTTGGTGTCCTGCTATATTGCTATGGTTTAACTGGTAGAGTGCTGGAAGCCCAAATTTGGGCTTTATTCTGAAGTGCCAGTTCCACAACTTAAAGGCTTCATATTCAGTGGATGTCGTTCATATCAGCTTTGAAGTGAAATTATTTAGCCTGCTTGGATTTGCCTTGTTACAATTTCTGGGAGAGTGCCTATTGGCACTCTCCCATAAATTCTAACAAGGCAAACATATGTGAACTAATTTTGATGACCAAAAATAATTCAGCGCTCTACCAGTTAATGGAGATAAGATACAATATTTATTAATTCAATTTCAACAAACATAAATGACTAGAAACTCATGCTTGGTAGTTGGGGGTGGGGGCATATCCACCCTTGGAGTTCCACTTGTTTTGAATGTGTCATCTACTAATTGCATTGGGCAGGGGTAAACCGATTAATTTTTTTTTTATTGATTCCAGATAGCGTAGATAAATGGTTTTGCACAATTAGAGAACTGGTATTGAAAGAAACATATCCAAAACATTCAAAAATACACTTGCTAAGTATTTTGGAACATAGAGCGAGAAAATGGAGTTCAGATGGAAAACAAGTACCATCAATGGTGAAGATTGTCAACAAAACATCCAATGTTGAAACTCAGGTAACTTAACCCCTAGCAGTCTGGGAGTGCAACATAACTTTTTTACAATCACTCTATTTTTCTATTTTTTAACTAGGAATATAACCAGTTATATCTTGTTTGACAGAACTCACTGAGCTCTGTCAAACTAGTTATATTTGGTTAAATATGAAACTGCATTATGGGAAATATTTGCTTCTGAAAACTTTCCATTTTGACATCAGAGAACAGAAGTTAGTGCCAGAATGTCCTGAAATGGCAACAGAAATCCTACTCCAAGACTGCAGATTATTCTTGAGTGCTACTTATTTAGTAGTCATTGAATTTTCAAGATATTTTCATGACTCCCTAAAATTGATCTTGTGGACAAATTGTTCATTAATTAAGTCAATTGAGCTTCAAAGCACAGGAAATTACAAGGTTTTTGTGCCTGAAACTCTGAATGGAGTATGTTGGGGGTGGAACCCTTGCAACCCCTATGATGGTATTTGATAACATTTTTAGCTCACCTGCTTCTATTAGAAGTGGTGAGCTATTGTCATGACCTCATGGGTTACTGAACTACATTGCAGTAATGTTGCAGTAATATTTAACCCTCATTGCATGCATATTTGAGGAATTTGAGGCTGATTTTCTGCCAAAACTTGTAAGAATTAGCGTTTAGGCGTTGTAAGAATTTGCGTTAAAGTCAGCTTTTGTGCAGATTGTGGTGCCTTCACCTCTCATTACTGTTTATTTTCTCATTTCAATAACTACTTTAGGTATTAACTCCACTGTTTGCAGAAATTTAACTGATTTCTTCTCTTTTTTTTCAGTCACAATGTTCATGTTTTTCTCTGACTTACTCAATTTTAAGTTCTAAAAGTTTGTGTTAAGGTGAGTTCTGTTTCTATGTGTCTTTCCAGGCAATTGATATTGTACACATGGGTTACTGAACTACATTGCGGTAACGTTGCGCCCTCATTACATGCATTTTTGAGGAATTTGAGGGGGATTTTGGGGACTTATATTCACTTTCTTTAAAAAAAATTTGTTTAACTTTTTTTTTTTTATTTAATACTTTCTCATACTTGTTACTAGTAACATTAAGGCTTATTTTAGTTGTTGATGTGATGTATTTTTCTTGGGACTTATAGTCACTTTCTTGAACGAATGTTTTTCCGCAACTCCTCTTTAACCAATGAATGTAGTTCAATTACAGTTTCAGTGATTCTTCATTACATAATGCCATTTTGCACCTCCTATTTTATTTTTTTTTGATCTGATGTATTTTTATTTTGTAAAAAATAAATTTATGAAAGCCTTTCCTAATTCTTATTTATGATTTAATATCTGGCCTCACGATTCATATTCTTAATCATAAACATTTCTAAAAGAAAAAAATGCTTTTATATCCAATGATTCTATGTTGAATTGATATATAATAAATGCAGAAATATAGACTTTCCAAAGCCATCACATAAACCACATTAATCATTTGATGCCTAGTTAATGATTTATATTAACTAAATATTAGGCATGTTTCATTGGAACGACATTATCAAGTGCGAATGTAGGTGAGCGTTGGGATGTAACATCCCTCTTGTTGGCATTTGCAACATGTTACTTGGGATAGGAAGCAAGCAAGGTTGTCCAAAGTGGCAAACCAGTTCCATATTCAGCCAGCTGGGTTGCTTTAACTTAATCTAGGGCTGCACAGTATGCAGGAAATTACCAGTATTGAGAATGATACCAGATGAATACCGGTATTGTTTTAAAAGTACCGATATATCGTAAGAAATGATACTGCATCAAATTATCGAAGTTGAAGTCAATATATTAAAAAGCAACAGTCACTGTATTCTGTCATTCCCCAAATGTCAGTCATAGAAAACGCCCTCTGGGGACCTCATTCTGTTGATGACTGACTGCTTATTTCCAGGCTTGTGAAAAACACCTGTTTGACTTGTCAACTTCACCTAGAGATGGGCAGTATGTCAAAAATTGGTGTGATCTTGAGTAGATACTGATTAGCAAAGCAAGTAAAAGTTATCAAATTGTTTGGTATGTTGGTTTTACTGTCAACCCTTTACCCAATGCTCACCATATCAAAATTTATTACTTTGAATATTGTTTTTTTATATTTTTCAAAACATTCCAACAAAACCATACCATGTAATCCCTCATTGGAACAAGCTCGCTGATATTTTCAGAACCGATAGGCTGATTTAAATACTGATTTAAACCAAATATGGTATGCGGCATTATTGGGTCATAAGTACTTGATACATGCAAAAAATATTTTTCCTGCATCGCTGACGAAACCCTAGGAGCTAAAAATAGAAAATTTTCCAAGCACCCATATTTCCAAAACTGCATGGATTAGAGAACTGTTATATGGTATGAAGCACCTTTATGACCAGTAGAATGGAATGGGCAAAAAAATATTGCAATCATTTCTGTCATAGGGTACCCTGTGGGGAATCTAAAAAACAAGTCCTCAGATTTTCAAAAATTAAAAAATCTTCTCCAGAAGCACAATATTTTGATATTTGATATACAACATAAATAGGAGGATCAGACTCAAGATTGTTCAAATCATGTCCCTGAGTTTATATTTGGGCTCCATCCATCTGGGAGCCTGAATTTTAACTTAGTGCAATAAGAGGAATTTTGTAAGAAAATCATCAGATTCACCTATTAATATTTGGTATACAGCATCTTAATGTGGGTCAGATTCAAGTTGGTTCAAATCAAGTCTCTGGGTTCATATTTGTGCTCCCACAGACTTTAACTTATTGAAATATGCAAAATATTGTTTGAATACCTTCTTCTTCGGATCCATCAGTCATAATTTTGTAATATTTGTTATACAACATCCTTAGGGTAGTTGGATTCAAGATTGTTCAAATCAAGTCCCCTGGTTCATATTTGAGCTCCCTATGGGAGTCTAAATTTTAACATAATGCAATAAAAGGAATACTCTTTGAAAGTCTTTTTTCTGATCCACAGTGAGAATCTTTTGATATTTTGTGTTTTGCATCTTTATGGGAGTCAGATTCAAGTATGTTCAAAGCATGTCCCTGGGTTCGTATTTGGCCTCTCATGTGGAGCCTGAATTTTAACTTTGTGTAGTATGGGGAGAAGTCTTTGAAAATCTTCTGATCCTCCAGTCAGAATCTTTTGATATTTGGTATACAGCATCTTTATGGGCAGATTTGTTCAAATTGAGTCTGTGAGTTCATATTAGGGCTCCTTACCAAATTTTAAATTTGTGCGATATGAGGAATATTACTTTAAAAATCTTCCTATCCACAACTCAGAATCATTTGATATATGAGATACAGCATCTTCATGGAGGTCAGATTCAAATTTGTTCAAGTGAAGTCCCCAAGTTCATATTTGGGCTCCATAAGGGAGTCTAAATTGTAACTCTCTGCAATATGAATATAATTCTTTCAAAATTATCTTATTCAGATCCACCAGTCAGAATCGGTTGATTTTTGGTACATGAAATCCTTTGTAAGGTCAGATTGAAGTTTGTTCAAAGCAAGGCCCTGGGTTGATGTTTGGGCTGTTATGTGTGCAATATGAAGAATATTCTTTGAAAATAGCTTTCTTTAGATCCATCAGTCAGAATCTTTTGATATTTAGAGTACAGGTTAACATTGTTAAATGGTTAATACTGAATTTTTCTGACAAAACTTGAAACTAATATGTATTATTAGGAATATACAGGGTGTGGAACCATAATACCATGGGAAGGTGTAGAGTGCTTGTGTATATTTTAGTTGATGATTAAGCAGACATTTGTAATTTGCCAAATGATTGTATTTTCTTCCTTTCAGACAATAAAGGAATCCAAGCCAGTTTTAAAAGAAGTTCCAAAAAGGTAGCCTAGTATTGCAGTAATCTTTATAATGCAAAAACTGAAGTGAATCAGCTTCAGATAGTGTCAGGGGTATTTGTATAATTGAAGCATATCTAACTTGAAATGACACTGTTCAGTAGAATATTCTTGTTAACCCTTAAGGGCCTGCACCAGTGACCTGAATTCCCAATGGCCCACAACCTCTATATATTCAGGGGGGAGGGGGGTAACAGGAAGACAGCCAATCTGGCTATGTTACTCCCCACGATTTACATATGTGTTTTCATGTAATTTTATCATCTTTATTATTGTTATATCACCCACTTGAAAAGTGGGAGGTATGTAGTGTTCACTTGGTCCGTCCGTACGTCCATTCATAACGCTTTAGGGGGGTACACATCCGCTATCCGCAACTCCTCCTAAACCAGTGAATGGATTTCATTGAAACTCTCAGACATTCTTTTACATACACTGAAGATGTGCACCTCCTATATTTTTATACTGTACCAATGACCCAGACATAGCTGGTGCTAACTCTTAAAATACTAGGGCCAAACACAAATTTTGCCCCCCCAATCCCCAAAATTTGCATCTAAAACCAGAAGAAATCATGTCCTGAAGGTCCTCCATACTTTGCCCTTACTGTGCTTGCGCAGTGTCAAGGACGTCCCGAAATTGGCGCCAATTATCATTCTTTGTTTGGCCCTTCATCGGTTAACATCTGACTGATCTTTGTGCTTGTAAATCTCAGTTTAAATGATGCCAGACACATAAATATTGGAGAAATGGTGATTCTAAGGAGGATATAGAAGGAGGAGAGGAAAAAGGAGTGACAGAAAATATTCAGGGCTGTAACTTAAAATTTTGTAATGAAATTATGTTAAGTTGCCTATTTTCGAGGCATGGGCCTGTTGTTGTCATTCTTGCTATGAAGTTGCACTGCTTATTCAGTGTTTCCTCTCTCCTTGTCCTGTAAGTACCCCCTTGCTATTCTCCCATGTTTTTGGCATATTTTTGAGTAAGATTACTTCTAAAATTTCTTGGGAGAATTAGCTTGGTAACAGAATGAATTCTGTTATTTTCCCCATGTTTACGTTCTCACCCATGGGTGTTTAGACGTTGTGTTCTGCATCTACCATCTGATGTTCTGCAGATTCTTCCCTGGAAGTCTCTGTTTTGCATCAAATAGTGTGTATTTTGATAACTGATTTCGGGCCAGGATTG
Source organism: Pictodentalium vernedei (assembly GCA_031216915.1). Taxonomy (NCBI): domain Eukaryota; kingdom Metazoa; phylum Mollusca; class Scaphopoda; order Dentaliida; family Dentaliidae; genus Pictodentalium; species Pictodentalium vernedei. The sequence continues at coordinate 590,429,575 of CM062295.1, read as the reverse complement.
TCAGTGCCTGGAGTCATGTTTTCTGGTGTTTATACACTTCTTGTTTACATTGGCAACAGTCTCTTTTGAGGGGGGCTTTTTGCCTTTGTAGTATTTTATCTCATTACAAGATACATTATTATTATCAGTAAGTGTTGCATTAATTATTTAAAATAATTATAAAATTTTTGTCCACACTTAGCCTTGGGATCCATTGGGGCTCAACGTTACTTTTCAGAAACTTGGGCTTCGCTGAAAAAATATTTTTCAAAAATTATTTTTGATTTCAGTTGTTTTTTCAATGTTAATGGATCATGTTATTATGTATCTTTGTTTTCAGGGGTTCGTGCGAGTATTAGGACTTTTTGTTGTCTTTTCACAATGAAAGGATATTGTTCAAATTGTAATAAGAGGAAATCTTCCTCTGACTTTCATGATCATTGTATCAATTGTAGTCAGTGTACTCGCACTAACTCCTGTTCAGAATGTGAATATTGGGATGACAAACATTGGAAACGTGTGTCACGGTATGTTGTTAGCGGGGAAAGGGCTATTCCGGTCCTTTCTCCGCAGGGTCACTCTACTCTATCAGTTTCTATTTCAGAGGAACATGAACAGGGTGATGTTTCCATGTTATCTTCCAAAAGTGCGCTTCCGTCGTCACAATCTAATGAAGAGCTAGCGGCAAAAGTGCTCATGGAGATATGACAGTTGCCTAAGAGGTCCCTAGTAGGATTGACGGCGCTGTCATCCGCTAGCTCGCCCGGTGTAGCGTCCATTCACCGAATGGTTCGGTAGCCGGGTTCGTCCGTTTTGCTGTCCAGGAGGGAGTGTTGGGTGATGCGAGCACTATAAACATACTAGGTGCACACCCAGTGACGGTGGATAAAAGGAGAGATCGGAGAAAGCCTTCTAGTCCGGTTCCTAGCTCGTCCAGGTCCAGCCGGGCCGCGAGCGAGAGAGGCCCCTCTCTCGTACAACAACATCTGGGACCAGATGTTGTGGTACAAAATGTTTCGCAAGCGGAGCACACGTCCGCTGCTCGGGACGCTCCGTTGTATAGGCAGTCCGCTGAGACTGCTCAGGCTTCCTCATCCTCTCAGCAGCGCACACGACCGCACCTTGGCTACGTGACCGCGGATATTCTGCCAGGTTCGCCGATCAGGGATTCATCGGCGACCAGGTCACGCCATCCGGTAGCCAGGGACACGAGGCCGATAGACTCCGGACGTTTGCATAGGAAAAGCATGCGGGAGTCAGTTGATGCGGAGCTTGCGGCGGCTAAGCAGCGAAAGACTGCTACTCCGCAGGCCTCGATGACGGATGTGCTAGCTCAGATAGCACAAATTATCGCAGCATCCCAGCAAACGACAGAATCGTCGGATCAGGAATTATCCGATGGCGCTGGGTCGGTACGCTCCGCCGAAGCATCAGGTGCGGACGACCGGGAGCATCATGAGGTCCGACCGGATGGCGAAAGGGATACTGAGGACTTGGAGCTATCCCTTTCAGAACAACATAAAGCTGCCGTGGATTTCATCCGGCACTTCCTTCCTCAAGTTGTTCTGTCGGGCCAGACTGCTGCGATACCGGGTAAGAGCTTGATACCGTCATTGGACACTGAATTCTTTGAGCGGCTCAGAGACATCGTCCCTGAGTTTCTGTCTCAGTCCAATAATGTCACAAGAACATTTGAATTATTGAACGACGCTCTCTTCAAGCTTGCTTCCAAAACAGGCAAAGCTGGTTTCTTGTCCGCCAGTGCTCTTAACCTGCTTTTCATTAATTCAAGGAATAAATTCGATACGGCAGGACAGGGTATTCCGAGAGTTCCTCTGCGTCTTGACGACGAGGCGGAAGACTTAGAGTTGTCATTACCGTCGTCTATGTCCATTCCAACCGCGGTGTTGGATACGACAATTACGTCTAACAGAGCCAGTTTAGACGCTTTATCTTACGCAGACCACCTTACAAAGGCGTTATCACTGCGTCTTCAAGGGAAAGAATTCCAGGATATACAATCCTCTTTAAGACTTCTTTCAAGGGCAGTAGCTTATTCCACGTATAACTCCGCCTTTTCAGTGGCAAACCTGGAGTTGGTTAGACGTGACGCAGCCCTAGCTACATCCACACGCATGGATAGTAAGGTGAAGAACTCTCTCAGAGTCGCTTCGGTCTCCGGAGAGCTTCTCTTCGACAGCAAGCTTTCAGCAATCTACGATAAAATTACTAAGAAAGCTTCGGATTCTCTGCTGTTTAAATCCGCTTCCAATAAGTCGGATACGGCAGATAGGAGTAAGACAGGCACTTCTGGGACTAATACGCCCAAGAGAGGTTCCTATAGAGGTTCCGGTGCGTCCTCTTGGTCTTATTCTAGAGACCGTCAAGGCAGCGACTCACGTGCGGGACGTCCTTTGGGCCGGGACAACCGGTCGGACGCCCCGAGGTCGACGGGTCGTGGAGGACGTGGTTTCACCTCCCGCAAGCCTTGCAGGTTCAGGAGGTGATGGTTTCAACCTCTATCGTGTTCCGGTTGGCGGAAGGTTGTCGAGTTTTTCAGAAGAGTGGGCGTCGATTACGGACGACCCTTGGGTGAGAGGGGTGATTTCGGAAGGTCTAAGAATATCCTTCAAACGAAAGCCTCCATTAACTCGAAGTCCAAAATGGACGCAACTTCCATCAAATCCGCAGAAAAGAGACGCTCTGTTATCGGAGGTGCAGTCTCTTTTAATGAAGAACGCGGTAGAGGTCGTAGAAGACCAGGAAACACCGGGATTCTACAGCCATCTATTTCTGGTTCCGAAACCAGACGGCTCGTTCCATCCAGTCATAGATTTGAGCTGGATAAACAAGCTGATCGTCGCTCCGAAGTTCTATATGGAAACGATTCGATCGGTCAGAGCGAGTATTCGGGTGAACGATTATGCTACAAGCATAGATCTCAAGATGCGTACTTTCACGTCATGGTACATCCGACATTCAGAAAGTATCTACGCTTCGCAGTCCTAGGAGTGGTGTATCAATTCCGGGCCATGTGCTTCGGATTGAACCTAGCACCCTGGGCTTTCACTCGGGTAATGAACTCGGTAATGATGTATTTCCGAGCTCATTCGTCTGCGGTAACGTCGGCCTACCTGGACGACATTCTTCAGAGGTACGGCAACGAGTTAACGCTTCAGAACGATGTGTAGAATCTGCTTCTATTGCTCCGACGTCTCGGTTTTGTTATAAACGAGGAGTAATCGGATCTGGTGCCGTCCAAGTCATTCACTCATCTGGGAATGAGCTTCGAGACGCACAACAATCTCGTTCGTCTGCCGTTAACCAGAGTGAAATTAGTCAGTTGTTACACTCGCTATTGTCTTCATGCAGACAAAGTCACAGCGAGGGAGTTCATGAGACTGATAGGTCTGTGCGGAGCCGCTGCGGATCTCATTCCGATGGGGCAGTTACGCGCTCGTCCTCTCCAAATCTTCTTGACTCAGAATTGGAGTGTGAAGATTCATTCGCTCGACATAGACGTTCTCTTGTCAGATCAAGTGAAACAAGAGATTCAGACTTGGGCAAACATTCAGTGGTTGACTCAGGGAGTTCCGCTGCAGTTGCTGGATCCGATTTTTTCGATTATGACGGATGCCAGTCAAACAGGTTGGGGTGCATCATTGATCCCAACAGATTCGAGGTGCCAGGGTCTTTGGGATCCACAGTTTCTAAGCAAGCACATAAACATCAAGGAAACGATGTCAATTTGGCTTGCGTTACGTCATTGGGTGGACATTATTCAGAAAGCTCATTTCCAAATCCTGTCCGACAATACGACAGTAGTGGCGTATATCCAGAACCAGGGAGGCACTCATTCCGTTCCGTTATTCAATTTAACGGAAAGAATCCTTCTGTTTGCTCTAGAACATCAAGTTCTACTTTCAGTCCGTCATATACCGGGTCGTCTGAATGTACTAGCGGACTCCCTTTCACGGAAGGGTCGCTTGTTGCCGTCGGAATGGACTCTCAACAAACAGGTTTTCAATCAGATTTGCTACCAATGGGAACGGCCAATGATAGACTTATTTGCGACACATCTCAACAATCAGTTGCAGACGTATGTGTCACCATGTCTGGATCCAAGAGCATTTGCAGTAGACGCTCTATCGATCTCATGGGACGGAATGATGGGATATGCGTATCCTCCAGCGCCGTTAATTCACCAAGTATTGCTAAAGATAAAACAATCTCAATGCAAGATTCTGTTGGTAGCATCTCTGTCTCCACAGAGACCGTGGATAAATCTACTCAGGTGTCTGCTGTGGGACCTACCGCGAAAGCTTCCTCCACGGAGGGATCTTCTTTCGCAGGGGAAACCGCGTCAACTTCATCACAACCCGCAAGGTCTCAACCTTCACGTTTTTCTGTTGTGCGGTCCTTCTTGCATGGCAAGCACTTTACAGGACGAGCAGTGGACGTGATTTCTAACTGTAGGAGGACCTCCTCTTCGCTAAACTATGCGGCTAAGTGGAAGGTTTTTCGTCGGTGTAGGGATCATTCTGTTGATATTTTTGATCCCTCCATACCAGACATTGCAAACTTTCTAGTATACTTGTTTGACGAGTTCAAACTGCAACCTGTTACTATTAAGGGTTATAGGTCTATGTTATCTGATACCTATGCACACCATGATAGTTTACAAATTGGATCTAATGTCTCTTTATCTAAGTTAGTTAGAAACTTCTCGATAAATAGACCCAGAACTCTTAGATTAATTCCTAAGTGGAATTTAGCTTGGGTTCTTCTTAAATTGAAGGAAAAGCCATTTGAGCCTCTTGGGACAGTAGATTTCAAATTCTTGTCTTATAAGACAGCTTTTCTCTTAGCTTTCTCTTCTGCTAGAAGAGTCAGTGAGCTTCATGCACTATCGGTGGACGATTCTCACTATCGTAGTGTTGGGAACACTATCACCTTCACTACTAATGTTGGATTTTTAGCTAAGAATCAGGCTCCTAATAAATATCCGGAACCTATTGTTATTAAGGCTCTGCCGTCTTCAGATGGGCGTAGGCCATTACTCTGTCCTGTTAGAGCTTTACGTATTTATAAACAAAGATCTCAGTTTATCAGAAAGGGACGAAAACGCTTCTTTCTGTCTCTGATGCCTAATAGAAAGGACATTTCGGTCCATTCTATTGCTAGATGGATTCAATTAACTATCCGTACTGCTTATGAAAATTTATCTTCTACTCAGCAGTCTGTGCTTAAGATCTCGGCTCATGAAGTAAGAGCTCTTTCTACATCTTGGGCTTACGCAAATAGTGTTGCTATTACAGATTTAATGAAGGCTGCTTATTGGTCTCAGCCATCCACATTCACAAATTTTTATCTCAGAAATATTGAGTCCATTTCTGGAGACCTGCATTGTTTAGGTCTGTTATCTGTTGCTCAGAATGTCGTCCACTAAACAGTTGCAACTATAGTTATGCAGGCTTTCTGTTCCGGCAGTGACTCCGTCCTGCTGCCCTCTTTGCTCTGGGCTATTTGACCCAGGGCAAGGGGAAGGGGGGGGGGAGGATGTTCCCTTAGGTCACCTGCTTTATAGTGAAAAGCAAGGGGATTCCTCCTCCGGTGTCAGTAATTCTGAGTCGTTTCCGGGATGGTTTTAAAGTGTAATATTAATGTTAAAAATTCATTCATGTCATATTTTTAAAGTGTAGCTCGGTGTGAAGCATTTGTATATGTCAAGTGTCAAACGGGCGTTAATATACAATCCTCGGACACTTTTAATAGAATATAAAGAGTCTCAAATCTCTGGACTAACTTTATTTATTGGCTTACTTTAAAAATAATTAGTATAAAGGGTTATACTGGATGTTAATAGAGAACATGAATGTTATTGTGCTCAATTATGAAGGGTATTGTATCTTTCTAACTTATCTTAAAATAAGAAAGATACATGTAAAGCCTAATACTCCTTTTCTCCTTGAGGGGTTCACTCTATCTTTTTTTTTTTGTTGAGCTTATTGGATTTTCCTCTATGTCCTAGGCCCTCCAGCCTTTTTACTATTCAGCTATGTCTGGGTCATTGGTACAGTATAAAAATGTTAAAAAATTTATAGTAATTTATATATTTTTTATACTTACCAATGACCCAGACGGGGATGGCCCTCCCAGGAGTTGAGAACTCATACCTCCCCGCTGAGTACATAGCGCTGACCAGGCACTGCTCGTAAGAATGATAATTGGCGCCAATTTCGGGACGTCCTTGACACTGCGCATGCGCAGTAAGGGCAAAGTATGGAGGACCTTCAGGACATGATTTCTTTTGGTTTTAGATGCAAATTTTGGGGATTGGGGGGGGGGGGGGGGGGGCAAAATTTGTGTTTGGCCCTAGTATTTCAAGAGTTAGCACCAGCTATGTCTGGGTCATTGGTAAGTATAAAAAATATATAAATTACTATAAATTTTTTAACTTTCTTTTCAGATATTTCCATTTTTCCAGTTTCCCATGTTGAAAAATGAACTTTGTCAGATTCAATTGACATTCTGAACAGATCTGCTATCCGCAACTCCTCTTAAACCATTGAAAAGATTTCATTGAAACTTTCAGACATTCTCTTACATACATTGAAGATGTGCACCTCCTATTTTCTTTTCAGATATTTTCATTTTTACAGTTTCCCATCCTGAAAAATGAACTTTGTCAAATTCAATTGACATTCTGTACAGATCTGCTATCCGCAACTCCTCTTAAACCATTGAACAGATTTCATCGAAACTTTCAGACATTCTTTTACATACATTGCAGATGTGCACCTCCTATTTTCATATTTTCAGTTCCCCGTCTTCAAAAATTTCTGCAATCCGCTACTCCTCTTAAACCATTGAACAAACTCCATTGAAACTCACGGACCTTCTTTTACATACACTGAAGATGTGCGCCTCCTATTTTTCTTTCAGATGTTTTCATATTTCGATGTCCGTCTGTCCGTTACGCTTTAGGGATGTACACATCTGCTATCCACAACTCCTCTTAAACCATTGAACGGATTCCATTGAAACTCTCAGACATTCTTTTACATACATTGAAGACGTGCCCCTCCTATTTTCTATTCAGATATTTTCATATTTACAGTTCCCCATATTCAAAAATGGTCTTTGTCAATTCAGGTTTTAGTCGGGAGGGGTATAGATCTGCTATCCACTACTCCTCTTAAACCATTGAACAAACTCCATTGGAACTCTCAGACATTTTTTTATATACACTGAAGATGTGCACCTCCCATTTTTCTTTCAGATATTTTCATATTCTGACATACAGCCGTTATGCTATAGGGGTATTACGTTTTGGGGGGGGGGGGGGTACACATCTGCTATCCGCAACTCCTCTTAAACCAGTGAACGGATTTCATTGAAACTCTCAGACCTTCTTTTACATACATTGAAGATGTGCACCTCCGATTTTCTTTTCAGATATTTTCATTTCTTATCAACCTACTCACAATTGTTTACTACAGGCTTGCACTACAGTGGAAGTCCCTAACTCGGATAAAATACTCTCTATTTTTGTCTTTCCCAAGCAAGTTGGGAAAGAAAAGTGGTGCAAAAGCACCAATAAAAATAAGCCAAAACTGGGTCGAGTGCAACCGGCGCAGACCCAGTACGGGACGCTCTCTCCCAAGTACAACTCCACGACTTCCGTTGCCAGTGCGCATATACCGTCTCTAAAGACTCATTCTTTTTAAAATCCGCTTCGTGTGGAGATGTTTTTGCACGCTTATCAGTGTTCCACCAACTCGATGTTTGATGATTCCTGATTCATTATACCACAGTGTATCCTTTGTATTCTCAGGAACAGTGTTTTATATATTCTCTTTTCTATTATATGTCCATAATGTATATTTATTTGCTCTCTCTCGAGTCGCGAGCGTATTTCGCGTACCATGTGGTTCGGACTTAGATTTTTTCACAATTATTGTTAATGCTTTTTTTGCAAAATTTTCTAATTGTGTTAGAGTTAGGTGTCAGTGGGGTACCACTCCTACAGTGTTTCTTCTTTCTTTTGAGAGTAGTCTTCCTGTTGGGTGGTTCCCGGTCGACCGTCTGGGGTCTTTGTTTCTGTCACCTTTCTCTCTTCTTTAGGGGTGTTCTGTTTTCTCATCTCACCTTCTCTGCTCCTCTCACCTCTATCATGCCCAGGACAATTCCTTGTGGGCAATGTCTGCTGCCAAATCATGTGGACGATGTACATTCGTCTTGTTCCTCCTGTAATGGGTGTTCGGCCGAGCGGCCGTGTGGTGTCTGTGGAACATGGTCTTCCACCTTCTGGGCGTCAGTAAACCGTGTCGTTCGTTCTCATGGCCGTGCCTCCCGCTCCCGCGGGAAAGGAGATCGTGGTCGTTCGGGGCCTCCTGAGCCGACTTTGTCTGGTGAGAGTTATTCCTCCTCCGTGGGGGATGTGCAGTCTTTTCCTGTGGTGGATACTGCGGGAGCCGTTGAGTGTTCTGGTGTAGAGATGCCTGGTTCCGGGACTACGGTCCCCCTCCAGTCGACATCTGAGGCTGTCACTAGGGTTGTGACTCCTCCTTCGCAGCCGAGCTGGTGTGCTCTCTCCACTTTTTCACCAGCCTCAACGACTCTCGACGTATCTACTACTGTTGCTGGCCCGTCTGCTTCGTTGTCTGTTTCAGCCGGCCTCGGCTTTTCGCTGCAGGGGACTGCAGGACTGTCCGATACTGTAGGCGTGGGATATCGGCCTCAGCCTTCCCTGACTTCAACTCGGCGAAGTCGGAAGGGGCTGCCGGCCGAGCCCATCGCTGTGGTCTCTTCGCCGTCGAGCACCACAGTTGTGTCTTTGGATTCGGATGTTCGTAGTGGAAACACTATGAACTCTGTGGCATTTCCGTCTACTCACTCTGGTCACACGACCAGTTTTGGGGGACCAACGCTTTTTGTGCAGCCTGGACCTTCTGCCCCGCAGAGGTCCGCGGTGACTCTCATGAGTTCTCGCAATATTGATCCTCGGGGTGCTTCGTACCCCTATACACGTCTGCCTTCAGATGTTTCGGCTGCCGCCCGCCGTCCCGCGTCGGGTGTTTTGGAGGATCGTGACCCTTCGCTGGTTAAGAGGGTCAGAGGTGAAGCCACTTTGCCGGTTCGCTCCCCTGTCGAACCGGTCGGTACAGGCAGTGAGCTTAGGGAGGCCCTCTCCTTACCCACTCAGGTTCTTTCTAAGAGCCTTCCTGTTGCTTCCAGCGAGGCTATGGGTGGTTTCCAGGCGCCTCCTATGGCGCCGCCTCCCGGGATTGGAAACAGGCCGGTTTCCGATTCCTCTGGTGTCCCGACACCATAGGAGGCGTCGGCTGGTTTGCCCATGATGGGCTATGTGTCTTCTGACTCTGGGGAGGAGTCCGACATGCTTGAGGTCGAGGGCCAGCAGTCTTCGGACTTGGGGGCGGCTCTTGACTTTGTGTTTGGGTTTCTGCCTGAGCTCAAACCTGCTAACCAGCCGACAGTGTCAGCCTGGCCGCGATCATCGGTCGCACGCCAACAGCCTACGGAGCAACCTGCTTCTGGGCGCCTTCGACCGTGCCAGTCGGTACAGGTGGTTGAAGCTTTTTCAGCATTGGATGCCAAGCTGAATTCCAAGGCTTTGAAGACTTCGTTCTTCACCAGGGTTGACACCTTTTTGCCTCCTGTGCGTTATCGTTCCTACGATTCCACCAATCTGTCAGTCTGCCAGGCTTTGACGGTTCTGGATCAGGACTCCACTTCCCTCGGGCTTTCCAAGCCCAAGTCTGCCGTCATTCCAATGGCGACTCTGGAGTCCACGTTGGGCTTATCTAGAGAGATGCTTGGCATGTTTTCTCTCTCAGATCACGTCGTCTCAGCTTTGGCTGCTTATCTGCCTCCAGATAAGTTTGACGAGGTACAGGCTCCTTTGCGTGTGCTGTCCAAGGCGCTTATGCACCTTACTCACACGCATGCCTGTAACACGGCGAATTTGGAATTAGTTCGAAGGAACGCTGTGCTGGACACAGGACGATCCCTTCCCGAGGAGCAGCGTGCTACTCTTCGATCTGCTTCTTTGGCAGGTCCTCAACTTTTCCATGGTTCTGTGTCGACGGTCCGGGATGACGTCCTACGTCATTCCAAAGATCAGCTGCTGTTTCGTCAGCTTGATCAGCCTTCTCGGGGAGGCAAGGGCCGTTCCAAGCCTAACAAGTACCCTTCTGCTTCCTCTGTGAAGCAAAAGGCTGGTCCTTCTGCCGCCGCCTCTACTTCTTACTCACGGGGTAAAGGTAGGGGTCGGCAGAATCGAGGGAAGTCTCAGGATTCTTCATTTAGCAGAGGAGGTGGTTTCTCCTCTCGCGGGCCTCGTCGGGGCTCGAAATGAAGATCCTCACCTCGACTCGTTCCAGGTTGGAGGAAGGATAGCAGAGTTCGCAGACCATTGGACCACCATCACATCCGATCCATGGGTGTTAGATGTTGTTCGGTCCGGGCTGCGCATATCCTTCCGACGGCACCCCACTCTGTCAAGGGTGCCTCTTGCAACCACAGTTCCTTCAGACATTTTACGTCGGGAACTTTTGTCCACGGAGATTGCCAATCTCCTGGCAAAGGGGGCGATCGAGGTCGTCAAGAACGTTCAGTCAGTGGGTTTCTATTCCCGCCTGTTCTTGGTGCCGAAGAAGGATGGCCGACTCCGACCGGTTATCGATCTGAGTATCCTGAACCAGTCTATCATTGCTCCCAAGTTCAGCATGGAGACTTTCAGGTCGGTCCGCCAATCAATTCACCAGGGAGATTTCGCAGCCAGCATCGACCTGCGAGATGCTTACTTCCACGTTCCGATGCATAGGGCGTCACGGAAGTATCTCAGGTTCGCTTTTCTGGGGCGAGTTTACCAGTTCAAGGCCATGCCTTTCGGCCTCAACCTGGCTCCTTGGGCGTTCACCAGACTGATGTCGCATGTGATAGCGTTCCATCGCACACAGTCCAGGGTGACTACTTCGGCATATCTGGACGATATCCTCCAGAGGAATTCCAATGCTGCCTTACTGGAATCGGATGTCGCCACTCTGTTGAGCTTTCACGTCGCTAGGATTCAGAGTCAACGAGGAGAAGTCGGACCTGGTCCCTTCTCAGTCGTTTTGTCATCTGGGGATGTCTTTCCAAACCAAATTCAATTTGGTGGCTGTTCCCCAGGCCAAGGCTTTGATTCTCTCAGCTTTTGCTCTGACTCTGTCCCAGTCCAGGTCCGCGACCGCTCGGAGTTTTCTCCGGCTGATCGGTCTCTGCGGTTCGGTGACGGATCTCATTCCTCTAGGTCGGCTGCATGTCAGACCTCTCCAACACTTTCTGCTCAGTCGTTGGAGGCCGAATGTAGATTCTCTGGATCAGGTGCTTCCGTTTCCGGACTCTTTGTATCCTCACCTTCTTCCCTGGACAGATGTTCAGTGGATTACGCAGGGTGTTCCACTGGACTTACCCACGTCCAATCGCGTTCTGACGGCAGATGCCAGCGATCTCGGATGGGGTGCGACGTTGGATCCTCTCGGTCTTTCCCTACACGGGATGTGGGACCAGGATCAAGCAGCTCTACACATCAACCAGAAGGAGCTTCTTGCTCTTCTTCTGAGTTTCAGGCAGTGGATCCCTCACCTGTCGAATCGCCAGGTCCTTCTACTATCCGACAATTCGACAGTGGTTGCTTACATTCGGAACCAGGGCGGCACGCACTCGCTTCCGATGTACGAGTTAGCTCGGGATCTTCTACTGCTCGCTCAGGATGTTCACGCCGGAGTGGTTGTTCGTCACATTCCCGGTCGTCTGAACGTCCTAGCCGACTCCCTGTCCCGACAGGGCAGGGTTGTTTCCACCGAGTGGATGCTTCACAGGGCAGTGTTCCAGTCGCTTTGCGATCTCTGGGGACGTCCCAACATCGACCTCTTTGCGACTCGTTGGAACCATCAGGTGGACACTTTCGTGTCCCTGTGTCCAGATCCTCTGGCTTTTGCCGTGGACGCTCTGTCACTCGATTGGAACGGTCTAGTCGGCTACACCTTCCCGCCGGTTCCGATTCTTCCTCAGGTTCTTGCCAGAATTCGAGCCTGCAGTTGTCGAATCATTCTGATCGCTCCCCTGTCGCCTCAGCGAGTGTGGATCAATCAGCTCCGCTCGCTGATGGCGGCGGTTCCGGCACGTCTCCCGCTACGTCGTGACCTTCTTTGTCAAGGTCGCCCGAGGAGGTTTCACGTCGACCCGACTTCATTGTGCCTTCACGCATATCTTTTGTCAGGTCCTGTCTCCTCCGTAGAGGTTTTTCGAGACGAGCAGTGGAGTGCATTTCTTCTTCAAGGAGGCACTCCACTGGTTTAGCTTATGCAGCTAAATGGAAGGTCTTCTATCGTTGGTGTGCTGATCACTCTGTTGATTATGCCAATCCTTCGATTTCACAGATTGCGGAGTTTCTGGTATATCTGTTTGATTCTCGGGGTCTCCAGCCTGTTACCATTAAGGGTTACATGTCTATGCTTTCAGAGACTTTTTCTTATGTGGGGAAGCGTCGTATCGGCACTAATCCTTACCTCTCCAAGCTTGTTCGGCACTTTTCTTTGAAAAGGCCTCGGACTTTGCAGCTTACTCCACGATGGAATCTTTCGTGGGTGCTGCTTTGCTTGGGGGGGGGGGGGGGGGGGGTGGCGCCGTCCGAACCTTTATCCCAGGTGGATATGCATTTCATTTTCTCACATATAAGACGGCTTTTCTGATGGCATTTGCTTCGGCCAGACGGGTTAGTGAGCTTCACGCCCTCTCGGTTGACCCGGCCTTTTTTAGGAGCTCTCCCAACAGTGTTACTTTTACCACTGATTGCTCCTTTTTGGCTAAGAATCAGTTACCAGATACTACTCCTCCTCCTATCTGTATCAGAGCTCTTCCCTCTGTTGAGGGTACTCGCCCTTTGCTCTGTCCGGTCTATGCTATTCGCATTTATCTTGATCGGACACGCTTCATACGGAAGGGCAGAAAACGTTTTTTTCTGTCTCTCATTCCAGGTCGACAGAAGATCTCTCCTCAATCCATTTCTCGATGGATTTTCTTGCTATTCGTACGGCTTATAGTCGTTTAGCAGCTGGCGATTGTTTTACCAATCGTATTTCTGCCCACGAGGTGCGGGCACTGTCTACCTCTTGGGCCTATTCTAACTCCGTCAAGTTGTCGGATGTTATGCAGGCAGCCTACTGGAGAAATGCTTCTACTTTCTCCACCTTTTATTTGCGCCAGTTGCAGGAGCAGTCGGAGGACCTTTTTGCCCTGGGTCCTCTTTCTTCTGCTCAGGCTGTTGTCTGCCATAGCCATTAGGCTTCTTGAGGGTCAGTTTCAGCCATGTGCTGTTACTGCCCTTTTTCTGTCTGTGTGTCACACAGGCTCATATGTCTCTTTTCATTGTCCTTTACCAATGATTGCGACATTATGGTTGATAAGCCTCGGGACCTCTTCCTTCTACTTCACGGTTCCAGTTCACTAGGCTTATGTGGGGGTTGGTTATGAGATTCCCTCCAGCCTTTTGTCTATTCAGCCTGTAGTAAACAATTGTGAGTAGGTTGATAAGAAATCTAAATTTTATAGTAAATTTCCTTTCTTATTATACCTACCACAATTGTTTACATGGAGGCCCTCCCGTCTTCTTTACGGGTAAAGAATCTTTCCTCCTCGCTGATCACATAACTCTAACGTTTACGGATTCAAAAAGAATGAGTCTTTAGAGACGGTATATGCGCACTGGCAACGGAAGTCGTGGAGTTGTACTTGGGAGAGAGCGTCCCGTACTGGGTCTGCGCCGGTTGCACTCGACCCAGTTTTGGCTTATTTTTATTGGTGCTTTTGCACCACTTTTCTTTCCCAACTTGCTTGGGAAAGACAAAAAAAGAGAGTATTTTATCCGAGTTAGGGACTTCCACTGTAGTGCAAGCCTGTAGTAAACAATTGTGGTAGGTATAATAAGAAAGGAAATTTACTATAAAATTTAGATTTTTACAGTTTCCCATATTGACAAATGAACTTTGTCAAATTCAATTGACATTCTGTACAGATCTGCTATCTGCAACTCCTCTTAAACCATTGGACAGATTTCATTGAAACTTTCAGATATTCTTTTACATACATTGAAACATTGAATATGTGCACCTCTTGTTTAGTTTTGAGATATTTCCATTTTTAGTGTTTCCCATATTTGAAAATGGGCTTTGTCAATTCAAGTTGGTGTGTGGGGGTTGTTGACATTTGCTATCCGTCACCTCTTTTAAACTAGTGAATGGATTTCATTGAAACCTTCAAACATTCTTTTACATACAGTGAAGATGTGTACCTTCTATTTTGTTTTTCAGATATTTTCATTTTTACAGTTTCACATATTGAAGAATGGGCTTTGTCAATTCAAGCTTCGGGGTGGAGGTGTGTGTGTGTGTGGGGGGGGGGGGGGGGTGGAGGTGTTTGTGCTCTCTACATTAAACACACTTTTACTGTTGTAAAATGTTTCTTGGTAGGAGTGGGTGGTATCATTTAGTGAGCAGTGCTCACAGTTTTTCTAGTTTACTATTGTGTATATGTGTACTGTAAAATAAAGAATCAAACAATCAATCAATTCAATGGCCTATCGGTGATTTCTAGTAATTTCTTGGCTGCCTATTAAGGCAGCCAAGACACGACTAGAAACCACTGCCTAGGTAATTGGTCTATTGTCAGCAGTACCTCCTCATGGTGACATGTTAAGGGCACCTGTTCTGAGGTTGTAGAAGTCAGAAATAGGCCTTTAAGGGTTAACACATTGAGCAGTTAAGTGCAGCTCATTCAAATGAGATGTCATATTCTGTCTTTCGGAATCAAAAGAATATAGAAAATTTATGGCTGTTTAGAAGAACTATTGTGTCATTTTCTTTTTGTGCAGGTGAAAAGTTATAGCATTTTTTTGTGTTCCAAACAATTCACTGTATATGGGTTAGGCCTTCTAACAAACATTCTCATTGAGGTGATGTTCCAAGAATGTTTTGATGAGGAAGAGGGGCTTTTTTCTAAATCCATAAGACAGTACTGCATACAGTTTCAGTTGTTTTAGAAGTTTGAAATTTGGTCTTTTCAAGAACTTATTTAACTGGTGGAATGCTAAATTATTTTTGGCCATCAAAATTTGTTCACTTTGCCCTTGCCTTGTTACAATTTATGTGAGAGTGCCAAATGGCACTCTCACATAAATCATAACAAGGCAAATCCTTACAGACTAAATATAATCACTTCAAAAAAATAATACAAAGCACATCAATTCAATTGAATATGAAGCCTTTAAGGTGTCATACCTGCACTTCAGACAAAAGTCCGGATATCGGCTTCCAGCACTCTACAAGTTAAGTTTGTTTCTATGATCTACAAGAATCCAATATTTTATTTGTCTGGAACATAAGCACTGAATATTTTTCAGCAAAGACTTATCACTGTGTATTTTTCAGCAAACGCTCACTTAAAAAATTAAGGTCACTGGTGTTCTGTTCGACTACATTATTAGCTCATCTGACTGAAAGTCTGGGTGAGTTATATTGATCACTCTCTGTCTGATGTCCTTTGGTTCAATAGAGGGAACTCGTGAAAACATTCTCGGATGTAGATTCCAGCCTTTTCAATAATGCTGGTGATATTATGCTTTTCTGTTTCTAAGAAAATGCTTGTTTCTTATAATTGCCAATTTAGCCCATGTTTCTAAATTATCTCATATTTGTTCATCTGGTCAAATAAAAATTTGAGGGAAAACCATTTTCCATGCATATGCTAATGGATGGAATTACCCTCCAGTTGTCACTGAAAACTGCACTCCTTATTATGTACGTAAAGAATTGTATTAATTTTTTTTACTTGCAGTCACTAGTTGTATTGTCAAATTGATTTTACAGGGACTGGTTGAAGGTTAACAAATTTACTTCGATAATGAAAATTACTAAAAGTCGAGTCTCTTCAAACCATAAGTAATGTATAGTTTGTAGCTTACAGTGCTCACGTGAGGAATCTGGATTACACATATGAACATCATGTAAGAACACATTTGATTGGACGTTACACATCTGAGAGACATTATGACACGATTGAAATGCTTTCAACACAAAACAGTGTGAACCCAGAAAGTTATCAGACCGCCATAGGTGATATTTTTCTTTAGAAATATCAGTAAAAGTTTAATTGTGGTATAAATACAGGACACAATTCAGTTAGAGTACGAGTTACAGGAATCAATGACCCTTGCTGGCATTTTCTTGTATTTAATGTGAACCCGTGAAATACAGAAAAAAAATGTCTCATAGGACCCAGTGAAGCTTCAAGGTTGATACAATGCTGAATCTTAAGTTTGTTTTCGGTTCAATTTGAAATTGGCTATCTGATTTGTTTTCCTTCGAATCTTTTCACTGGAATTTCACTTGGTATCAGTCATCTTGGTTCTCTCAGAAAATGTATAACTGAGGTAGAAATAGAACATAAATATTGTTAAGATTGTGTGTAATTTGGCATGCCATGATGATATAGTTTGAATATTTTATCCGCCGAGACTTCAAAGCATCTTATCTGATTCTAGGTTTGATTTGAATTTATATGTGATTCGCAGGATCCTACCACCTCAGATTGTTCATTCCAGTCCCCTGTAGGGCACCCTCGTTGTGTTCTCTTATTGTCTAGTGCATCAGTTTGCATCTAGGTCAAGTCTTGAAGTGAATCCATCACCAATAAAGCAATAACTTTGATGTCATTGAACTCTTCCAGTTCATTAGGATGTTTAGTGACAGGTTTACTGTGCCCATTTTTAGCTTAACTTGACATAGTCAAGATAAGCTATTGCCGTCATGCGTGCGGAAGTCTGTTAGTCTGTGAGTCTGTTCACATTTTCCTACACCCCGCAGTTCTCGTCAGATCGTCACAAAATTTCATATGCAGGTTTGGGGGTCATGTCTAGATGAGAACGTCCCCTTTTGGTCGCGATCGGTCAACCGGTGTGACTGAGTCCAAGCCTGGAAATAATTTTAAATTGAGTGTCTGTCAAAATGACAGGCTGTCTCACCTCTCTGTCTGTCATTTTGTAACACTGTCTGTCAAATGATTTAAAAGGTCAACGGATACCAATTAATTGAAAGCCAATGTAAAATGTGATGTATCTTATTCTGCAAAGCATAATTGGCAATTATACCTTACTGAATGGGATACATAATATTTTAGATCGGTTTTGCAAATTATATACCGACACAGTATTGTCTACTCACTACTCAGGCTACTCTACTAAACTGTGGTTCAACTTTGACCATGTACATAAGTGACATAACATGAGATCACAAGGAAATAATGTAATCTCATGTAAGATCACACAATACACAGCCCAAAGACTCACTGTCGGTTTTGGCAATTTGGACCTGCCGACCTGATTGTTGGGAAATAGAGATCATCAAGTTTAATGAGTGTATCAGTTCAGTACACTGTACATCATTATTTTGTATTTACTTGGAAAACTCCTTAAATGATGTGAATTATACATGCATATGTGATAATGTGGTGAAAGTGGTCAGAATTTAGAAAAATAAAAAGCAGAAGGTTTATATTTTATTGAGTTTATTTATTCAAATCCCACAAAAGATTATCCATTAAACTAAAGACTGATTACTAGTGATTAGATGTGTCATCATGTGTGTATGTCAGTGTGACTGTGTGTGGGTGGGGGAGGGGCTCTGACCATCTGAAAGTCAACATGGAACTATAACATTATAATTTACGATCACAGGGTGGGTGCTGGAAGTACTGCGTTACAAGTCACAACTTGGCTGGTTGCTGGTTGTAACTTGTAAACCAGTACAAGTAGCTCCCTCTCCTTTCTAAATTTGTGTAATTTCCAGTAGCACTTTATCAAGTCTTTAATATAATAATATCCACAGTCCACTGTCTGCCCACCAGGCAACCCTGCTAAAGTATTGTCACTATTGTGGCAAAGAGAACATAGAGAAATTGTTAAGGACAGCATCATGAACATGGAGAAGTTCAAGGTCAACTGGTCAATCCAGGAATAGCGGACACCAATAAAATGTTCATCATGATCAATATGTCGTGACAGACAGGCAGATTCTGTGGACAGAAAATATGTAATGAAAGTGCACAAATGGGTGACTGTAACTGACTGCCCCCCCCCCCCCCCCATACCCTCTTCCATGCAGACGATTGCTGCTTGGCAGTGCTATCCCCGAGTAGCCCATAAACCTATAATAGGCTATATATGAACTTAGTAACTTTACCATGATTTGACATGATTCAACTTCAATCAGACAAGTCAAAAAGCCTAGCACGACTGTAATCACTTTGAATAATATTTACCCCTGATAAAGGTCAGTGTTTTCCCCTGCATGGCTCTGTATCACAGAGCTATTCAGGGGGAAAGCTGGCATGTGTGAGGTGTATCATATTTTGAGTGTCTTTCACTCTCAAAGTACAGACAGACTGAGTTAGTGTTGACATTTGCTTTTCCAGTTTTCTTCACTGCAAACCATAGCATACACTTACAAATTATAATTGATACTCAATAGAGTTTCAGTGAATAACTTACGGGGTTGGTTCAGTGTTCCTTAAAAAAGTTCCAACTCACAAGTCCACTAGATGCTATTCTGCAGAAGAATAATAGTAAGATGAATTTGATCAGATGACAGATCACAGATAACCTGAGATAAGAGATATCATGTATGCATGAAATGCATGGCAGATGATGTGCACACCTCGGACAGACTGACAAACTGCTTCCGAACACTGACTGTCCTGCACATGAGCGTTGAGTGAATCATTTGAAGAATGAGTTTGATAACTTGATTCAATTTCGAACAACTAACACCTTAACATAATAACATATGAATTAAAACACAAATTCCCAAAATAGAGAATTTAACTACTTGTAAACACAATGGCAACTTGCCATGAATCATGAATGAAAACACAAATTCCCAAAATAGAGAATTCGACTAAACACAATGGCAACAGTTACTTGCCAAACGTACATGTATAATTTCGACCCTCTTGTCAGTTGTCATAGAACAATGGAAAATAACTGAAAATTACTTATATTAATAGTTGCCATGCCCATGCCGTGACAGTGACACTGAACACACTGCTGAAAACGTAATACATATACATTACATTCTCATCAGTGCATTCAGTGTCACTGAAAATGTAATACATCCATGGATTACATTTTCCTTATTGCTTAGACGAAGGCTTGGCTTACTATAAAACATAAGTCACAATAAGTGTTGTCGCTGTCACATGACTAAGACTCGCACAATCGATCAATAAACTGATGGGCTAGATATTGCAATGGCTGTAAGCCTGTAACAGTGTTATTGTTATCAATGTCACAACATGTGAGATGTGACAGAGATACCATTAACCCTGACACTGTTATAGATCAGTTAACTCTGTTATTCAAAGTGGAATCCTGGTGCCCGACATCAAAACCTGAAAATTCAATAGCATCAGAATGACCGGAATCATCCGATTCACTAGTTTCAAAAAAATCACGAAGCCATTCATCTGAAACCATATCATCTTCATCAGAGCTATTCCCAGAAATGTAAGTTATGTGACTCATGTCGCTACAGTCACTGTCATCACTTTCACTTAAATCACTTTGGCCACTACCCGATTCTATATGACTCTCAGCTTCCAAAATTTCCGATTGAGAGGAAGACTCAGGTTGATTGTAGTATTTCAATTTTTTTGATTTGCGTTTGTATCTCTTTCTTCTTTTCTGGTTCAGTCGCCTGGGATGTCTGCACCAGGACTTCACTACAGCAGTAAAGTCAAACTCTTTGAGAGGAGGTACATCTTCCTTCACCCGAAGTAAATCACAGAGGGTATCCTCATTGAGAGAACATCTACAGTCGATTTTAGTTTGTTTCAGTTTGGAAAACAGGCTTTCAACTTTGGCATTAGAAGTTGGTAAAGTAAAAATGAGCTCAACTAAAATCCATATGTTTGCCCATTGTTCATCTTTGTAGCATGAATTGTATAAACTCTTCCATGTTTCTTTACATGGTCTTCTATCTGGGTTTAAAAAGTCACTGGTATACTGAAGAATATCATGAAATTCCTCTTGCAATTGCCCGAAACAACACGTGAGTCCAGCATTTTTCAACTGACATTTGAACTGCTGATAAATGTTGGATAATACAGCATCTGCAAATTCTAAGTTCCTGACCGAATCAGCCTCAGGAGAATCCGACGTTTCATTATTCTTTAGCTCAGGGTTACTAACACTTGTGTTTGCAGTCCATGTCTGAGTATTTATAATTTTGGAAGCGTCCTCCATAATTTTAATGTTTTCTCCATACCGGGCATCAATACAGTCTCTCACCAAATCAATGTATTTCGACTTTTCTGATGATAGCTTGTCTAAATCAGCCTCTAATTCAGATTTTGAAAAAGTAACTCCCTGGTATGACACATCCGAGTCTGATTGATGTGAATCATCTTCATTAGTATTGAGGTTCATATCAGTCATCTGATTCAAGACGAACTTTATTGTTGTCAGCTGTTTCAGCTCTTTTGTACACAAACCCTCTAATTTGCTTTTGGCAATCTTCACGTCAGTTACAGCGGCTGCAATATCAAGCCCATCAGTTTGGAATGCTTTTGACAAAATTGATACTGGAGTAAGCAAGTCACAAAAAAATGAAATGTAAAGAAGGTGCTTGCATCGTTTCCATTTTTTTACATAACCGGATATTTCCGAATCATTCAAGTTCTCGAGATGTTTTAAATACACTCCATATTTATCGATGACCAATCTCATAGCAGTCAGTTTGAATGTTATCCAATGTGTCCCCGATGCTCTCTTGGGTTTCGCGCCTCCCTCCACAAATTGAATGTCCGTTTTCATGGTGTCTATAAGATCCCTGAGACCATGGAGTCGCTTGGGTGATCTGTTGTATACACAATACAGAACTTTAAGCATTTTGTCAATCTTATCGAAAAAGGTTCCATTCAGAGAGTCCTTCAAAGAAAGTTCCAATTTGTGCGCCAAACACCATTGGAAATACAACTCTGGAACTTCTTTTTGAAGCAAAGCTTTAACACCACTTTTTTTCCCAGAATTTACTGCAGCGCCATCAGCACAAAAAGCAATTAATTTTTCATACAAAGTATTTTTATCAATTCCAATATTTTGGAAGCTATCCTCTATAGCCTGCTTAATACTGACTGCATTTGGCGTTTTAACGTCTTTCAAATAAACCATTTTGACTTTTACACCCACGGCCTCTTGACTACTCTCTGGGTCAAAGTAGCTCACAAGGATACCATCCTTTTCTTTGATGCTGACGTCTGTAGTCCCATCAACAAATACAGACCAGAATCTGGCTTTCATAAGACAGGTTTTCAATTTTAATGCAAGGTGTTCACTAATATGTCCTATGAATTCAGCACACATCTTCCTATTGGTGTATTGGGTACCAACATCGACACCATGATGCTTCTCAAGGTCCAAAATATCTTCATACTTTCGGAATGGGATATCGTTAACAGCCACGAAGTAAGCAACCTGGAATTTTTTTTCCAATTGTTCAACTTGTGCTTTAGAAAGCGCAGAAAATCCGTGAGGTATTGTGGATTGATTAACTGGAACTTTATCAGGTTCTGGAATTTCCCCAACAGAAATACAATATCGTCTTTTAGCAAAGTTATGCATTCGACTCTCAGCATGGTCAATAGCGTTAGAAAGTCTGAAATTTTTCGACCCCTCGACCCACGCTGGTGAAAAGAAACGATGAAGCCGGAGATCTTTGACCTGGCTCTTGCAGTAAGCACATGTTAATAGAGTGACATTCCCATTCACATCAGTTTGAAATTTCAACCAGTTTTGTGCATTATATTGGGCAAGTTTATGTGTGATCCAACCTTTGACAGTGTTTGCTTTGATAGTTCGTGCTTTTGCAGCCGACATTTTTGTTTACACAAAAGGTCCGACAGACGGCAGTACCTGAGCACGCGCGCTTGCTACACAACTGAGAGGCCACAGGAAAAACACCCACAGTCGACTCGTACATGAAAGTTGAGACATGCAACCCTGGCAATTCGCATCTGTGTTTAATTGCTTTCTAGACTATTAAAGCAAACACTGTCATAACCCCCCTCCCCCAGCCCCTATCATATAATTTGGGTGGGGGGGGGGGGGGGGCTATGAATTAAACGGTATCTGGACGTTTCGTACTCAGGTCGTTTCGTACCAGTTCGTTTTGTATCCATGGTGGACGTTTCGTGTCCCAAACTCTGTTTGTTTCAGAAGCTTGGGTACGGAACGCCCTGGGTACAAAACATCCGGATACCGTTTAATTCATAGCCCCCCCCCCCAGCCCAAATTTTATGATTGGGATCTAATTTTGAAATAGGCCCATATCTAAACCGCAAAACCTTTTACAGTACGTAACACCGAAATGAATGTTTTAGGCCCGTGTCTGAAAAGAGGGGGCTGCTTTCCATTCATCAGCACCCAAAAGTTATAGGCCTAGCAGTGCCTATTTCTGTTAGGAGCCCACAATGTTGTGCGTGACACTTTTCAGAGTATTTGAATGTGCCACAAATGAATCTTTCAGGTCCCTGATAGGACCCTTGTGGGAAGGGGGCATCAGTGCACCGCCCCCCCCCCCCCCCTACCAGCAAGACGTTTCTCACCCACAATGAGAATTTTGTCCTCGCTGTGGACGTTTCATACAGAACTCTTTAGACCTTTTGTACCAGAAAAAATATGGTTTATTTGAAAGACGTTAAAACGTCCAGTGATGTGGATGCGAAACGTCCAAAAAGCGCGAAGGGATTTTTTATGAGCTGATCAGCTGAGCTCTTGTGTAATTGGTGACAAACTAAATTCATCCTTTAATGAGGGGGTGGGGGTGAACAAGCCCTGCTTTGCTGGTTGAATAGGACCTGGACCCAGTAATGAATGCTTGGGATAAAAGCCCTCTGAAAGGGGCAACATGGTTATAAATGATTGGCTCCACTTGAGTTAATATCTGTGTTGTGGTCTTGCTTAGCCGTTGTTTTGCAAAAAATATATGACCTTAAACACCAATAAATAAATAAATGGGGGGGGGGGGGGGGTTCAAATAATTGGCGTAAAAACAGACTGTAACTTTCTATGAAGAGCTTCCCCATGGGCATACCAGGATGAAAGCAGTACTTGTTCACTCTGGTGGACAAGCCCTGTTTTGCTGGCTGAATATAGGACCCAGTAACCAATGCTTGGGGTGGAAGACTCCCGAAAGGGACAACATCGGTGTAAATGGTTCGCTAAACTTGAGTTTATATTTGTGTTGCGAACTTGGTTAGCTATTGCTGTGTGGAAATATATGACCAGACCTTAAACACCAATAAATAATAAATGGATAATTCTGTAATGAGCTCGTCCAATGCATACCACTTCTCGTAGTACATAAATAAGCGATTGTTTGGCCTCTACTATGGGGATGGATGTTCAGCATGCCCCCAACTCGTCGCCCCCCCCCACCCCCCCCCCCCCCCCCCCCCCCCCCCCCCCCGAATTTATAAAATCGTGCTGCATTCTCTTTTGTGAGCTAATGTAAATTATGTAATACTTTTAAGACAACGTAGGCCTATACATATTCCACAGATGATAGCTTTTATTTTAGGTTCATTTTTTCAAGTATGTGTGCGAGGGGGGGGGGGGGGGGTGGGGGGGGGCGTTACGTATTTTTTTGTCGGCCCCATAAATTATAAAGCGAGACTTGCAGTTGGGGGGGGGGGGGGGGCATGCGTATGATTTGTCGACCCCATAGATTATAAAACGCGACTTGCAATTCTAATATAAGCTGTTATTTTAGCTATAATATTTATTACATGTAAAAAAGTTGTGCTTGGGCGGTTTGTTATTCATGTGACTGACAGCGACTCCGCAGCGAGGGCCGGACGTTCGCTCACATTTTTAGAAACTAAATTTCTTAATTTAAAATGATAATATGGGGCCGCTCTTTTTGTATAAAAGCTATTATCTCATTGATGATAATCATTCATTTATAAAAGCTTGCTCTTTGGGCTTTGTCATTCGCACATCGGTTTAGGTGTGTGTGTGTGTGTGTGTGTGTGGGGGGGGGGGGGGGGGGAGGTCCACCCATTGCTTATTGAAGTTTTGAAACAGGTCTCTCAATTTGTTGCAAACCACTGTTGGGAGAAGTGTTTTGGGAGAAGTGTTTTTGTTATGCGTTTGCCCGTGCAATTGAAAAAAAAAAACGAGGGCTGGGCTAAATTCATGAGACGGAAGGGCACCTGAGATTTTATTCCCAGCTTTTCATACGTGTCACTGTGAATTGATGTGAAAATTACTTTGAACGCGGAGCAACTTTTTATCAAAGACTCACGCCGCACAAGTCAGACCTGGTTGTAATTTGGATTTTGGAACAGAATTTTTTTTAAATTTCAGAACTGTCATTTAGAATTATGGGACTGGGGTAATTAAGGGATTAAAGGATTAGGCCGGTGATTCACAAGTAACATTATCTATATAATTATCCACGTAATTGACAAAATCTCAGAAAAGGGACAACCCGCCCCCAGATTTGACGCAATTTCGGGACGATCCGTCCCCAAAACAGCCATTGGGGCGGGTTGTCTCGGGGGCGGGTTAGCCCGTTCTCACCCTCTGTGGTAGCGATATGTCACGTAGGGAATCCACAGTGTGGACACAGAATAAAGATATATATCATCTGTGATGTGGATTTGTGGTTTTGATTTTGAAAGAACAACACGACCACATGGACTTAACATTTTTATTTATTAAAGTATAATTCAACCATACGTACGTATTCTTTTCATGGTTTCTTCATTCTGGACCTGATGACGTTTCAGCAATGAAAGTGTTACCTACCTGTCTTTGTGTCGGCTATAATGTGAACCGTTGTCATGCTGGGCAGTGACAACGCAAAAAATCCAGTGTCCTAACTTCGTTGCAACTCAGCTAAAATTCTGTACAATTCCCCCTTTTTAAAGTATACTGTGTATTCCGAATAAACTGTTTAACACGATCAAGTGTACTCAACTTAAAACTGAAGATTTTGACAAATTCTGGGCCGAATTTTTCTGTCGGACAAAAAATCCGACCGACACTGTTTGTCGGCGGTCATAGGCATATTTTCGTCGGACAAATGACCGTGTCCGGACGCTTATTTCCAGGCCTGTGTGACTGCCTGAGTCCAAAACCCGAAAACCATTAGCACAGTCTACAGGTCGTATTAATGAAGGGATTTCATTGTAACTTGGCAGGATACCTCTGTATAATGCCTAGATGAGAACGTTTTTGGGCATGATCTGTCAACCGTGAAGATTGCCCAAGCCCGAAACCCAAAAACTTTTAGCACAGTCTGCAGGTCATGTTTAATATGGAGGGATTTCATTGTAACTTGGTAGGATGACGCCTTATGATGTCTAGATGAGAATTTCCCCATTTGGGCGTGATCTGCCAACCGTGACGACTGCCTGAGCCCAAAACCCGAAAACCTTTAGCACACTCTACAGGTCATATTTATTGAGGAATTTCATTGTAACTTGGTTGGTTGACTTCATATAATGTCTAGATGAGAAAGTCCCCTTTTGGTCCTGATTGGGCAACTGTGACGGCTACAGGGGCCCGAAGCCCGAAAACCTTTAGCACAATCTACAGGTCATATTTATGAAGGGATTTCATTGTAACTTGGTAGGTTGACTTCATATAATGTCTAGATGAGAATGTCCTCTTTTGGACACGATTGGGCAACCTTGACGGCTACAGGGGCCTGAAACCTGAAACCTTTAGAACAGTCTACAGGTCATAATTATGAAGGGATTTCATTGTAGCTTGGTAGGATGACTCCAAATAATATCTAGATGAGAACTTCCCCTTTTGGTCGCGATCATTCAGCCTTTATGGCTTCCCGAGCCCAAAGACCTTTAGCATAGTCTATAGGTCGTATTTATGGAAGGATTTCATTGTAACTTGTTAGGTTGACTCCATATAATGCCTAGATGATGACATCCCCTTTTGGTCATGATTGGTCAACTGTGATGGCTACACGTGCCCGAAGCCCAAAAATCTTGAGCACAGTCTACAGGTCATATTTATGAAGGGATTTCATTGTAACTTCGTAGGATCACTCCAGATGATGCCCAGATGAGAATGTCCCCTTTTGGTTGTGATCATTCAGCCATGATGGCTGCCCGAGCCCACAGCCTGAAAACCTTTAGCACAGTCTTCAGTTCATATTTATGAAGGGATTTCATTGTAACTTGGTTGACTTCATATAATGTCTAGATGAGAACAGCCCCTTTTTGGACACCATTAGGCAACTATGACGGCTTCAGGGGCCTGAAGCCCGAAAACCTTTAGCACAGTCTACAGGTGATATTTATGAAGGGATTTCATTGTACCTTGGTAGGATGACTCAAAATAATGTCTAGATGATAATGTCCCCTTTTGGTCATGATCATTCAGCCTTTATGGCTGCCCGAGCCCAAAACCTTTAGCATAGTCTATAGGTCATATTTATGGAAGGATTTCATTGTAACCTGTTAGTTTGACTCCATATAATGCCTAGATGATGACATCCCCTTTTGGTCGTGATTGGTCAGCTGTGATGGCTTCAGGGGCCCGAAGCCCGAAAACCTTGAGCACAGTCTACAGGTCATATTTATGAAGGGATTTCATTGTAACTTCGTAGGTTCACTCCAGATGATGCCCAGATGAGAATGTCCCCTTTTAGTTGCGATCATTCAACCATGATGGCTGCCCGAGCCCACAGCCCGAAAACCTTTAGCACAGTCTTCAGTTCATATTTATGAAGGGATTTCATTGTAACTTGGTAGGTTGACTTCATATAATGTCTAGATGAGAACAGCCCCTTTTGGACACCATTAGGCAACTATGACGGCTTCAGGGGCCTGAAGCCCAAAAACCTTTAGCACAGTCTACAGGTGATATTTATGAAGGGATTTCATTGTACCTTGGTAGGATGACTCAAAATAATGTCTAGATGATAATGTCCCCTTTTGGTCATGATCATTCAGCCTTTATGGCTGCCCGAGCTCAAAACCTTTAGCATAGTCTATAGGTCATATTTATGGAAGGATTTCATTGTAACCTGTTAGTTTGACTCCATATAATGCCTAGATGATGACATCCCCTTTTGGTTGTGATTGGTCAGCTGTGATGGCTTCAGGGGCCCGAAGCCCAAAAACCTTGAGCACAGTCTACAGGTCATATTTATGAAGGGATTTCATTGTAACTTCGTAGGATCACTCCAGATGATGCCCAGATGAGAATGTCCCCTTTTGGTTGCGATCATTCAACCATGATGGCTGTCCGAGCCCAAAGCCCAAAAACCTTTAGCACAGTCTACAGGTCATATTTATAAAGGGATTTCATTGTAACTTGGTAGGTTGACTTCATATAATGTCTAGATGAGAACAGCCCCTTTTGGACACCATTAGGCAACTATGACGGCTACAGAGGCCTGAGGCCCGAAAACCTGTAGCACAGTCTACAGGTGATATTTATGAAGGGATTTCATTGTACCTTGGTAGGATGACTCAAAATAATGTCTAGATGATAATGTCCCCTTTTGGTCGTGATCATTCAGCCTTGATGGCTGCCCGAGCCCAAAACCTTTAGCATAGTCTATAGGTCATATTTATGGAAGGATTTCATTGTAACCTGTTAGTTTGACTCCATATAATGCCTAGATGATGACATCCCCTTTTGGTCGTGATTGGTCAACTGTGACGGCTTCAGGGGCCCGAAGCCTGAAAATCTTGAGCACAGTCTACAGGTCATATTTATGAAGGGATTTCATTGTAACTTCGTAGGATCACTCCAGATGATGCCCAAATGAGAATGTCCCCTTTTGGTTGCGATCATTCAACCATGATGGCTGCCTGATTCCAAAGCCCAAAAACCTTTAGCACAGTCTACAGGTCATATTTATGAAGGGAATTCATTGTAACTTGGTAGGTTGACTTCATATAATGTCTAGATGAAAACGTCCTCTTTGGATGCAATCGGGAAACTGACGGCCACAGGGGCCCGAAGCCCGAAAACCTTTAGCACAGTCTACAGGCCATATTTATGAAGGGATTTCAATGTAACTTGATAGGATGACTCGTTTTGGAATAATTTCACTGTAACTTGGTAACTTTCTTTGATATACGTTAACTGTGAGGGCCACATACATTAACTGTGAGGTCATATCAACCCACCCCTCAGCTCTTTAGTACAGTGTGCACCTCATATTTTTTTTACCAAAAACATTGCATACAGGGAACAGAAATGAACATATTCCCAATTATTACAATTCTCGTCTTATTTCATAATCCTTTTATAAACATTGAATATTATCCTTTTCATCAAACACAGCACACAAGTTAAGCTACAGTGTCATTGACACTTTCATTGATTTCCCCACACTGTTAAAAATTCTCATACCGAACATACAATTAAAAAACTAGATAAAATTGCTTCCCTGACACATCTTAAGTTTGAATTTCTGTGGAACCCAAGGAGAGATATTACTTCTTTCTAAAGTCTCTTGGTCTAGTGCCATTATTGGGCTTTCAGTTCCATACTTTTAGACAGACCTGTTCCTTGCATCCTCCTTTCAAGGAGGCAGAAGTCTTTTTTTCAAATGAACTTTAACTCTCAAGGGCCTAGACAAATCTCTTTAACCTCCATTAGACCACCACCAGTGCCTATGCCTGTCCTGTGGCTAAGAGAGACTTCTTGTCAAGCCTTGACTGCTTATTTAGGCAGCCAAGATTTTACTAGAAACCACTGTCTTGGTAACACGTCTATTTTCAGTAGGATATCCTCATGATAGCATGTTAAGGGTACCTATTCTGAGGTTGTAAATTTTGGAAACTGGCCTCAAGGGTTAAGCAAATGAGTCAGAACAACAAGCCAATAAGGTGGATACTGTGTTGTTTGATAACCATGCAATATACCGAATTTTGAAATAACAGGCTTTTTATTAACTATTTTTGCTTTGAACAGGTGCTCCAACAAACACTCATGAATTTGTCTTTCAGACAGCAATTTAGGCAACATCACAAAAGTTTCTGATCAGATCTTGACTTGCGGAGAATCCAGTACCAAGCCACAAGATTTACAGTTTATAAATGGAACAACTTCTAAAAAAGTGTTCAGGGTCATTTATAGTTTAGTTGGAGGTAGTTGTTAATTATTTGCGGATTGTTTAAGTTTGTTTATTTTCATCTCTTATTTTCTGTTTCAGTTCATATTCAACACAAACATTGATAAACAGTAAGTACATTGTGTTTGTGAACTCTTTAATCTAACACTTTGGAATTGAAGAACAGTTGAACCTTACTAAATAGTTATTTTAATATTTTTTTTTTTTTCAAATGCTCTACAAAATTTCAACAAAGCCATTTCATGTGATCCCCTCATTGGAACGAGCTCATTGTGACCCCTTGTTGAAATGAGCACAGTCAAATTCAGCCAGATGTGGTAGGTTTGTTCCCTACCACATGACAATCCAAATTTGTTCAAATAAGTATTACCGTATAGTTTTTGCCAATTCCTTCAAGTTCCCATTCAAAGGTCCTCAACTCTATCTTGTGTACAGCAGGGATCTGAATTACCCTCATCAATAGCTCTAATTGTATATGCAACAAGGGGAATGTACGTCATTATATGCAGTCAATATTGTGGAATTTTTAACTGGCTAATGGTTAGTATTTGCTCTGTTACAGAGTGAACTGCTCATCTATAATTGTAGATTATGAAACTCTAAACCCCTATAGGTTTCTAAGTCCTTGAACCTTGCTTCAACTTGTGGTGTGATCGAATTGTTTGAAATGTTTTGCTGTCATTTTAAACTATGGTCCAACTGTTTAATCTTATACAGGTGATGGTTTTAAACAGTTGGTGCCCTATGTAATATGCATGAACTGTCAAAAAATGGACCCCAATGAAAGCAAATTTATTCTGAGTTGACCAAATACTCAACCATTTTGACTGTATGTTATTATGTACATTTCCTTCCTTGGTAAACAAGGTTCAGGCTTGGATAAATTGGCTGAACGATCTGAATTGCCAAACAAAATATTGGAACTACCTTTGGTATTCCTTTGTTACATCTTCTTGAACCTCGATCAGCTTTATACTGATGATAAAATGTTCTTTGAGTCTGGAAATGAAATGTGATGTTACACAATGTTGGAAAGGCCTCTTGAAACCCTTTCCAACTTTATATTACATCACAACATATCTTCGGTTCAATGAAGGAGGCTCATGGAATAGGCTGTAGTATTTTGGGATACTAATTTCATCCTTGACACAAATGGATGTAAGCATATCACTATTAATCTGGTATTCTCTTGCTAAAAACAAATGAGAAAAAAGATTCCTGAATAAGGGTTTCCTGAAAGAAGTTAAGCTAACCCCTTTTCAGCTTGCCTTAATTTCTCCTTTATGTAGGCCTCAAGTTTCTCTCAGTCTAAGAGATTCCTTCTGTAAGAAGAATTTGATGTTATGACCTGGAACCAGTCTAACACTGAAATAGTCCATCACCCATGTTTAGCTTCTAACATCTGGAATATTTCAGTTGAGTGAAAAAGCAAACCCATGGTTCACTTTTCCGACCATAACAAGGTATTAATTGAAAGTAGAATACGTTTTCATTTTTGGAATTCACTTTAAATTTTTTTTCATAATCCTGAATAAGTACAGTGGAGCCCACTTAATTGGATATCTCTTAATTGTATATTCCTGTTAATTGAATATAATTTTCAAACACAAAACCATTTACCATACCTTCAGTACAAATTTGATCTGTTAATTGCATATGGGTTGTAGAGTAAACTCCTGTTAATTGTATATAAATTTTTTTAATATGTCTAAAAAATTACTGTGACATGCACCAAATTCCCCTTATTTATCAACCTTTTTGACCTCACTATATCCAATACAGGCATTTATTCTATTATATCTTGTTTGACAGAGCTCAGTGAGCTCTGTCAAACAAGATATAATAGAATAAATGCTCAGTTTACCTCCAGAACACAGGAAACTGACCAAATCCCTGTTAATTGTATACTCCTGTTAATTGAATAATTTTCACTGGCAAAATGGATATTCAATTAAGAGGATTCTACTGTATTTCCATTAGTTCCTTGAATCCTGCACCCTGTGCAACATTATTATGTCAGCTCTTGGGATCAACCAATCAGCATGGATAAATGGTGGCGGCCTATAAAGCCATATCGGTCGATGATGACACCATTGGTGACCTTATATGAAATCAATATTAGGTGAGTGTCCACCATATTGTTTTTAGAAATAAAATACAACCGCTTCATCTCAAAAATGGCAATCTTACAGCAAACTTTGTTAATTGTCTGTTGAATGTGATTAAAGTTTCATTATACTCACTTGAACAAAAAGATAAAATCTGTTTATAATAAATATGTGTTCCATATTGAGAAACTTATTTCGATCGATAACCCCATCCAATTTTGTCCAGCACAGGCTGGACCTAACCTGGAAATTTTGGTGTAGACACAATGTTTTTAATGTTTCTAAGGTAACTTTTTGTGCTTAATTCGAATCCGTTTGATGCCAGTCTGTAAACTTTGGGGAATTTGTTTTATTTGTATTTTTTCAAAATGGGCGACAAAATGATGGCAAAATGTTTCGAAAACTAAGAATGAGCAATTTTGTGAAATGTTATCGCCCTTTCTGAAGGATATCATTGTGGAAAGTTCATATTTACCTGCCCACCTTAAGTTAAACAGAAACTATCAGGTTAATCAGCCCTTGTTATGTATAAAGAATAAAGAGCATTGTATAACCACCAAGATAGCCAATCACAACTATTGTGTTCATTTTGTCATCTTAGAACGCCCTTGTTATGTCAGTGTTTGGTACTCTTGGTGGTTATACAACACCCTTTATTCTTTGCAAACATCTGATTTTGCCATTCGAAGTACACATGTTTCTTGAATTTCTCAAAACTAATCTAATTGTTTTTTAAATCTCAGCCTTTTGTTGCCAGTTTGTAGTTGATTTCATTAAAGCTAACCTCTTTCTTCATTCACGTACGATTTGACGTGCAACTAGCCATATGTTTACATTATGTATAAGAGGATACACTTTGCCATAGCCTATTTTCATGCACTAAGGCCAAAAAAAAAAACCGGAATTGATTCTCAGGCACCGCCACATTGAAATAAATGGCCCGCGTTGGGCCTTTTTATTTGGACCGTCATTGCACGATAATGGGGAACAGGGAAATTGAAAAGGGCACATTGGTTTTAAGGCCCAAAACCAACAAATAAACAGGTAAATAGGCACAGGCGTGTGTTAAGTATGAGAGGGGAAAGGTTATCGCCAAAAATTTCGAGAGGTTGGACTCACACGGCAAGGGAATTCAAACGCAAACTTGACTCGGTGTTTGGTGAGCTGTCCAACCCAAGGATAACCAACCTTGTCGAATACCAAATGTTAATTTGCCAGGTACTGGCGTCAAATAACCTTTTTTGCTGTGGAAACACGAATGAGAAATAGTGAGAATAATCGGTACAGGTATCAACTGATTGATGCACTAATCAACAAGAATTAGTTGCAAGTTATGTTTTGCCAATTTGGGATGCAACGGAAATAGGTAAGTTTTCACGAGTTATAAAAGAATAAAGGAAAATTATTATTAAAGATTTAAAAAATACTCGCATTTGTTTGTTTTTCGTTGTTTGTTTATCACCCCAATGTCTTCATCCCTGTCAAGAAAATCCAACACTTGTTTGTGACTGAAACTTCATAGTTTCAGAATCAGAGCACCATTTGCACCATAACCTGCACAGTTGTTGTATTTATGTTGGTTTTTCCTGAAAGTGACAGGAAAAACCAATATAAATACAACAACTGTGCAGGTTACAGCGCAAATTGTTTTCAAATTGTTGTCCTACATAAGCATTCTTGGTGCTATTGAAACTAATATACACGGACATATACGGAAAGTATATTTTCAGGGTGAGGGATTATCACTTACTAGAGAAATACAAAAGTCCAAATTCTGCTGACGTTTCGTGAACATAACCAGGGAAAGAGTGGGTAAAACACTGAAT
This sequence comes from Pictodentalium vernedei, assembly GCA_031216915.1. Classification (NCBI taxonomy): domain Eukaryota; kingdom Metazoa; phylum Mollusca; class Scaphopoda; order Dentaliida; family Dentaliidae; genus Pictodentalium; species Pictodentalium vernedei. Next base: position 590,396,425 of record CM062295.1, on the reverse strand, counting down.
GGAATCTGAAATCAGATTTTTCAGAGCAGTTGAGTATCAAGGGAGATTACACAAAATACACGTGTGTTTCCCAATACGAATGACGTCTTCATTCAGAGTAAACAGAAACAAAGTCTTTACGGGTTGACACGTCCAGCTTATTTTGTGTATTGAGTTGGCCTATCCATTTATTATTTTCCCCATGGACCCTCGGATAGTGATATGAATGAAAGGGCTTCACCGCAGTGGAAAAATAAGGTGCTGTTTCCTTTTTAGCTCACCTGGCCTAAAAGGCCATGTGAGCTTTTCTCATCACTTGGCATCCGTCGTCGTCTGGCGTCCGTAAACTTTTCACATTTTCATCTTCTTCTCTGTAACCGCTGAGCCTGTGTGAACCAAACTTGGCAGGAATGGTCTATGGGAGGTCCTCTACAAACGATCCTTATTTTGTTCCCGTCGGATAAAAAACACAACTTCCAGAGGCATTCTTTGATTCTGGTTGGTGGATTTTCAAAAATCTTCTTCTCTGAAACTGCCATGCCAAATGTTTTGAAACTTCATATAAATGATGACTGGGACCCCCTCTGCCAACGATCCTCATTTAATGTTGATCGGGTTGTAAACATGGCCATAATTGCAGCTTATAGTTACTATAGAAACCCTATGGGAAATCACATTTTCCTCTTCTTCTCTGGAAAAACCGAGGCGATGTGAAAACAAACCTGGCAGGGATAGTCTATGGGAGGTCCTCTACAAACGATGCTCATTTTGTTCCTGTGGGTTGAAAAACATGGCCACCAGAGGCATTCTTTGATTCTGATTGGTGGATTTTCAAAAATCCTCTCCTCTGAAACTGCCAGGCCAAATGTTTTGATACTGCACCTAAATGATGACTGGGACCCCCTCTACCAACAATCCTCATTTAATGTTGATCGGGTTGCAAACATGGCCACAATTGCGGCTTATAGCTACTATAGAAACCCTATGGGAAATCACATTTTCATCTTCTTCTGAACTGCTGAGCTGACGTGAACCAAACCTGGCAGGGATGGTCTGTGGGAGGTCCTCTACAAACGATCCTCATTTTGTTCCCGTGGGTTGAAAAACATGGCCGCCAGAGGCATTCTTTGATTCTGATAGGAGGATTTTCAAAAATCTTTTCTGAAACTGCCAGGCCAAATGTTTTGATACTTCACATAAGTGATGACTGGGACCCTCTCTACCAACGATCCTCATTTAATGTTGATTGGATTGTAAACATGGCCACAATTGTGGCTTATAGTTACTATAGAAACCCTATGGGAACTCACATTTTCATCTTCTTCTCTGGAACTACTGAGCCGACGTGAGCCAAACTTTGCAGGAATGGTCTATGACAGGATGGAAATATGTGGCCACCAGAGGCTATATTCTAATGCTTAACCCAATGACTCTCCTGTCTGCACGGAGATCAGTATTGTCAGCAAAATACTTGTTTTTTTGAGAATCTGGTAAGGGTTGGTTCCAGTTTTTTCTCCACTGAGAACTGGGGAAAAAAACCCCAAAATATTGTGTATACAGTACAAGTCAAAATAAGCTGTAGCATAAATGCAATAAACTAAGAAGTCTGCAGCTTCTGCCCTGACAAGATCAGAATCTGACATTTTCTGGAAAAACTATCAGTGAGAGCTTTCCAGAAAATGATGTCGGCTTCTGGTCTTATCAATGTAGGAAGAGAACAGATACATAGTTTATAGGATTATCCTACACAACATATTTTGACTTGTACTGTAAAACAAGTGCCGCTGTAGGTTGATATCTTCAGCTGTAATCAAATTATGTTTGATAAATGTTGACAGATTTAGAAAATCTGGGGAAGGAAGTTTGTTTATTATCTTGCAATCATGTCAGCTCAGATGACAGTAATTATTGTATATCTTTTAAGATTCCTGTAACCCTTTACCTATACAAAAGCTATTTTGAAAGAGAATACTGTCTGAAAAAATTGTAATTTTCAAAATATTTTAACCCTTTTTTTACTGATCGGATGGACTCCATATATAAACTTGGAGCCATGATCAGCTTGTTTATCCAGCTCAGAATTATGAGTGGACGGAAAGAGCCATCTGGTTTTGGAACCAGAAAAGGATGGTTATAGAAACCTGGAAATTCCTGGATTTCTACGATCTCTATCGCGATCATTCCATAAGAGACTGGACTTCTGATGGAAGCGAGCCTCTTTCCTGCTGACTTGACAGAAGCTGAGTCCATCTTGGTCTCCGAGTTAACGGAGGTTTTCGTTTGAAGGACAATTTAGTCCTTCCGAATTCATAAATGTGTGCATATTTTTATACTGTACCAATGACCCAGACTTAGCTGGTGCTAACTCTAAAATATCTAGGGCCAAACGCAAATTTTACCCCCCAATCCCCAAAATTTGCATCTAAAACCGAAAATTACATGTCCTATATGGTCCTCCATACTTTCACTCCACTGCGCATGCGCAGTGTCAAGGAGGTCTCGAAATTGGCGCAATTATCTTTCTTTGTTTGGCCCTCAATACAGATACACTTCACTGTTATTTATGCTTGTAAATCTCAGTTTTAAAGATGCCAGACGCATAATTATGAGAGAAATGGTGGATATATGGTTGAAATAGAAGGTGGAGAGGTAAAAACAGTGGAAACAAATGTTCAGGGCTGTAACTTTTAATTACTTTACAAAATTATTCATGTTACCTATTTTCGAGGCATGACCTTGTTATGGTCATTCTTGCTATGAATGTTCCATTGTTTAATCAGTGTTTCCTCTCTCCATTTCCTTTATTCCCCCCTAGCTATTCTGCCATGCTTTTGGCTTATTTTTTGTAATGTTTATTACTAAAATTTCTTGGAAGTTTTGGCTTGGTAACAGAATTATTTTCTGTTTTTTCCCCATGTTTACGTCCTCACCCCAGGGGTGTTTAGGCATTTTGGTCTGCATCTACCATCTGATGTTCTACAGTTTCTTCTCTGGAAGCCTCTGTTTTGCATCAGATAGTGTTTAAATTGGTGACTGATTTCGGGCTATGTTTGTTTCAGTGCCAGGAGTCATGTTTCCGGTTTGTTGACACTTTTGCTTATGTTGACAACTGTTACTTCTGACAGTGTTTACTTGTCTTCTGCTTAATTTAGTTCATAGCAAGATACATTAATATTGTCTGTAAGTGTTACATTAATTTTTCAGAATCATTAGAAAATTTTGTCCACACTTAGGCTTTTTTGGGATCCTTTGGGCTCAAGGTTCCCATTGGGAAGTTGGGCTCTTCTGAAAATTTTTTCAAAAATTTTTTTTTTGAAAATTATTTTCTTTTGAAATGTTATAATGAATTATAATATATTATGTATATTTATTTCAAGGGTTAGTGCGAGTGATATGACGGTGTATATTTTTTCTAGTTGGAAAAAATATTCTTCATTTGTAATGCGAGGATACCTTCCTCTAATTCACAAGTTCATTCTGTTTCTTATAGTCAATGTAGTCACATTAATTCTTGCTCTGTGTGTGTTGATTGATATGACAATGTTGGAGACGTGTGTCACGGTATTTTATTAGCGGTGAGGGGTCCATTACGGTCCTCTCTCCGTAGGGTCACTATATATTATCAGTTTCTTTTTCAGAATTCAGAGTGATGTTTCTGTGATGTCTTTAATAAGTGTGTCTCCGTCGTTGCAATAGCAGGGCTAGCAGGAAATACTCAAGGTATTCGTCAATTGCTGGGAGTTAGCTAGTTCTATCGAAGGCATTGTCACTCACTAGTCCGCCCGGTGTCGCGTCCATTCACCAGGAAGAATGGTACAGCACCCGGGTTAGTCCATTGCGGTCCATGGAAGCAGATTGGGGGATGCGAGCACTATAAAACTTCAGATGTGCACAACCAGCAACGACGGATCCGAGGATAGTACGGAGGAAGCCTGTCAGTCCGGTAGCTAGCTCGTCCAGGTCCCCCGGACAGCGAGCGAGAGAGACCCCCTCTCTCTTCCATCAACATCTGCGCCGCGATGTTGGTGTATGTTTGTTCGCTTAGTCGGACCTTACGTCCACTCCTCCTGCTCGGGACGCTCCGTCGCATGACAGTCCGACACGGCTGTTATATTGGCTTCCTCATCCTCGTCAACACAGATTTCCAGGGGACGTTCACATATTATATAAATGCAGGATTGAACGTCCCTGGTGCTCCTGCTTCGCCGACCAAGGAATACACGTCGACCAGGTCACTCCATCTGCTAGCCAGGGATATGAGACCTTTCCAGTTGGGACGTTCGCATATTATATAAATGCAGGAATGAACGTCCCGGGAGCTTACAGCGGATTATTCACGTAGGACCACGGCTCCACAGGTCTCATAGAGTAACATGAACAAGGTGCTGTCTTCATAAAGTGTGCTTAAGTCGTCACAAGCAAATGAAGAGCTAGCAGCAAAAGTGCTCATGCAGATACGTCAATTACCCGGGAGTTCGCTAGTTCGATCGAAGTTTGACGTCCGCTAGCTCGCCCGGTGTCGCGACCATTCACCAAATGGCTCAGCACCCAGGTTTGTCAGTTGCGGTCCAGGAAGGAAATTTGGGTGATGCGAGCACTATAAAATACAATGTGCACACCCAGTGACGACGGATACGAGGATTGTTGTAGTACAAAATGTTCCTCAGTCGGGGCATACGCCCACCGCTCGGGATGCTCCGGTATACAGACAGTCCAGAGAGACTGCTCTTTCGGCTTCCTCATCCTCAAGGCAGCACACACGACCGCACCTTGGCTACATGACCGGTCATATTCAACCAACATCGCCGACCAGAGATTCTACGGCGACCAGGTCATGCCATCCGGTAGCCAAGGATGCGAGGCCTTCATACTCTGGACGTTTGCATATTAAAAATATGCAGGAATCAACGTCTAAGGAGCTTCTAGCGGCTAAATTCTGTAAGACCGCAGCTCCATAGGTCTTCGTTACGGACGTGCTGTCGCAGATAGCACAAATTATCGCATCATCCCAGCACCCGACAGTAACTCTGTCAGATTAAGAATTATCCGAGGAAGCCAGGTTGGTACGTTCCGCTGCAGCTTCAGGCACGGACGACCAAGAATTACAAGTGGTCCAACAGGATGGCAAAAGGGATACGGATGAGTTGTATTTTCCCTTTCGGAACAACATAATTGCCATAGAGTGCATCCGACATTATCTTCTGACATTGTTCCTCCGGACCAAAAATTGCTGCGTTGCCGGATAAGAGACTGATAGCACCACTGGACTCTTATCGGTTTAGGGACATCATCCCTCAGTTTCCGACATAGTCCAGATATGTCTCACGGACATTTGATCTGTTGAATGACGCTATATTTATATAACTTGCTACCTAAATGGGCAGGTCAGGTTTCTTATCAGCAAATGCTCTACATTTGCCTTTCATCAATTTATGGAATATTTTGTAACGACAGGACAGAGCATTCTGAGAGTTCTCTGCGTCTAGACGACCAGGTCAGGACCTAGTATTGTTTATACCGTCGTCTATGTCAATTCCAACCACGATGTTGGAAACGACAATTTCGTCTAGCAGGGTCAGCTTAGACGCATCATCATATGCAGATCACCTTACCAGAATGTTATCATTACGTCTCACAGGAAAAAGAATTCTAGGATGTACAACCTCCTTAAGAGTTCTTTCAAGGGCCTCACGTAAAACTCCGTCCTTTTAGTGGCAATACAGAGTTTTTTAGATGTGACGCAGCCCTGGCTACATCCATGCGTGTGGATAGTAAGGTGAAAAACTCTCTCAGAGTCGCTCCAGTCTCTGGAGAGTTTTCTTCGACGGCAAGCTTTCCACAGTCTGTGATGAGATAACTAAGAAAGCTTCAGTCTCTCTGCTGTTCAAATCCGCTTCCATGTAGTTGGATTCAGCAGAAAAGAGTAGGACAGGCACTTGTGGGATGAATACGTCCCAAGTGAAGGTCCTATAGAGGTTCCTATGCGTCCTCTAGGTCTTACTCTAGAGACCGTCAGAGTAGCGACTCAGGTAGGGGCCGTAATTCTGGCCGAGACATCCGGTCAGATGCCCCTAGGTCGACGGGGCGAGGTGCGGGCCGTAGAGGACGTGGCTTCTTTTTCCGCAAGCTTCGCAGGACCAGGAGGTAATGGTATTAACCTCTATTGTGTACTAGTGAGCGGAAGACTGTCGAGTTTCTCAGTTAATTGGGAGTAGATTACGGACGTCCCTTGGATTCGAGGGGTGATTTTGGAAGGACTAAATTGTCCTTCAAACGAAAACATCCGTTAACTCGGAGTCCAAGATGGACTCAGCTTCCGTCAAGTCAGCAGGAAAGAGGCTCGCTTCCATCAGAAGTCCAGTCTCTTATGGAATGATCGCGATAGAGATCGTGTAGAAATCCAGGAATTTCCAGGTTTCTATAACCATCCTTTTCTGGTTCCAAAACCAGATGGCTCGTTCCGTCCACTCATAATTCTGAGCTGGATAAACAAGCTGATCATGGCTCCAAGTTTATATATAGAGTCCATCCGATCGGTCAGAGCGAGTATTCGGGTGTACGACTGTGCTACATGCATAGATCTCAAGATGCGTACTTTCACGTCATGGTACATCAGGCGTTCAGAAAGTATCTTCGCTTCTTCATCATAGGAGTCGTGTATCAGTTCCGAGCAATGTTCTTTGGTCTGAATCTAGCCCCCTGGGCTTTCACTCGAATAACAAACTCGTTAATGACTCATTTCCGAGCTCATTCGTCTGCGATAACGTCGGCCTACCTGGACGACATTCTTTAGAGGTGCGGCAATGAGTTAACGCTTCAGAACGATGTGCAGAATCTGCTTCTATTGCTTCGACATCTCGGTTTCATAAGTAAACGAGGAGAAGTCAGATCTGGTATCACCAAGTCATTCACCCACTGGGGGATGAGCTTCGAAACGCACAACATTTTCGTTCGTCTGTCGTTAGCCAGAGCGAAATTAATCAGTTGTTATGCTCACTATTGTCTTCACTCAGACAAGATTTCAGCGAGAGATCTCATGATACTGATACGTTTGTGCGGAGCTGCCGCGATTTTATTCCGATGGGGTGGTTACGCACTTGTCCTCTCCAATTTCTTCTGATCCAGAATTGGAGGGTGAAGATTTTTTCGCTTGATACGGACATCTTATCAATCAAGTGAATAAGAGATTCAGACTTGGGCAGGTTTTCAGTGGTTAACTCAGGGAGTTCCACTGCAATTGCCAGATCCGAGTTTTACAGTCTTGACGGATGCCAGTCAAGCAGGTTGGGTCGTATCATTGAGCCCAACGGATTTGAAGGGACAGGGTCTTTGGGATCCGTAGTTCCTAATTAAGCACATTAACATCAAGAATGATGTCATTTTGGCTTGCGCTACGTTATTGGATGAACGTTATTCAGAATGCTCATGTGCTAATTCTGTCCGATAATTTGACAGTATTAGCGTATTTTCGGAACGAGGGAGACAATCATTCCATTCTGTTTTTCATGTTAAGGGAAGGAATCTTTCTGTTTGTACTAGAACATTAAGTTCTCCTATCGGTCCATCATATTCTGGATCGTCTGAATGTATTAGCGGACTCCCTTCACGGAGGGGCTGCTTGTTGACGCCAGAATGGACTTTCAACAAACGAGTATTCAATCAGATTTGCTATGAAAGAGAGCGGCATATCGACTTTTTCGTGACGCGTCTCAACAATCAGTTGTGTCACAATGTTTGGATCTTCGAGCGTTTGCAGTAGACGATCTATCGATCTCGTGAGACGGAATAATAGGATATGCGTATCTTCCAGTGCCGTTGATTCAGCAGATATTGCTCAAGTTATATATCTCAGTGCAAAATTCTGTTGGTAGCATTTCTATCTCCACAAAGACTGTGGATTAATCTACTCAGGTGTCTGGTGTGGGACATGCCGTGGAAGCTTCCTCCACATTTCGGTCCATTCTATGGTCAGATGGATTCAATTTACTATCAGTACTGCTTATGATAATATCTTCAATCAGCACTCTGTGCTTTAGTTTTAAGCTCATGAAGTAAGAGTTCTTTCTACATCATGGGCTTACGCTAATAATGTTGCTATTACAGATCTAGTGAGGACTGCATATTGTTCTTAGCCCTCCACTTTCTCGAATTTGTATCTGAGAAATATTGAGTCCTTTTCTGCAGATCTGCATTGTTTAGGTCCGTTATTTTTCACTAAGAATGTCGTACACTAAACAGTGGCAACTATATATATGTAGGCTTTCGGTTCCGGCAGTGACTCTGTCCTGCTGCCCTCTTCGCTCTGGAGTATTTGATCCAGGGCAAGGGGAAGGGGAGGGGGGGGGGGGTGTTCCCTTAGGTCACCTGCTTTATAATGTAAAGCAAGGGAATTCCTCCCTTGGAGTCAGTAATTCCGAGTCGGTACCGGGATGGTTTTAAAGTAAAGCTAATGTTTACTCACCTATGTAATATTTTTTAAGTGTTGCTCGGTGTGAGACATTTGTATATTTCACGTACTAATCGGGCATTAATATACAATCCTCGGACACTTTTATATGAGTATATAGAGTCTCATTTTGTGGTACTTCTTTATTTATTGGCTTTCCTTTAAAAATATTAGTATAAAGGGTTATACTGAATGTTAATAGAGATCATTGATGTAATTGCGCTCAATTACAAAATGGTGTTGTGTCTTTCTTTTTGATACAAATAAGAAAGATACATGTAAAGCCTATCTCTCATTTTCTCCTTCAGGGGATAGTTCTGTTATATGTAATTGAGTCTATTGGATTTTCCTTTATGTCCTAGGCCCTCCAACCTTTTTACTATTCAGCTAAGTCTGGGTCATTGGTACAGTATAAAAATGTTAAAAAATTTATAGTAATTTATATATTTTTTATACTTACCAATGACCCAGACGGGGATGGCCCTCCCATGAGTTGGGAACTCATACCTCCCCGCTGAGTACATAACGCTTACCAGGCACAGGTTGTAAGAATGATAATTGCGCCAATTTCGAGACCTCCTTGACACTGCGCATGCGCAGTGGAGTGAAAGTATGGAGGACCATATAGGACATGTAATTTTCGGTTTTAGATGCAAATTTGGGGGATTGGGGGGTAAAATTTGCGTTTGGCCCTAGATATTTTTTAGAGTTAGCACCAGCTTAGTCAGGGTCATTGGTAAGTATAAAAAATATATAAATTACTATAAATTTTTTAACTTTCAAGAAAATCTTCTTTGAAACTACAAGGCCAAATGGTTTGAAAAAACTTAATGTGACTGATGACTGTAACCCCCTCTACCAATGATCCTCATTTTAATCTTCATCGTGTTGCAATTATGGCTGCAATTGTGGCTTATAGTTACTATAGAAACCCCATAGGAAATCACATTTTCATCATCTTCACTGAAAGTACTGATCCAATGTGAACCAGACTTGACTGGCATTGTCTATGAGAGGTTCTCTACAACTGTTACTCATTTTATTCCTGTTGGGTTAAAAAACGTGGCCACCAGAAGCATTCTTTGATTCTGATTGGTCGATTTTGAAAACTCTTCTCCTCTGAAACCACAGGACCAAATGTTTTGAAACTTTGCATGTTTGATAACTGGGACACCCTCCACCAACCTTTCTCATTTTAATGTTGATTGTTTTGCAAGTATGGCCACAATTGCAGTTTATAGTTACTATAGAAAAAATCTATAGGAAATCACATTTTCATCTTCTCTCTGGAACTATTGAGCTGACGTGAACCAAATCTTGGCAAGAATGGTCTATAGGAGGCCCTCTACAAACAGTCCTCTTTTTGTTCCCATTGGCTGGAAAATATGGCCACCAGAGACATTCTATGATTCTGTTTGATGGATTCAAATGTTTTGAAACTTCATGTAATTGAAGACTGGGACACCTTCTACCAATGATCTTCAAGTAATTTAGATGTAATGTTGCAAACATGGCCACAATTGCAGCTCATAGTTAAAATGGAAAGCCTAAATCACATTTTTATATGTATTTCCAGGTGAGCGATTACAGGCTCTGTAGAGCCTCTAGTTTTAAATGTCAAAGTTGGTCACTTGGATGTATACGGGTTCCAACTTTTTTTAATAGGCGTGGTCTTTGGGAGGGGCTCTTGACAGTCGGCTGATGACATTACAAGTGTTGTGTAAGTTCCATACTAAATTGAAAACAGACATCAGAAAGTGACTTTTGCCTCTTAATCCTTGCTCACCATCTGGAAGAAATAAAAATAAAAAATAAAAGTAAAATCCTTCCTCCCTCATTGATTTGAAAAACAAATTGCCTGAGAATCAATTGATTTTTTTTTTTTTGCCTAATAGGCTATACATTGGCATGCCTTTCGCTAACTTGCTTGTTCTGGGAAACTATCCCAAACTGTATGAACAAGACGGAAGTTTTGGTCGAAGTTGGCCCCGATCAAATATTGTTGATCATTAAACCACGTCTTACAGCATGGTGATGACACCTACGTCTGTCTCACTGATCAATTAGGATCAGATCCTACACTTACTTTAACATGTCATAAGACGTGTGCCAACATACATTTCACAACATCACATAACATAACATAAGTCAACATCTCAAACGAAATGTGGCTACACACGATGCTTCCCCCCCCCCCCCCTTCCCCCTGAAAAATGGGTTCCGAAGGTCTGACGTCAAACCGTTTCTGTTCAAGGAACAGTGCTTGTTTTGTGGTGAAAGTTGTGAAGATGACAACAAAAGACATCCACACTGGTGCCGCAGGGTCGCTGTGGTGAGGACCGTAAATCGTCCCGGTATGAAAACTTTTCAAAAAGTTATTTATTCAGTATGTGAACGCAGAATGGATGAGTGGGGACAAATTGTGCAACTCAGAATGACAGGTTCTCCGTGCGATCTTCATGCATCAGACGCTCGGTATCATATCGACTTTTCGAAATGCTTTATGCATTCGAAGCAGGTCGAGCTTCTTACGGATGAGGACAAAGATGTCTCAGACTTTAAATGCTTTGGTTGAATGTATGGCAGCAGATATGGACAAAATATGGAACACTGTTGAGCTGTTCGATATGTATATTGATTTAGGGGGTAGTGAAATTGAAATGAAGACGGTTATAAATTGCATATGCGATTGGGGTGGGGGGGGGGGGTGGTGGTATAAAATACTAAAATTACAGTCACCAGGAATCGCCAGCATTATTTTGTTCAAGGAGACAGCATTATTTTGTTCAAGGAGACAGCATCTATCAAAATAATCACGTCAGACAAAGACAATGTCTGCACAAAGGGCATTGCTTCTAAAAACTGAAAGAAAACCATCAAGTCATAAAGCGGTCATATAATCTGTTGGTTGATCATGAATCGATATTAGATGGATTAGGCCAAAATTGATCAGTGTTCTTGAAGATTTAGCATTGCCAAAATTGCCATTAGCCCCAGTTTCTAGTATAGCTCTCTAACAAATTCAGTGACACAACTGTAGCTGCCACTGGCCAATCTTGTAAAACACAAATCTTTGATTAAAGAACTCCATCACTTTGGCGTATTTCTTAGGTTCAAACTCTCTGCGGCATCTGCTGCATTTTCAAATGGCAAACAAGTACTTTCTTTCAAGAATGGGAAACTCATACAAGCAGTTGATGATAATTTTGACATGACCATCTCTTCTCCATATGGTCAGAAACAGACCCACTATATGGCGTTGATCATGACCCAAGAGTGGTTATCTAGTTGATCTCAGAACCGTCGTCAGACTGTTATACCAAGTGTGGATTGGCGTACTACTAATTCCGATATTGCTCTTGAAATAGAAATGGATCAATCCAAAAGAACCTGCCATGCCCACCCAAGAAGCTACTAAACAGTCGTTCTTTGAATACTTGCACACCAGGCCGTTTCATTTTCTCATCCAAAAGACCTGGACTTTCAGTTCCTTAAAACTATTTCCACAAACGAGAATACACCTGAATACAATGGGTTCAACACATAATTGATGCTGGAATCTGGTTGCTCACCACAACCAGCCACCAACGTACAGTATCTTCCCCTACTAGACATTGCACCTGCTGACCCTGATACTGTGCTAATGGCAATGAAATATGTCAAGACAATAACAGAAGATGCAGGCCAGGTATACACAGTGTATACATGGGATCAGCAGCTCTATCGTGTTGTAGTACAGATCTGTTGGTAATTTCCTGATATTTTTTGGAACTTCTATCCCTACTTGTGGGGAATGCATTTGCTGATGTCTTTCGTAGGCTGTGTGGGTGTTTTGATGGCGTCCTCTTGTCTCCAGGAAATTATGCAGCAGCCATTCTCTGGTGTAGCGAAGATGTTAGTTGGAAAAATGTTTCCCCACAACGTGCAAGCTCTCAAGATTGCTGTACAGGAACTTGTGAGGGATGTGATTGACCATTCATCATCACTAGATGCAATGATGGATACATTTGATGAGAAGGCCAAACAAAGCAGGACGTGTAAACTCTGGATGAACTGTCTTATCAAGCCAGTTCTTATGATGTTGTTCACTAGGACCGAAAGGGAGGGTGAGTGGCCACTCCATTTACTGGTAACAAAACTTATGATGCCATATTTGCTGCGGCTGGGCAATGGAATTATTTCTTCTATGCTAGCGTATTCCTGATAAAAATGGAGAAACTACCTCTTGACCTGCTGAAGCATTTTATGAACCGAGAGCATGTATTGAGACACAATCCTGGATTGTGGAACGGTATTTGGTCCGACATGATAATAGAGACAACAGTTGTGAGGTATGGGAAGGGACCTCATGGAATGAAAGGCATAACACTAACTCTAAAGTCTGTTCAGAAGTGGGTACTTATTTTGGGGAATTTGCAGTAAGATGCAATATGATCTTCAGCTGAAGGAAGATCTTCCCGAAAGCAGCATTCTTGCTCACAAAGAGGAAGCATCTTCAAGAATGAAAGCTGACCTGTCCAATCGTAATAAAGTACGCATGTCACCAACAGATATACTGAAATACGAGCTTACACCTTTCCCTTTATCTATATTCCTTGAATCGAGTGACTTGCGTATTGCCAAATCCAAATTGGATTTGAAGAATAAGCTTGTGTAATAACTCATGAAAGTTACCTGTACCGCAGTGCACTGTGATCGATGGCTGTGCAATCATGTGGGTACTGCACTGGCCCACAAAAGGTGCTGTCGCAGACTTTGTGTCAACATTCTCTAATTTATCACGACACACCTCATGAAGTCGAATGTATATCTTGTCCTTGACTAGTATTTTGACTTTAGCATCAAGTCATCTGCCCACACAGAAAGTGACATATGCATGTCCAGAAACCACAAGCTGGCACCTAACATCCCACTACCACCAAAGCAAATGGTTCTGTCGAATTTCACAAACAGAAAGCAACTCATAAGTCTCATATGTTCACACATCACCAAATGTGTCGCAAATGCTAGTCACCTGAATACACTAGTCATAACAGGTGAATCTTACATACCAACACTCATTAAGTCAAGTCAGGCAACGTGCAAGAATTTGGTGAGTTATACACCAAGCACGGAAAGGCGGATGCCATTATTTGCCAACAAGTCAATTACATCCAGAGATCATGCAAAGACATGTGCCGCATTAATGTCATATCAGATAACATGGACGTGTTTGTCCTCCTAACTTTCTTCTATTGAAAGATCAAAATGGGCTGCTTATTGACAATGGAAGTTATGAGTGGGGAAAGAAATGTCATTGACATAGGTGAAACTTGCAAGAAAAATGCCACAATTGTCCCAAAACTCATCTCAGCACATGCACTATCGGTCTGCGACACTGTCGTACAATTGCACAGTGTGGGCAAAGTAGGTATGTTGAAGAGACTGCAGGGTTATTCACTGGATGGGCTTGGTGATCATCGTGCAGACATGGGCACTGTGTTTGTCCAAAGTACCATCCTGATCAGTGCTTGTTATGGTTATCCTGTTACAGAAATGACTGAAGCCAGGGTCAATGTCTGGGCATCCAAAATAGCAACGTCGCGATTATCTGCCCCCAAGGTAGCAAGCCTTCCACTCACAACTGAGTCATTCCACAAGAATGTTAAAAGGGCACATCTTGAAGCCATGCACTGGTACTCTTGTGACTCGGGTATTCCACCAAAACTCGATCCATCTGATTTTGGATGGACCACTGATGACAAATCATAAGACTTTGATGCCAATAGGTGTTCCCGAGTGTCTACATGCAGCCCCAGTACAGGTATTAAATTTTGTCAAGTGCGGTTGTATTTCATCCAAGGCATATTCATCCAAGAAATGCACTTGTGTCTCCGCAAACATCCCATGCAACATTGTATGTCATTGTAAAGGTGATTCAAACATGTGTTGTACTGAGCTGATATTGGGGAATGTTGAATCACATGACACCTCAGATGATGACGCTGATTATGAACACTTGAAATGAACTTGGTGCAAGATGGGTGGATTTTTGTGAAAGTAGTGGACATGTTAGGTACCATGTCTGAACTCAGTGGATTGGAATAAGTTGACGTTTTGCACACAATCTATACCAGGAACGTGTTGCTACATTGTCTGACTTGATCTCCTAATTAAGTCTCCAAAATATCTCACAGCTGGCTATGAAAATGATTTCTTCGACAATTTGGTTGATTTTCCATCCATTTTGGCAGCCATCTTTATACCTACAAAGGTCAAATATCTTGAATTCCTTGGATTTAATGTAATCTGTTGGTTGATTTCATTTTAGCACAATGATATACCCAATAAATAACAGTACAATAACATAGAAATGGTTCATTCTTAATGTTCCAAAAATTTGGCCGCCATTTTGTCGGCCATTTTGAAAAATGCAAATAACTCAAATTCCCCAAAGTTTTCAGACTGGCATCAAAAGGATTCGAATTCAGCACAAAAGTTACCCTAGAAACACCAAAAACTTTGTGTCCACACCAAAATTTTAAGGTTTGACCCAAAATCCACTAATATGTTCCGGACTAATAGGTTAATTGTACCGATTGATAATCACTTCTGCATGAAACGATTGCTAGGTAGAGTTACTCCCCTTACATTGTAAACTTCCGTCTTCTTGTTTACATCTTCACAACTAAATTACTGGGCCGATTAATTAAAGGGACATTTATACTGGGTTTTGTCCGCCGACATAATACGTTACAGATGTTTAGTGGTCGGATATGGTGTCATGTGAGGCTCAGTGAGATCAATACTAGGCTAGGCTAATGGCTCGCCTAATATTGATCTCACATCTCCTCACATGACACCATATCCAGCCACTAAACATCCTGTAGCTTATAATATGTAACCAACTAACCCTGTGCATTTTTACAGCCTCATTAAGTGTATATTTTCATGTGGTGTGTGATATGGCAGTTACCAATTCATTATTTCATAACCAGAAAATGTTACTTTGCACAGGGTTAGTCACCCTTTATGGTTATTATCATTTTTAACTGAGTAACTAACCCGGTGCATTGTAAAGCCTTAGTGTACATCACGTCTTAATCAACTCTTTATCAAACGTGATGGCCAAAAACAGCCAGTTAGATTCAAACTCAGCTTTAGACCCCTTACTGTTTTTTTTAGTGAATTCCAAAAATGAAAACACATTCTGTTTTCATTTAATATCTTGTTCCAACTGAAATATTCCATGAATGTGAACAAATTTGATAAACATTAATTTTCTTTGAATCATTGCAAGAAATGTTTCTTAATCAAGACTTGATTTGACCAAATCTTTGATATTTACCATTATGAATGAAAATTCACCACAGCAATAGTTTTATGATTATACTGCATAGTTTGACTAATCATGTTAAATATCTTGTTGTTTTCAAGGTAAATTAAATAGTTATTGATTGGAATATCTCTAACAGGAGCATGAAAGATTATCCATATATCTTTGTGAAAAAATGAACCTCATTCTGTATCATCAGTTGTCTACATGCAAACTCCACGAAAAGTGGGTAAACAAACAGCTCATAACAGCATCAGATTCGTCACTGGATTAGACTGGTGACCTGAGAGTTTGGGTTTCTCTGTTCAATGGTTCAACAGCTGACCAGAATATCTTCTTTGTTTTAGATAATGATTATGAATCAGGATGTTTGAATACAGATGATGGAATGCTTTACATGATAGGAGAAACTCCAGAACTTGTGCAGGTACTTAGTTTTTTTCAACTTATCTGCTCACCGGAAACGGAAGCTTGACTTATAACTTCTCATCCATCAGCCATTGGTACTTCAAATAGCTTCTCCAAAAATGCTTAGCTTACCAGTGTGGTATGAACGTTTATTATATGACTACCACAAATATCCCCTCAATACCACTGTAGTTTGCCCATAAAATCCAGCTCTCCGTCAAGTTTTCCAGATCATTATCATGCCTGTCCCAAACAAGGTGCACATGAATGGACTATTTTTACCTATAAATAAATGTAGAACATAGAACATAAGCACAGAACATAAACAGGAGTGTCTCCTCATTAAACTCCGTTGACAAACATTCCAGTCAAGATCTATTTGAAAATGCTGTGTTGAACAATTGCAAAATAACAACAACTATTTTCAAGATGCGAATCCAACAAAATGGAGAATCTGTGTTATTGAAAGCAATTCCGATTGAAATTCCAATTTTTGGTATATAGTTTTGTTGTGGATACTTACAGATCAAGTTTGAATTTCTTTCCACCTGGTTGATTTTTGGTGGCGTTACTGCCCTTGAACTTAGAATTTTTACCATTATCTAGACTTTTTTTATATGCCCGCATTATGTTTTATAATTTCTGGAAGTATGGGCATATTATGCACCATCCAATGGTGTCCTCTGGTTCAGGTGTGATCAGTTTAAAATACTAATTGTCTTGTAATAAACAAATTACTGCAACAGTCAATTGATCTGTGTTGTTGTATTCCATCTCATTGACGAGATGAGATCGGCCAGATCAAACTCGACACCTGCAGCATCTTGTTTGATCTGGCCAATCTCATCTCGTCAACTCAACAGAATACAACAACACAGATCAACTGACTGTTGTAGTAATCTGTAGGTTTGTTTCTTTTGATGAATAGAATGCAGATTTGTTCAATACAAGTTGTCCCAACCAGAGGCTAAACTTTGTAACAATGTTCTTTAAAACTTTCTTAAGAATGATTGAACAGAATCTTGTAATATTTGGTAAGATGCATCCTTGAGGTCAGAAGTTCTAGTGTGTTCAAACAAAGTTCCCGAGTTCATCGAGTTTCACTACTGGAATCTAAAATGTTGCTGCAGAAATAAGTTTCATTAATTTTATTGTAAACAAACTGGTGCATAGAATTCTTTAGGACAGTATAGTGATAGCAAAAGCATCTATTTCAAGACAACATTATTCACAAAAGTCGCCATTCAGATTTCATAATTTTTTTTAAGCTTCTGCCTCCAAAACATAGTTTATAACCCATCATTGGAACAAGCCTGTCATGCTTGCTCCATTGAAGGGCTATGTTTTTGAGGCAAAAAATAAAATTTCAGAAATTTTTTGGTGAGTGTTATTTTTAATGTGTTATGAAGGGGTTAACTGTTAAGGCCACACAAAGTAGATCTTCTGTTTCTTGGCCCATTATTTGTAAAATTTCATGCGGGCGAGCAGGTTTTTATTTTATTTTTTATTTCTGTAATTATTTCTTTGCCACCAAACGTTCATGTCCTTGGTATGTTTTAGGCCTCATAATTTACGGAGAAGCATGGGTGGTGGCGTATTTCGTCCCTTGAGAGCAAGAAGGCTTTGCAATGCCAAAGCATTGCAAAGCCTTCTTGCACTTGAAGGGACAAATTTATCAATTTTATTAACTTTGGGTAAAATATCAGGCATAAACCATTTAATTTTTATTTATTTTAAGTTTGCATTGTTATAAAAAGAGAGCATACGGCAGCCAAAAGGACCATGCATGAGGGCCTGAGAAACAGATTTTTAATTTTTTAGGCCTAAGTTTTCTTTTTTGTTCTTGCAGAGAGCTTTGAAGATTGTGAATGATGAACTCAATGAGCAAAAAATTTCATCAAAATGGAACAAGAGAGCAGGGTTGTCATTGTCTGTAAGTATTGTAATTAAAGTTTGTTAAAATCAATGAATTTCTTCTCAAAGAGACCACCAATGTTCAGTGAATCAGACATAAAAATTTTTTGTGATTCTGTTTGTAAGTGTAAGGCCTAAAAAGGTTAAAAATCTGTTTCTCAGGCCCTTCCACGTGGCCCTTTTGGGTGCTGCATGCTCTTTTTAGCTCACCGAAGACAGCTAAACTTATCACTTGTCGTCCGTCGTCATCGTCGTCCGTCCGGTGTCATGAACATTTTTCAAATGACTTCTCTGAAATCGCTAGGTCGATTTGCTCGAAATTTGGTATGGATGTTCATTATCATATGTCAATTCAAGTTTGTTCAAATAAAATGGACATGCCCACTTGGGGCTCCATAGGGGGCATAACTCCGATAGCACCCTATGTATATTTGAGAAATTACTAAAAAATCTTCTTCTCCCGCACAAGTAGGCAGAATCATTATGGGATGGATCTGATTCAAGTTTGTTCAAATCAGCCCCCTGGATTCATATTTGGGCTCACTAGAAGCCCAAATTTGAACTTAGTGCATTTCAGGCAAATTTCTTAAAAAATCTTCTTCTCCAGATCCAGCAGGCAGAATCTTTTGATATTTGGTATGCAACTTTCTGGGGTGGATCTGATGCAAGTTTGTTCAAATCGGCCCCCTGGATTCACATTTGAGCTCGGTATAGAAGCCTGAATTCGAACTTAGTGCATTTCAGACAAATTTCTTAAAAAAATCTTCTTCTCCAGATCCAGCAGGCAGAATCTTTTGATATTTGGTATGCAACTTTCTGGGGTGGATCTGATTCAAGTTTGTTCAAATCGGCCCCCTGGATTCACACTTGGGCTCGGTATAGAAGCCCGAATTCGAACTTAGTGCAATTCAGGCAAATTTCTTAAAAAATCTTCTTCTCCAGATCCAGCAGGCAGAATCTTTTGATATTTGGTATGCAACATTGTGGGGTGGATCTGATTCAAGTTTGTTCAAATCGGCCCCCTGGATTCATATTTGGGCTCACTATAGAAGCCCAAATTCGAACTTAGTGCATTTCAGGCAAATTTCTTAAAAAATCTTCTTCTCCAGATCCAGCAGACAGAATCTTTTCATATTTGGTATGCAACTTTCTGGGGTGGATCTGATTCAAGTTTGTTCAAATCGGCCCCCTGGATTCACATTTGGGCTCAGTATATAAGCCCGAATACGAACTTAGTGCAATTCAGGCAAATTTCTTAAAAAAATCTTCTTCTCCAGATCCAGCAGGCAGAATCTTTTGATATTTGGTATGCAACATTGTGGGGTGGATCTGATTCAAGTTTGTTCAAATCGGCCCCCTGGATTCACATTTGGGCTCAGTATAGAAGCCTGAATTCGAACTTAGTGCATTTCAGGCAAATTTTTAAAAAAATCTTCTTCTCCAGATCCAGCAGGCAGAATCTTTTGATATTTGGTATGCAACATTGTGGGGTGAATCTGATTCAAGTTTGTTCAAATCGGCCCCCTGGATTCACATTTGGGCTCAGTATAGAAGCCCGAATTCGAACTTAGTGCATTTCAGGCAAATTTCCTAAAAATCTTCTTCTCCAGATCCAGCAGGCAGAATCTTTTGATATTTGGTACGCAACATTGTGGGGTGGATTTGCTTCAAGTTTGTTCAAATTGGCCCCCTGGGTTCATATTTGGGCTCAGTATAGGAGCCCAAATTTTAACTTAGTGCATTTCAGGCAAATTTCTTTAAAAATCTTCTTCTCAAAATCCAGCAGGCAGAATCTTTTGGTATTGAGTATGCAGCATGCTTGGGGGGGGGGGGATTTAAGTTTGTTCAAGCCATGTCTCTAGGTCCATATTTGGGCTCACTGTGGGATCCCGAATGATAACTTAGTTCAAAATGAGGTATTTTCTTTAAAAATCTTCTTTAGATCCAGCAGTCAGAATGTTTTGATATTTGGTATGCAGCATCCTTAGGGGGTAGAGATTCAAGTTTGTTTAAGACATGTCCCTAGGTCCATATTTGGGCTCACTGTGGGAGCTCGAATTGTAACTTAGTTCGAAATGAGGAATTTTCTTAAAAAATCTTCTTCAGATCCAGCAATCGGAATATTTTGATATGTGGTGTGTAGCATCCTTAGGGGGGTGAGATTCAAATTTGTTAAAGCCAAGTCCCTGGGTCCATATTTGGGCCCAGGGACTTGGCTTTAACAAACTTGAATCTCACCCCCTTTAGTCAATATGAGGAATTTTTCTTCTTCTTCTTCTTCTTCTTCTTCAGCAGTCGGAATGTTTTGATATTTGGCATGCAACATCCTTAGGGGGTGAGATTCAAGTTTGTTCAAGCCAAGTCCCTGGGTTCATATTTGGGCTCACTGTGGGAGCCCAAATGATAACTTAGTTCAAAATGAGGAATTTTCTTTAAAAATCTTCTTCTTCAGATCCAGCAGATGAATGGTTTTAATATTTGGTATGCAGCATCCTTAGGGGGGTAAGATTCAAGTTTGTTCAAGCCATGTCCCTAGTTCCATAAAAATTTGTCTCTCATGACTTCATTCCTTTATAGTGTTGATGAACCATGCCTAACTGAATGTGACCTCAAATACTTCTTTGAACCACTTTGGCCGGTGAGTGATTAAGGCTCCTTGGGGCCTCTTGTTTTATAACCAATGCAAACTTAAAAGATAAAAGTTAAATGGTTAATGTCTGATATTTTACCCAAGTTAATAAAATTGATAAATTTGTCCCTTGATTGCAACAAGGCATTGCAAAGCCTTTTTGCACTCAGGGGACAAAATACACCACCACCCATGATGTTCTGCAGATTTTGAGGCCTAAAACATAAAAGAAACCAAGAACATAAACTTTTTGATGGCAAAGAAATAATTAGAAAAATAGAAAATAAAATAGAAAAATGTGCACGTGCAATTTTACAAAAAGTGGCCTGAGAAACAGAAGATCTACTTTGTAGGGCCTAACTTCGGTTTTTTGAAGTGCTTGGTCATAAATGACTTCTGATCATGAGATGTTTGGAAATGTGTGTCTTGTGATCATAATCATTCCTTTAAAATTTTAATGAAAATGGGAGTTGCACAGTGGTTCAGTCGATGTGGAATTGGCATTTGAACCAAAAGGTCCCCAGTTTGATCACTGCCAGGGTTAACTGCATTGTGTCCTTGGAGGGGGCACTTAATCCTGATTGCTCACATGGGGTGACACTTCTTACCGAGGCATTATTTGGGGGGGGGGGGGGGGGGGGGCTCTGGGGTCTGACAGCTACTTGCCATTACTCAATGGTTCTTTCCATGTACTCCAGCTTCCTCCACCCGTAAAACTGTCTGACACGAGGTGACCCTTGCTGTTGAAAACGTCGTTAAATCCCAACAAATAAATAAATTAATGAAAAAAACATCCAGGAAAAAGAAGACTGCATTGCGGTTGTTTTAACAATGAGTGCGCAAAAATAATTTTTTTTAAAGCTTATTTGTAACATGGGTACTTTTAGCTCACCTTGACGAAGACAAGCTGAGCTTTTCTAATTGCTTTCCGTCTGTCATCCATCGTCCGCCAGTCATCCGTCAACACCATGTTTTAGGCTTCTCCTCCAAAACCACTGGGCCAATTCAAATGAAAGTTTGTGGGAGTGATGGTGCTGAGGGGGGATTACATTTTTTTTCAACTCAGCCTCATAGGGAGGTGGTGGGGAAAATGCTCCAAATTTCTTTAAAATCTTCTTCTCATGAACGAGTGGGTATTAATATTTTAGGATCACTTGATATTTAGGATGGAGCTTCCTTTTGAGGTGTAGATTTTGATGTGTAGATTCAAGTTTGTACAAAGGAAGTTCATAAAGCAACATTTGCCTTTGTAATGGAAGGGGAAAGATTTTGGCCCTGCCAAAAATTTTAATTTTTTGAACTGATGGTCTGATTTGAACCAAATTTGGTTTGTCATATTATTGGGTCAGAAGTACTTGATTCATGCAAAAACAAATATTTTTATACTGTACCAATGACCCAGACATAGCTGGTGCTAATTCTCAAAATCTAGGGCCAAACACAAATTTTGCCCCCCAATCCCCAAAATTTGCATCTAAAACCGAAAAAATCATGTCCTAAATGGCCCTTCATACTTTTCCTCCACTGCGCATGCGCAGTGTCAAGGAGGTCTCGAAATTGGCACCAATTATCATTCTTTGTTTGGCCCTTCATCAGTTCACATCTGACTGATATTTGTGCTTGTAAATCTCAGTTTAAATGATGCCAGACACAAATATTAGAGAAATGGTGGATCTAAAGAGGAATTAGAAGGAGGAGAGGAAAAATGAGTGGCAGGAAATAATCAGGGCTGTAACTTAAAATTTTTTTTATGAATTTATGTTATGTTGCCTAATTTCAAGGCATGGGCCTGTTGTTGTCATTCTTGCTATAAAGTTACACTGCTTGTTTAGTGTTTCCTCTCTCCCTTTCCTTTAAGTCCCCCCTTGCTATTCTCCCATGCTTTTGACATATTTTCTGTAATATTATTACTAAAATTTCTTGGGAGTTTTAGCTTGGTTGTAACAGAATGAATTCGGTTCTTTTCCACATGTTTACGTCCTCACCCATGGGTGTTTAGGCGTTGTGTTCTGCATCTACCATCTGATGTTCTGCAGTTTCTTCCCTGGAAGTCTCTGTTTTGCATCAGATAGTGTTGTTATTGGTAACTGATTTCGGGCCATGTTTATCAGTGCCTGGAGTCATGTTTCTGGTGTTTATACACTTCTTGTTTACATTGACAACGGTTTCTGTTGAGAGGGATTTCTTGTCTTTGTATTAGTTTAATCATAACAAGATACATTATTATTATACCCAAGTGTTGCATTAATTTTTTTTGAAATATTTAAAAAAAATTTTGTCCACACTTAGGCTTTTTTGGGATCCATTGGGGCTCAACGTTACTTTCAGAAACTTGGGCTTTTCTGAAAAAAAATTTTTCCCAAAATTTTTTTTTTGTTTTCAATTATTTTTTCTATGTTAATGGATCATGTTATTATGTATCTTTGTTTTCAGGGGTAGATGCGAGTACTAGGACTTTTTGTATTCTTTTCACAGTGAAAGGATATTGTTCAAATTGTAATAAGAGGAAATCTTCCTCTGACTTTCATAATCATTGTATTAATTGTAGTCAGTGTACTCGCACTAACTCCTGTTCAGTATGTGTCAGTTGGGATGACAAACATTGGAAACGTGTGTCACGGTATGTTGTTAGCGGGGAAAAGGCCATGCCGCAGGGTCACTCTAGTTTATCAATCTCTATTTCAGAGGAACAAGAACAGGGTGATGTTTCCGTGATATCTTCCAAAAGTGTGCCTCCGTCGTCACAGTTAAATGAAGAGCTAGCGGCAAAAGTGCTCATGGAAATACGTCAATTGCCTAAGAGGTCCCTAGTAGGATCGACGGCATTGGCGTCTGCTAGCAGCTCGCCCGGTGTAGCGACCATTATTGAATGGCTCGGCAGCCGGGTTCGTCCATTGCGGTCCAGGAAGGAGATTTGGGTGATGCGAGCACTATAATAAGACAAAGTGCACACCCAGTGACGACGGATCAGAGGAGAGAACGGAGGAAGCCTATTAGTCCAGTTCCTAGCTCGTCCAGGTCCATCCGGGCTGCGAGCGAGAGAGGTCCCTCTCTCGTACAACAACATCTGGGACCAGATGTTGTGGTACAAAACGTTTCGCATTCGGAGCATACGTCCGCCGCTCGGGACGCTCCGTTATATAGACAGTCCGGAGAGACTCGATATGGCTTCCTCATCCTCACGGCAGCGCACACGTCCGCACCTTGGCTTCGTGACCACGGATATCCAGCCAGCTTCACCGATCAGGGATTCCACGGCGACCAGGTCATGCCATCCGGTAGCCAGGGACACGAGGCCTGTAGACTCCGGACATTCGCATAAAAGAAGTATGCAGGAGTCAACGTACACGGAGCTTCCAGCGGCAAAGCATCGTAAGACCTCTACTCCACAGGCCTCAGTGACGGACGTGCTATCCCAAATAGCACAACTTATCGCAGCATCCCAGCAAATGACAGAATCTCTGTCGGATCAGGAATTATCCGACGACGCTGGGTCGGTACGCTCTGCTGAAGAATCAGGTACCGACGACCGAGAACTTCATAGGGTCCGACAGGATGGCGAAAGGGATTCAGAGGATTTGGAGCTTTCCCTTTCGGAACAACATAAAGCTGACGTAGATTTTATCCAGCATTATCTTCCAGAGGTTGTTCCGTCAGACCAGAATGCTGCGATGCCGGATAAGAGACTGATAGCATCATTGGACACAGACTTTTTTGATCGGTTCAGGGACATCGTCCCTGAGTTTCCGACACAGTCCAATAATGTCACAAGAACATTCGAATTATTGAATGACGCTATATATAAGCTTGCTACCAAAATGGGCAAGTCTGGTTTCTTGTCCGCAAATGCTCTAAATCTGCCTTTCATCAATTCAAGGAATAAATTTGAAACGGCAGGACAGGGCATACCGAGAGTTCCTCTGCGTCTAGACGACCAGGCTGAAGACTTAGAATTGTCTATAACGTCGTCTATTTCAATTCCATCCACGACGTTGGAAACGACAATAATGTCTAACAGAGTTAACTTAGACGCTTTATCATACGCAGATCACCTTACTAAGGCGTTATCATTACGTCTTCAAGGGAAAGAATTCCAGGATATACAATCCTCATTAAGACTTCTTTCAAGGGCAATAGCTTATTCCACGTATAACTCCGCCCTTTCAGTGGCAAACCTGGAGTTGGTTAGACGTGACGCAGCCCTAGCTGCATCCACGCGCGTGGATGGTAAGGTGAAAAACTCTCTCGGAGTCGCTTCGGTCTCCGGAGAGCTTCTCTTCGACGGCAAGCTTTCAGGCAATCTATAAGATAACTAAGAAAGCTTCGGACTCTCTGCTATTCAAATCCACTTCCAAAAAGTCGGATACAGCAGAAAAGAGTAAGACAGGCACTTCTGGGACAAGTACGCCCAAGAGAAGTTCCTATAAAGGTTCCTATGCGTCCTCTAGGTCTTATTCTAGAGACCGTCGAGGCAGCGACTCACGTGGGGGACGTTACTCTGGCCGAGATAGGTCGACGTGGCGAGGTGCGGGTCGTGGAGGACGTAGTTTCTCCTTCCGCAAGCCTCGCAGGTCCAGGAGGTGATGGTTTGAACCTCTATCGTGTTCCGGTAGGTGGAAGATTATCGAGTTTTTTAAACGATTGGTCATCAATTACGGACGACCCCTGGATTCGAGGGGTAATTTCGGAAGGACTAAGAATATCCTTCAAACGAAAGCCTCCATTAACTCGAAGTCCAAAATGGACTCAGCTTCCGTCAAATCCGCAGAAAAGAGAAGCTCTTTTATCAGAAGTACAGTCTCTTCTGAAGAAGAACGCGGTAGAGGTCGTAGAAAACCAGGAATCACCGGGTTTCTACAGCCATCTGTTTCTGGTTCCGAAACCAGATGGCTCGTTCCGTCCAGTCATAGATCTGAGCTGGATAAACAAGCTGATCATCGCTCCGAAGTTCTATATGGAGACAATTCGATCAGTCAGAGCGAGTATTCGGGTGAACGACTATGCTACAAGCATAGATCTCAAGGATGCGTGCTTTCACGTCATGGTACATCCGACATTCAGAAAGTATCTATGCTTCGCAGTCCTAGGAGTTGTATATCAGTTCCGAGTGATGTGCTTCGGTTTGAACCTAGCGCCCTGGGCTTTCACTCGAATAATGATCTCGGTAATGATATATTTCCAAGCTCATTCTCTTTTGTAACGTCGGCCTACCTGGACGACATTCTTCAGAGGTACGGCAACGAGTTAACGCTTCAGAACGATGTGCAGAATCTGCTTCTATTACTCCGACGTCTCGGTTTTATAATAAACAAGGAGAAGTCGGATCTGGTGCCGTCCAAGTCATTCACTCATCTGGGAATGAGCTTCGAGACGCACAACAATCTCATTCGTCTGCCGTTAACCAGAGCAAAATTAATCAGTTACGCTCGCTATTGTCTTCACTCAGACAAAATCACAGCGAGAGAGTTCATGTGACTGATAGGTCTGTGCGGAGCCGCTGCGGATCTCATTCCGATGGGGCGGTTACGCACTCATCCTCTCCAAATTTTCTTGACTCAGAATTGGAGTGTAAAGATTCATTCGCTCGACATAGACGTTCTCTTGTCAAATCAAGTGAAACAAGAGATTCAGTCTTGGGCAAACATTCAGTGGTTGACTCAGGGAGTTCCACTGCAGTTGCCGGATCGGAGTTTTACGATTATGACGGATGCCAGTCAAACAGGTTGGGGTGCAACATTGATCCCAACGGATTCGAAATGCCAGGGTCTTTGGGATCCGCAGTTTCTAGGCAAGCACATAAACATCAAGGAAATGATGTCAATTTGGCTTACACTACGTCATTGGATGAATATTATTCAGAAAGCACATGTCCAAATCCTGTCCGACAATACGACAGTAGTAGCGTATATTCGGAACCAGGGAGGCACTCATTCCGTTCCGTTATTCAATTTAATGGAAAGAATCCTTCTGTTTGTTCTCGAACACCAGGTTCTACTTTCGGTCCGTCATATTCCGGGTCGTCTGAATGTATTAGCAGACTCCCTTTCACGGAAGGGTCGCTTGTTGCCGTCAGAATGGACTCTCAACAAACAGGTATTCAATCAGATTTGCTACCAATGGGAGAGGTCAATGATAGATTTATTTGCGACACAGCTCAACAATCAGTTGCAGGCGTATGTGTCTCCATGTCCAGATCCCCGAGCATATGCAGTAGATGCTCTATCGATCTCATGGGACGGAATGATAGGATATGCATATCCTCCAGCGCTGTTGATTCAGCAGATATTGCTAAAGATAAAACAGTCTCAGTGCAAAATTCTGTTGGTAGCATCTCTGTCTCCACAGAGACCATGGATAAATCTACTCAGGTGTCTGCTGTGAGACTTACCGCGGAAGCTTCAACCACGAGAGGATCTTCTTTCGCAGGGGAAATCGCGTCAACTACATCACAACCCGCAAGGTCTCAACCTTCACGTTTTTCCATTGTGCGGTCCTTCTTGCACGGCAAGCATTTTACAGGACGAGCTGTGGACGCAATTTCTAACTGTAGGAGGACCTCCTCTTCGCTAAACTATGCGGCTAAGTGGAAGGTCTTTTGTCGTTGGTGTAGGGATCATTCTGTTGATATTTTTGATCCCTCCATTCCAGACATTGCAAACTTTCTAGTATACTTGTTTGATGAGAGCAAACTGCAGCCTGTTACTATTAAAGGTTATAGGTCTATGTTATCTGATACCTATGCACACCATGATAGTTTACAAATTGGATCTAATGTCTCTTTATCTAAATTAGTTAGAAACTTCTCGATAAATAGACCTAGAAACCTTAGATTAATTCCTAAATGGAATTTAGCTTGGGTTCTTCTTAAATTAAAAGAAAAGCCATTTGAGCCTCTTGAGACAGTGGACTTCAACAAATTCTTATCTTATAAGACTGCATTTCTCTTAGCTTTCTCTTCCGCTAGAAGAGTCAGTGAGCTTCATGCACTATCTGTGGACGATTCTCACTATCGTAGTGTCGGGAACACTATTACCTTTACTACTAATGTTGGATTTTTGGCTAAGAATCAGGCTCCTAATAAATATCCGGAACCTATTGTTATTAAGGCTCTTCCGTCTTCAGACGGGCATAGGCCTTTACTCTGTCCAGTTAGAGCTTTACGTATTTATAAACGAAGATCTCAGTTTATCAGAAAGGGACGAAAACGCTTCTTTCTGTCTCTGATGCCTAATAGAAAGGACATTATGGTCCATTCTATTACTAGATGGATTCAATCAACTATCTGTACTGCTTATGATAATCTATCTTCATCTCAGCAGTCTGTACTTAAGATTTTGGCTCATGAAGTAAGAGCTTTTTCTACATCTTGGGCTTACGCAAATAGTGTTGCTATTACAGATTTAATGAAGGCTGCATATTGGTCTCAGCCATCCACATTCACGAATTTTTATCTCGGAAATATTGAGTCCATTTCTGGAGACCTGCATTGTTTAGGTCCGTTATCTGTTGCTCAGAATGTTGTCCACTAAACAGTTGCAACTATAGTTATGCAGGCTTTCTGTTCCGGCAGTGACTTTGTCCTGCTGCCCTCTTCGCCCTGGACTATTTGACCCAGGGCAAGGGGAAGGGGGGGGGGAGGGTGTTTCCTTTGGTCACCTGCTTTATAGTGAAAAGCAAGGGGATACCTCCTCCAGAGTCAGTAATTCTGAGTCGGTATCTGGATGGTTTTAAAGTGTAAAGTTAATGTTTAAATTCATTCATGTCATATTTTTAAAGTGTAGCTCGGTGCGAAGCATTTGTATATGTCACGTGTCAAACAGGCGTTAATATACAATCCTCGGACACTTTTAAAGAGTATAAAGAGTTTCAATTCTCTGGACTGACTTTATTTATTGGCTTACTTTAAAAATAATTAGTATAAGGGGTTATACTGGATGTTAATAGAGAACATGAATGTTATTATGCTCAATTATGAAGGGTGTTGTGTCTTTCTAATTTATCATAAATAAGAAAGATACATGTAAAGCCCAATACTCCTTTTCTCCTCGAGGGGATAACTATTATATATAGTTGAGCTTATTGGATTTTCCTCTATGTCCTAGGCCCTCCAGCCTTTTTACTATTCAGCTATGTCTGGGTCATTGGTACAGTATAAAAATGTTAAAAAATTTATAGTAATTTATATATTTTTTATACTTACCAATGACCCAGACGGGGATGGCCCTCCCAGGAGTTGGGAACTCATACCTCCCCGCTGAGTACGTAGCGCTGACCAGGCACTGCTTGTAACAATGATAATTGGCGCCAATTTCGAGACCTCCTTGACACTGCACATGCGCAGTGGAGGAAAAGTATGGAGGACCATTTAGGACATGATTTTTTCGGTTTTAGATGCAAATTTTGGGGATTAGGGGGCAAAATTAGTGTTTGGCCCTAGATTTTGAGAATTAGCACCAGCTATGTCTGGGTCATTGGTAAGTATAAAAAATATATAAATTACTATAAATTTTTTAACTTTCCTGTGTCCCCGTGGGAGCCCCAGTAGCTAAACATAGAAATATTTTGAAACTCCAATATTTCCCAAACTTATTTGGTATGAAGCATCCTTAGGACCCGTACAACTGAATGGTAAAAAAAATTGCCATCAATTGTAACGGGGTCTTGTGTAGAGGGCGTCAAAAAATGCTGAGTTTGCATATTTCCAAAAATTAAAAACAATCTTTTTTCCACAACCAATGATCAGAATCATTGATATTTGGTATACAGCATCCATAGGGGTGTAAGATATAAGTTTGTTAAAATGAAGCCCCTCAGTTCATATTTGGGCACAATACAGGAGCCCAAATTTTCTAACTTATGGTAATATGGAGAATAATCTTTAAAAATCATCTTCTTCAGACCCACCAGTCAGAATGCTTTGATATTTGGTATATAACATCTGTAGGGGGGTCAGATTCAAGTTTGTTTAAATCAGGTCTCAGGGTTCATATTTGGGCTCTCTATTGTGACAAGCCCAAAATTTCAACTTAGTGCAATATGAGGAAATTTCTTTAAAAATCTTCTTTTGATCAGTATCCTTTCATATTTAGTATAGAACATCTCTAGAGAAGTCAGATTTAGGTTTGTTCAAATCGGGTCTCTGGATTGATATTTGGGCTCCCTATGGTCCCCCTCCAATCCCTCCCCCCCCCCCCACCACCCCCACCCCCAATTTTAATTTATTGCATTACCTGGAAAGTTCTTTAAAAATCTTCAGGGGTCAGATTCAAGTTTGTTCAAATTGGGTCCCTGGGTTCATATTTGGGCTCCATTTGGTAGCCCAACTTTTAACTTAGTGCAATATAAGGAAATTTCTTTAAAAATCTTCTTCAGATCCACCAGTCAGAATCCTTTCATATTTGGTATACAACATCTCTAGTTCACTACTCAGAACATTTGGTCATATTTTAACAAAATTTGATATGCAGCTTAACTGGGAAACAGATATTTGATTTAAATTAAAAAAAAATAACCCAAGCTATTGTGGGACTCATTGTGTGCTTTCAGAACTTTTCAGTAAAGCTGTGATCATGCCCTCCACCACCCAAACAATTACTGATCATCTTTGTCTGAAATTTTGGTAGATTTCTCATTGTTTTACTACATTATGCAGCAATGGCACAGGTTGTTCCAACTTTTGTTAAGTTTTTAAATAGTTTTCGTTCTGATCCTTGTTGTATTCAGTAGACAATATTAGTGATCCCCATATGCTGATGTACCCCCCCCCCCCCACCCCCCAGCTCCTGACCATTATTAGTCCGCTACGGGAACCGTAAGGGGACTATAGGATTGCACTCCGTCCGTCCGTCTGTCAGTCCATCCGTCCATCTGTCTGTCCGTCTGTCTGTCTGTTTTTTTTATGTTACCACCTCTCCCTCCAACATGCTTTAAGCTACACCTTTCATATTTGGTACATGGATAAATGGTTCTGAGGGGATGATGTACGCTCAAAATTTTTTTTTCAAAGTCCAAGATGGCGGAATGGCGGCCATTTTTGTTGTGTTTTTTAAGCTTTTTTTTTCCCTATTTTCATGTTACCACCCCTCCCGCCAACATGGTTCAAGCTACACTTTGCATATTTGGCACATGGATAGAGGGTTGGGAGCGGATGATGCACGTTCAATATCTTTTCTTCAAAATCCAAGATGGCGGCCATTTTTAGCTCAACTTTGGCGAAGCCAAATTTGAGCTTATGCCATGGCCCGTCGTCCGTCTGTCCGTCAACAATTGGATACGGCTCGGGCTAGAGGCCGTATTTATGAACCGATCTTTACGAAACTTCTTGGGTACCTTTGTTATGACCGTGGGACGAGAACGAGTGTTTTTGGGTGCGGTCCGAAATTCAAGATGGCCACCAGCCACCATTTTGTACCGACGATGCAGAAATCTGTTTTTGTACAGAACTTCCATATGAAAGCTCTGATTTGAATAATTTTTTGTATGAATGTTTAGTACCATTGGATACATCACATATAATACAGGTTTTTTTCTCGTGCGTAAATTATGCAAATTAGACTAACTTTGATGTTTTTTGGTGTTACTTTCAGCACTGTAAGTGCAAATGCCAATACAGCTCGGGCTAGAGGCCGTATTTATGAACCGATCTTTACGAAACTCCTTGGGTACCTTTGTTATCACCGTGGGACGAGAACGAGTGTTTTTGGCTCCGGTCCGAAATTCAAGATGGCCGATGGCAGCCATTTTGTACAAAATTTGGTGCAATCAGATTTTTGCACAGAACTTCCATATGAAAGCGCTGATTTGAATAATTTTTTGTGTGAATGTTTAGTACCATGGGATACATCACATATAATACGGGTTTTTTCTCGTGCAGAAATTATGCAAATTAGATGAACTTTGATTTTTTCAGTGCTACTTACACACAGTAAGTATGCTTGCCAATACAACTCGGGCTAGAGTCTGTATTTATGAACCGATCTTCACGAAACGTCTTGGGTACCTTTGTTATCACCTTGGGACAAGAACGAGTGTTTCTGGATGCGGTCCAAAATTCAAGATGGCTGCCAGTGGCCATTTTGTACCAAAATTAGGTCTTATCAGTTTTTTGTACACAACTTCTATACGGCTCAGGCTAGAGGCCGTATTTATGAACCGATCTTTAAGAAACTTCTTGGGTACCTTTGTTATCACCGTGGGATGAGAACGAGTGTTTTGGGTGTGGTCTGAAATTCAAGATGGCCACCAGCAGCCATTTTGTACCAAAATTAGTGCAATCAGTTTTTTGTACAGAACTTCTGTATGAAAGTTCTGATTTGAATAAATTTTTGTATGAATGTTTAGTAACATGGAATACATCACATATAGTACGGGTTTTTTTCTCGTGCAGAAATTATGCAAATTAGATGAACTTTGATTTATTCAGTGCTACTTATACACTGTAAGTGCACATGTCAATACGTCTCGGGCTAGAGGCTGTATTTATGAACCGATCTTCACAAAACTTCTTGGGTACCTTTGTTATCACCTTGGGACGAGAAGGAGTGTTTCTGGGTGCGGTCCAAAATTCGAGATGGCTGCCAGTGGCCATTTTGTACCGAAATTAGGTCCAATCAGTTTTTTGTCACAACTTCTACACAGCTCATATTTGTGAACTGATCTTCACGAAACTTCTTGGGTACCTTTGTTTTCACCTTGGGACAGGAATGAGTGTGTTTTGGGGTGCCTTTGTTATCACTGTGCTATGAGAACAAATATTTTGGGGTTCAGTCAGACCCACTCTGGGACTCCAAGATTTCTTTTCTAGCTTAGCATCTGACTGTCATCCACCTTTACAATACTTTACCTATACATTTGTTACAGGCAACGGTCAGTATTTATGTACAGACTGTTACAATACTTTATATGTACCTTTATTATCAGGTCATTACCTAGATGTTTGTCATTGCTGTGTCACATACTATACATGTACATGTCTTTGTCTTGACAAGTTGAGCTACAGTGTCATTGACACTTTCATTGTTGTGTTTTTTAAGCGTTTTTCTCTATTTTATGTTACCACCCCTCACTCCAACATGGTTCAAGCTACACTTTTTATGTCTGGCACATGGATAGAGGGTTGTAATGGGATGTTGCACGTTCAATATTTTTTTTCCAAAATTCAAGATGGCGCCATGGCAACCATTTCTGTTGTGTTTTTTAAGCTTTTTTCTCTATTTTATGTTACCACTGCTCCCTCCAACATGGTTCAAGCTGCACTTTTCATATATGGTACATGGATAAAGGGGTTGTGAGGGGATTATGCACGCTCAATATTTTTTTTTCAAAATCTAACATCTGTTTGTCTGTCCGTCTGTCTGTTTGTCTGTTTTTATGTTACCACCTCTCCCTCTAATATGCTTCAAGCTACACCTTTAATATTTGGTACATGAATAAATGGTTCTGAGGGGATGATGCACAGTCAATATTTATTTTTAGCTCAACTTTGGCGAAGCCAAATTTGAGCTTTTGTCATGGCCCGTTGTCCGTCGTCCGTCGTCCGTCTGGCCGTCTGTCCGTACGTCAACAATTGGATACGGCTCGGGCTAGAGGCCGTATTTATGAACCGATCTTTACGAAACTTCTTGGGTACCTTTGTTATGACCGTGGGACGAGAACGAGTGTTTTTGGGTGCGGTCCAAAATTCAAGATGGCTGCCAGCCGCCATTTTGTACCGACGATGCAGAAATCTGTTTTTTGTACAGAACTTCCATATGAAAGCTCTGATTTGAATAATTTTTTGTATGAATGTTTAGTACCATGGGATACATCACATATAATACAGGTTTTTTTCTCGTGCGTAAATTGTGCAAATTAGACTAATTTTGATGTTTTTTGGGGTTACTTTCAGCACTGTTAGTGCAAATGCCAATACGGCTCGGGCTAGAGGCCGTATTTATGAACCGATCTTTACGAAACTTCTTGGGTACCTTTGGTATCACCGTGGGACAAGAACGAGTGTTTTTGGGTCCGGTCCGAAATTCAAGATGGCCGATGGCAGCCATTTTGTACAAAATTAGGTGCAATCAGATTTTTGCACAGAACTTCCATATGAAAGTGCTGATTTGAATATTTTTTTGTGTGAATGTTTAGTACCATGGGATACATCACATATAATACGGGTTTTTTTCTCGTGCAGAAATTATGCAAATTAGATGAACTTTGATTTTTTCAGTGCGACTTACACACAGTAAGTACACATGTCAATATGGCTCAGACTAGAGTCTGTATTTATGAACTGATCTTCACGAAATGTCTTGGTTACCTTTGTTATCACCTTGGGACGAGAACGAGTGTTTCTGGGTGCGGTCTAAAATTCAAGATGGCTGCCAGTGGCCATTTTGTACCGAAATTAGGTCTAATCAGTTTTTTGTACACAACTTCTATACAGCTCAGACTAGAGGACATATTTATGAACCAATCTTTACAAAACTTCTTGGGTACCTTTGTTATCACCGTAGGATGAGAGCGAGTGTTTTTGGGTGTGGTCCGAAATTCAAGATGCCCACCAGCAGCCATTTTGTACCAAAATTAGTGCAATCAGTCTTTTGTACAGAACTTCTGTATGAAAGTTCTGATTTGAATAAATTTTTGTATGAATGTTTAGTAACATGGAATACATCACATATTGTAAGGGTTTTTTTTTCGTGCAGAAATTATGCAAATTAGATGAACTTTGATTTATTCAGTGCTACTTACACAATGTAAGCACACATGTCAATACGGCTCAGGGTAGAGGCTGTATTTATGAACTGATCTTCACAAAACTTCTTGGGTACCTTTGTTATCACCTTGGGATGAGAATGAGTGTTTCTGGGTACGGTCCAAAATTCAAGATGGCTGCCAGTGGCCATTTTGTACCGAAATTAGGTCCAATCAATTTTTTGTCACAAGTTCTATACAGCTCGTATTTGTGAACTGATCTTCACAAAACTTCTTGGGTACTTTTGTTTTCACCTTGGGACAGGAACGAGTGTGTTTTGGGGTGCCTTTGTTATCACTGTGCTATGAGAACAAATCTTTTGGGGTTCAGTCAGACCCACTCTGGGACTCAAAGATTTTTTTCTAGTTTAGTATCTGACTGTCACCCACCGTTACAATACTTTACCTATACATTTGTTACAGGCAATGGTCAGTATTTATGTACAGACCGTTACAATACTTTATATGTACTTTTGTTATCAGGTCATTACCTAGATGTTTGTCATTGCTGTGTCACATACTATACATGTACATGTCTTTGTCTTGACAAGTTGAGCTACAGTGTCATTGACACTTTCATTCAAAATCCAAGATGGCAGAATGGCGGCCCATTTTGTTATGTTTTTTAGGCTTTTTTCTCTACTTAATGTTACCACCCCTCCCTCCAACATGGTTCAAGATACGCCTTTCATACATGGTACATGGATAAAGGGTTGTGAGGGGATTAGGCACGCTCAATATTTTTTTTTCAAAATCCAAGATTCTTATATACTCTAGTGTCTTCTGTGACAAAAACACCTTATGTCACAAAAGCGCCATAGGGGACTAATACCACCTCTGTGGTCAAACACTTGTTTACAAAACAATAAACACGTGTGAATCGAAATGGAGAGCCAACAATAACGGTTACTGTCAATCGCTTTATATTTCACTCATCTCCTAATCAAGCCTGAAAATAAGCAGACTGTCATCTGCAAAATGAGGTCCCCAGAGGGTAAATTTGGTGATGCTACCCTGCACAGGGTAGCATCACAAAATTTACCCTCTGTGAACCTCAGTCTGAATTAAGGTCTGAAGCCAAAACAGAAAGATGTACCTAGAGGATAAATTGGCCCACTGTATGAGATAGCATCAGCAAATTCACCCTCTGGGGACCCCATTTTGCAAATGGCAGGTTGCTTATATTCAGGCTAGCTTGTAATGTATAACTCAGCTATGCAAACTCCTGTGTCACTGTTATTCACAATACTTTTATTTCTCTCAATGCATTTAGAATGTTGGACTTTCACAATAGTTTTCCTTTGCAAAGCAACGAAGATATGCAACTAATTTCAGACTATATGCAGTCACATTTCAGTATGTTCTTAACCTGAAGTTCTGTTTTCACCTCGGATTTACCATATTATTAATACTACAATTGATACTTTCTATGAAAGTTAAGTTTAACACAAATGTCCAAGCATGTGATATACCAAATAGAGGATATCTATGCTGTTTTAGTGAATATCGGGAATTATCTGATGAGTGTGGACCTGAACGTTTTATTCTTCATGAGGGCTTGCACAAGTGAAAAATAATACTTTTGAGATCCACATGAATGAGATAATCCCAATATTCACTAAAATAGCGTAGATTTTCTTTTTATTATATGCTACATGACATTTTACTGTGCAATATTCACAACCTAATTCGACTGCAAACAGTTTCAAGACAATAACTAAAGCTGTTTATCGTTCCTTCAAGGCGACGTCATGCGCCAAAGCGAGACGTCATTTAGGAAGCTACTGATGACATTCAGCGTGTGGACCTGAAAATATTATTTTTCACTCGTGCAAGCATTCGTGAAAAATAAAATTTTCAGGTCTACACTCATGAGATAATTCCAGATTCTGACTAAAATAGAGTAGATTTTCTTTTTTATTATATGCTACGAGACATTTTATTGCACAGTATTCAGCCCAATTCGACCCCAAATGATTTCGTTTCAAAATAATAACAAAGATCAGCTGATCGTTTCTTCAATGTGATGTGATGAGGCGCAGCATGATGTCATTTAGGAAGCTACTGAGGGATATTCCTTGATATCTATCGAGTCAATAGATATCGAGAAATATGTTTTATATAATTTGCGATAATTCAGAGGCTAGCATATACTATCTATTTATTGAACTTTGAGTGGCGAGTTGACATCGGCCATTTTCTCTGACAAGGATTGATTGTTTACTGTTTGTAGTCCATGTGTGATTTGTTTGGAAAAAAAGATCATCCATGCTCCCATTCTGTTTATCACCATGGTTATGTCCTCACACTAGGGGTGTTAGGTCGTTTTAGACTTGCATCTTCTATCCGATGTATCGTTTTTTCTTCATAGGAAGATCTAGCTTTGCATCTGGTAGCATTTAAAGTGGTTTCTGACTTTGGGCCTTTTTGTGCCTGATGTCTTATTTCTGGTTTTTTCCTTGACGTTGTTTACATTGGCAACGTCCCCAAATATATGTAGTATTTCATTTTATGTTACTGTATAATTACTTAGGATACATTGATTATTATTCCAGTAGTGTAGCTCATAATATTTGGATTTTGTCCACACTTAGGCTCTATCGGGATGCCCTTGGGCTCATTATGTTCCCTTTGGGAACTTAGGCATTTTTTCAAAATTTTTTTTACAAATTTTTGAATTTAATTTTGATTGCAATTTTTCATGTATCTTTATCATATATTTTGTTGTGGAGTTTGTAGGAGTGCTATCGACTTTGTCTTTAATTGTAATTATGAAAGCTCACTGCTCTAAATGCAAGGTGAGGAAGTCTTCCTCAGATTTACTTGCTTGTTGCCTTGCCTGTAGTCGATGCACTCCTGCGGATTCTTGTCCTACTGTGTACATTGGCATGACAGACGTTGAAGACGGGTGTCTCGATGCTTTGTTGGCAGTGAGGTTCCTATGCCAGAACTCTCACCATAATATAATTCAAGTTTTTCAGTTTCTATTTCAGAGGAACATGAAGATGGTGGTGGTATTGTGAAACCCATCCAAAGTTTGCTGCCGTTGCCACGCTCTGTTGAGCAAATAGAGCTAGCTGCAAGGTGCTCATGAAAATAAGCAAGGGTTAAGCCCTCTAGTTCGTTTTCTTAATCCCTTGCAAGCAGCTAGCTTGACCGGTGAATCTGTTACTCCATCCGTGTGAGCCGTGACACCAGGTAAGTCTGTTGCGGTCGAAGGAAGTGTAGATTTGGGTAGAGCGAGCACCTCAAAATCAAAAGCTCACCCAGTGACGACGGAAATAGGGAGGAAGTCAGCAAGTTTCTTTTAGGGCAGTTGCGCAAAGATGGAACCAGCCTACGCCCGTTAAGTCGGACCATTCGGTAGCTACCGATCCGAGGCTTTGTTCATCGGGACATTCGGAGAGGAGATCTATCTCCGGATCTTAGTCCCAGGAGTAGCAAGCGGCAAAAAAACAGAGGACCACTACTCAAGCCTTGGTAATGGACTTGCTGTCGCAGATTGCGCAGCTGATCGCAGCATCCCAGCAAGTGCAAGAGCAGCCTCTCGCAGACTGTGGTGGTGAGCTGTCGGACGGTGCTGGGTCGGTCCAGTCATCTGTACATGCAGATACGAATGACCGAATGTCACAGCTGAATCAGTCGGATGGTAAAAGGGGCAAGGACGAGGATTACCCTTCCTTTTCGGAACAGCATATG
The DNA here is from genome assembly GCA_031216915.1 of Pictodentalium vernedei. Lineage (NCBI taxonomy): Eukaryota > Metazoa > Mollusca > Scaphopoda > Dentaliida > Dentaliidae > Pictodentalium > Pictodentalium vernedei. Next base: position 590,358,298 of record CM062295.1, on the reverse strand, counting down.
GTAGCAATGAATTTTATTTATCAATACTATACTGACTTTGTTCCACCTGATCAGCATGCTGTGACTACTATAGAGAAACCGCTGTCGTCTCTAAAGCAGATTTCGTGTGGAGGAAAGAGGATGTTCTTTCCTTCCTGAAACAGTCTCGACAGGTGTCGGAGGCCTTCGGTCATGTTAACGACGCCATATTCAACCTCTCTAATGCTAAGAGGAAGGCGGTTTCTTATCGACATCTTCAATAAATATACCGTTCCTTGGACCATGTTCATTTAAAATGGTTGGAGAAGATGTCCAGAGAGCTCATCTGCGTTTAGATGAGCAGGCTGGGGATGAAAATATGTCCCTACCTGCATCATTCAATATACGCTCGGAAGTGATGAAATGTGTTATTTCATCCAATAGAGCGAATCTGGACGTGATGTCCTACACAGATCACCTCACCAGAGCTATGGCACAATGTCTTAATGGGAAGGAATTTGAGGACGTTGTTCCTCGCTTAGAGTTCTTTCCAGTGCAGTCATGTATGCCACATACAACTCTGCCCTGACAGTGGCAAATTGGGAGTTGATCCAACGTGATGTTGCCCTTGCATCATCATCACTTATAGATGACAAAGTGAAAAGCTCTCTCCGAGTCGCTCCGGTCTCCAGATATACTCTATTGAGGACGAGCTTTCGTTAGTTTATGAACAGGCTACAAGAAAGCTTCCAGTACACTGCTTCTGAAGTCTGTGCCTCAACACGCTTCAGCAGACCGGGGTAAGTGAGGCTGTTCCACTTAATCAGCTAAGGGAACTTCTTGCGAGGGTACAATAAACCCTCTTATACTTACTCTGGAGGTCGTCAGTATAGCGACTCGGGAAAGGGGCGCAGGTCTGATCCAGACTATAGGTCAGACGCCCCTAAGTCGACTGGACGAGGTTCTTCACAGGGAGGACGTAGTTTCTCCTTCCATAAGCCTTGTTAGTTGTACAGGTGATGAATAAGACCTCTATTGCTTACCAGTTGACGGAAGGTTATCATCTTCGCGAGAAACTGGATTTATGTCACAGAAGATCGGTGGGTAAAAGTGTTGTCTCGGAAGGTCTACGGCTATGATTCCAAACAAAACCCCCCCCACTTACAAGATGTCCCCCGTGGACAAATCTTCCGGCAGATCCTTTCAAAAGTGAGTCTCTCCTAGTGGAGGTACAGGCTCTCTTATTGAAGGAAGCAATAGAGGTAGTCGAGAATGGACTTCTGTTGCTTTCAACTTAGCATAAGGTTATCAACCTCGCAAAAAGTGGATGAAAATTGTTGAAGATCAGTGGATGAGAATGTAGTCTCGGCAGGCCTGCAGCTATCAGTCCGAGCAAAGCTCCACTTAAAACAAGTACGTGTTGGTCAAATCTTCTGGCGAATTCTTCCAAGAGAGTCTATCCTTGCGGAGGTATAGGTTCTCCTATTGAAGAATAGCAATAGAGGTTGTCGAAATATTCTCCAGGTTTTTTCAAATCGCCTGTTTTTCGTCTTGAAGTCGGACGAATAGTGCATAGGTAGGCTGAGACAACTGTCTTGTTTGGAATAGAGCTGTTAGCGGGAATAGGTACGTCCTTTCCCTCTCAGTGTTGTATTCCTTGGCGTCAAGACATTTAATGTCATTGTGGACGCCATAGTAGCCTTATGTAGTGTTACAGCGGTCTTTTCTTAGCGGCTAGTGTTGTAAGTCTCCATTTAGTGAGCTTTCAAGGCCGCAAGTGACACAGATATGTCTTCAGGTAGACGAAGACTCATAACTGCGTAGCTACCTTGAGATTACTGTCTCTTTGGGAATTACAGCTGTTAGAATAGCGGCTCGTCATTCCCTACCTTGCGCGACGATGGTTGTAAGTCTCCATTTAGTGAGCTTTCAAGGTTGCAAGTTACACTGAGATATCTGTCTTCACGGAGAGGACTTCTAGCTACGTTAGCTAGGCTCTGACCGCTGTCTGTTGGGAATAAAACTGATAAAGGTACGGTGCTTTTCGGTTTGTTTTCCTAGGTGGCATAGACTTGAGTCTTATTGTTTACACCATAGTAGCCTAGCCAGAATCATGAGCGAGATTGTTTTCAGTAATTATGTAGTGACATAACTGAATTTATTATCTCTTGGGACTGCTGTCTCTTTGGGAATTTAGGGCTGTTAAAATAGCGACTCTTCATTCCCTACCTTGCGGGACGATAGTTGTAAGACTCCGTTCAGTGAGCCTTCAAGGTTGCAACTTACACCAATATATCTGTCTTCACGGAGATGAAGACTTATAAGCTACGGCTAGCATTGTAAGTCTCCTTAGTGAGCTTCTAAGGCCCCAGTTATCAGCCTTTTATTGTCTTCACATACAGGAAGACCTTTTGATGCTTCAGCTAGGCTGAGTTTGCTGTCCTATCGGGCATGATACCATATGTTAGAGGAGGTTATTCTCTTCCAACCAGTATTGTTTGGTGTTAGTTATACGAGGCGATAAGCTCTATTAATGCCATATTTACCTAGTGTGTTTATGTCAATACGGTGTATTTGTTCATCACGTCCCTCTCTATCTTTAGTGGCATAATGGAGTCGGTCAGACGTGAGGTAGCCATGTGGTTCATATTCTATTTGATGACTAACACAAGAGCAATTCTAGTAATGCGAGTAAAGGGGGGTTCATTATTAATTTTTTGTTGAACAGCCTCCTCCAACCGCCACAGCCCCCCCCCCCCCCCCCCCACCCCGCCAATGTGTTATTAGGAGATGACAGGGTAAGACATAGCTTTCTTCCCATAAGCCTCATATGCATTTAAGTATATACATGCCTTTCATGGCTTCTCAATTGGCGGCTGGGTCATGTTCTAACGGCGACCTCATGGGCACATCCTCTGTCTGTCCGTAAACAATTTGGTTTCCGTTTATTTAAAGTCGAACGCCTTGATGGATCGACATCAAACTTTCAGAAGTTGTTTTAGCATTAAAATACAGGTCAAGTTCGATATTGGTGTTTCTCAGTCCATCTGCTGCAGAGATATGGCCCTTTGAAAACACAATGTTTCTAAAAAAATTGGTTTCCGTTCATTTAAAGCTGAATGCCTTGACGGATCGACATCAAACTTTCAGAAGTTGTTTTTAGCATTAAAATACAGGTCAAGTTCGATATTGGTGTTTTTCAGTCCATCTGCTGCAGAGATATGGCCCTTTGAAAACACAATATTTATATACTGCACCAATGACCCAGACATAGCTGGTGCTAATTCTCAAAAATCTAGGGCCAAACACAAATTTTGCCCCCCAATCCCCAAAATTTGCATCCAAAACCGAAAATAACATGTCCTAAATGGTCCTCCATACTTTTCCTCCACTGCGCATGTGCAGTGTCAAGGAGGTCTCGAAATTGGCGCCAATTATCATTCTTTGTTTGGCCCTTCATCAGTTCACATCTGACTGATATTTGTGCTTGTAAATCTCAGTTTAAATGATGCCAGACACATAAATATTAGAGAAATGGTGGATCTAAAGAGGAGATAGAAGGAGGAGAGGAAAAATTAGTGGCAGGAAATAATCAGGGCTGTAACTTAAAATTTTTTTTATGAAATTATGTTATGTTCCCTAATTTCAAGGCATGGGCCTGTTGTTGTCATTCTTGCTATAAAGTTACACTGCTTGATCAGTGTTTCCTCTCTCCCTTTCCTTTAGTCCCCCCTTGCTATTCTCCCATGCTTTTGGCATATTTTCTGTAATATTATTACTAAAATTTCTAGGGAGTTTTAGCTTGGTAACAGAATGAATTCTGTTTTTTCCCCATGTTTACGTCCTCACCCATGGGTGTTTAGGCATTGTGTTCTGCATCTACCATCTGATGTTCTGCAGTTTCTTCCCTGGAAGTCTCTGTTTTGCATCAGATAGTGTTTTAATTGGTAACTGATTTCGGGCCATGTTTATCAGTGCCTGGAGTCATGTTTCTGGTTTTTATACACTTTTTGTTTACATTGACAATGGTTTCTGTTGAGAGTGATTTCTTGTCTTTGTATTAGTTTAATCATAACAAGATACATTATTATTATACGTAAGTGTTGCATTAATTTTTTTGAAATATTTAAAAAATTTTTGTCCACACTTAGGCTTTTTTGGGATCCATTGGGGCTCAACATTACTTTCAGAAACATGGGCTTTTCTGAAAAAATATTTTTTCAAAAATTTTTTTTGATTTCATTTATTTTTTCGATATGTTAATGGATCATGTTATTATGTATCTTTGTTTTCAGGGGTTGGTGCGAGTACTAGGACTGTTTGTGTTCTTTTCACAATGAAAGGATATTGTTCAAATTGTAATAAGAGGAAATCTTCCTCTGACTTTCATAATCATTGTATTAATTGTAGTCAGTGTACTCGCACTAACTCCTGCTCAGTGTGTGTCAATTGGGATGACAAACATTGGAAGGATGTTCAAATTGTAATAAGAGGAAATCTTCCTCTGACTTTCATAATCATTGTATTAATTGTAGTCGGTGTACTCGCACTAACTCCTGCTCAGTGTGTGTCAATTGGGATGACAAACATTGGAAACGTGTGTCACGGTATGTTGTTAGCGGGGATAAGGCCATGCCGGTCCTTTCTCCGCAGGGTCACTCGAGTTTTTCAATCTCTTTTTCAGAGGAACAAGAACAGGGTGATGTTTCCGTGATGTCTTCCAAAAGTGTGCCTCCGTCGTCACAGTTAAATGAAGAGCTAGCGGCAAAAGTGCTCATGGAAATACGTCAATTGCCTAAGAGGTCCCTAGTAGGATCGACGGCATTGGCGTCCGCTAGCTCGCCCGGTGTAGCGACCATTTATCGAATGGCTCGGCAGCTGGGTTCATCCGTTGCGGTCCAGGAAGGAGATTTGGGTGATGCGAGCACTATAATAACACAAAGTGCACACCCAGTGACGACGGATCAGAGGATGGAACGGAGGAAGCCTATTAGTCCGGTTCCTAGCTCGTCCAGGTCCATCCGGGCTGCGAGCGAGAGAGGTCCCTCTCTCGTACAACAACATCTGGGACCAGATGTTGTGGTACATAACGTTTCGCATTCAGAGCATACGTCCGCCACTCGGGACGCTCTGTTATATAAACAGTCCGGAGAGACTGTCAATATGGCTTCCTCATCCTCACGGCAGCGCACACGACCGCACCCTGGCTACGTGACCACGGATATCCAGCCAGCTTCGCCGATCAGGGATTCCACGGCGACCAGGTCACGCCATCCGGTAGCCAGGGACACGAGGCCTGTAGACTCCGGACGTTCACATTAAAGAAATATGCAGGAGTCAACGTCCAGGGAGCTTCCAGCGGCAAAGCAACGTAAGACCGCTGCTCCACAGGCCTCAGTGACGGACGTGCTATCACAAATAGCACAACTTATCGCAGTATCCCAGCAGACGACAGAATCTCTGTTGGATCAGAATTATCCGACGACGCTGGGTCGGTACGCTCCGCTGAAGCATCAGGTACGGACGACCGAGAACTTCAAATGGTCCGACAGGATGGCAAAAGGGATTCAGAGGAGCTGGAGTTTTCCCTTTCGGAACAACATAAAGCTGCCGTAGATTTTATCCGGCATTATCTTCCCGAGGTTGTTCCGTCGGACCAGAATGCTGCGATGCCGGATAAGAGACTGATAGCGTCACTGGACACAGAATTTTTTGATCGGTTTAGGGACATCGTCCCTGAGTTTCCGACACAGTCCGATAATGTCACAAGAACATTTGAACTATTGAATGACCCTATATATAAGCTTGCTACCAAAACGAGCAAGTATGGTTTCTTGTCCGCAAATGCTCTACATTTTATCAATTCAAGGAATAAATTTGAAACGGCAGGACAGGGCATACCGAGAGTTCCTCTGCGTCTAGACGACCAGGCTGAAGACTTAGAATTATCTATACCGTCGTCTATGTCAATTCCAACCACGACGTTGGAAACGACAATAATGTCTAATAGAGTTAACTTAGACGCTTTATCATACGCATATCACCTTACTAAAGCGTTATCATTACATCTTCAAGGGAAAGAATTGCAGGATATACAATCCTCCTTAAGAGTTCTTTCGAGGGCCATAGCTTATTCCACGTATAACTCCGCCCTTTCAGTGGCAAACCTGGAGTTGGTTAGACGTGACGCGGCCCTAGCTACATCCACGCGCGTGGATAGTAAGGTGAAAAACTCTCTCAGAGTCGCTCCGGTCTCCGGAGAGCTTCTCTTCGACGGCAAGCTTTCAGCAATCTATGATCAGATAACTAAGAAAGCTTCGGATTCTCTGCTATTCAAATCCGCTTCTAAAAAGTCGGATACAGCAGAAAAGAGTAAGACAGGCACTTCTGGGACAAGTACGCCCAAGGGAAGTTCCTATAGAGGTTCCTATGCATCCTCTAGGTCTTATTCTAGAGACCGTCAAGGCAGCGACTCACGTAGGGGACGTTATACTGGCCGAGATAACCGGTCAGATGTCCCTAGGTCGACGGGGCGAGGTGCAGGTCGTGGAGGACGTAGTTTCTCCTTCCGCAAGCCTCGCAGGTCCAGGAGGTGATGGTATGAACCTCTATCGTGTTCTGGTAGGTGGAAGATTGTCGAGTTTTATAAACAGTTGGGCGTCAATTACGGATGACCCCTGGGTTCGAGGGGTAATTTCGGAAGGACTAAGAATATCCTTCAAACGAAAGCCTCCATTAACTCGAAGTCCAAAATGGGCTCAGCTTCCGTCAAATCCGCAGAAAAGAGACGCTCTTCTATAAGAAGTACAGTCTCTTCTGGAGAAGAACGCGGTAGAGGTCGTAGAAGACCAGGAATCACCAGTTTCTAAATCCATCTGTTTATGGTTCTGAAACCAGACGGCTCGTTCCGTCCAGTCATAAATCTGAGCTGGATAAACAAGCTGATCGTCGCTCTGAAGTTCTATATGGAGACAATTCGATCAGTCAGAGCGAGTATTTGGGTGAACGACTATGCTACAAGCATAGATCTCTAGGACGCGTACTTTCATGTCATGGTACATCTGACATTCAGAAAGTATCTACGCTTCGCAGTCCTAGGAGTTGTATATCAGTTCCGAGCGATGTGCTTCACTTTGAACCTAGCGCCCTGGGCTTTCACTCGAATAATGAACTCGGTAATGATGCATTTCCGAGCTCATTCGTCTGCGATAACGTCTGCCCACCTGGACGACATTCTTCAGAGGTACGGCAATGAGTTAATGCTTCAGAACGATGTGCAGAATCTGCTTTTATTACTCCGACGTCTCGGTTTTATAATAAACAAGGAGAAGTCGGATCTGGTGCCGTCCAAGTCACTCACCCACTTGGGAATGAGCTTCGAGACGCACAACAATCTTGTTCGTCTGCCGTTAACCAGAGCGAAATTAATCAGTTGTTACGCCCGCTATTGTCTTCACTCAGACAAAGTCACAGCGAGAGAATTCATGAGACTCATAGGTCTGTGCAGAGCCGCTGCGGGTCTCATTCCGATGGGGTGGTTACGCACTCGTCCTCTCCAAATTTTCTTGACTCAGAATTGGAGAGTAAAGATTCATTCGCTCGATATAGACGTTCTCTTGTCAAATCAAGTGAAACAAGAGATTCAGACATTCAGTGGTTGACTCAGGGAGTTCCACTGCTGTTGCTGGATCCGAGTTTTACTATTAGGCCATAAAAAAGAACCTCTGTTTCTCAGGCCAGCATGCATGGTCATTTTTGGTGCGCATGCAACCTTTTTATGACACCAAAAAATCTTCAAAAAAAATTTGAGATATTGTGCTCATTTCGGTAAATCGATATCGATGCGTTCGCACATTTTAAATTAACATACTTCAAGCTTTTTCTACATCATACCTTAATAAAATGGGTGGGTTTTAGCAATATTCACGACAGAAAGTGTTTTATTCTGTAAAAGGTAAGTCATAATGACAGCAAGAAGGAAGGTGTCTTTCAGTCTGACAACAAACAGTCACAAAGGGGAATGGTCGATTCGCACCACGTTTGATTCACACCAACCCTCAGAAAGTCTGCAAAGTCAGGTGCTATGCTGAATGGAATACAGTCTCCTGGCATTTATAATTAGTAACATTTGTATTGTAAATGGGTGTCATTGGGAATTTGTGTACTGTTATTTGAAACCGTTACGAGTTTCCCAATTAATTTAAATAAATGCATTTGAGATGCAGGATAATTGGATAACTAATAGTAACCGTTGCTTGATATAAAAGTAACAGTCATAGTTGAAAATAAATCACATATAGGCAGGTATGTGCGGTCGAATTGGTTAAAAAAAACACGCAAACATTCGTTTTGTATTTCATTTTCAGATTTCAAAAAAATATGATTTATTTATGAACTGCCCTTTCAAATGGGTTGTGATAATTTTGAATATAATGGGGAAAAATTGCTATTCATGATTTTATTAGGCAGGTTGTGAAAGGATTTTTGTTTGTTGGTAAAATAAATCTCTGAAAGTTGGCACTTCGACATTTGATTTGTCCCAGAGACGTTTCAACCCGAGACGTTTCACCCACGAGGCGTTTCGTGACTTTCGTCCTGTGTTATAATTTTCACGTTTCACTGAAAAAACAAACATTCAAACCCCACTTCATTTGCGACCCAACACCCTTATGGTGAATAACCAATATATTTGCGAAATTTTGCATGGTCCACCAGGCAAATTACCACAAACAACCTCTCGGGGAGAAAATAAAAAGAAAAAAAAAACGGCCGCCCGCATGCTTTATAGCTCACCTGAGCGAAGCTCAGTGGGAGCTTTACTGATCGTGATCCGTCCGTCGTCCGTCCGGCGTTAACTTTACATTATCGACTTCTCCTCCTAAATCACTAGCCCAATTTTATTCAAATGTTGGCTAAATATTTATTACCTAATGCCAATTCAGATTTGTTCAAATGAAGTTGCCCCCCCTTCTGGGTGGGGCCACGCCCCCAAGGGGCACCAAAATCTTTGAAAATCTTCTTCTCATGAACCAGCAGTAGCAGACACTTGATATTTGGTGTGCAGCTTCCTTTTGAGGTGTAGACTCAGATTTGTTCAAGAGAAGTTTGTGGGCCTATACTTGGCGTCGTTATGGGAGGGGCAAAATTTTTGGCCCCGCCCAAAATTTCTATTTTCCAAACCGAGAGGCTGATTTGAACCAAATTTTATGTGAGGGCTTATTGGGTCATAAGTACCTAATTTATGCTGATTTTTTTTTTCCCGTAGCCCCATGGGAACCGCAGGAGCTAAAAATAGAAAAAAATTAAAACGCCCATATCTCCAAAACTGCACGGCACCGAGAATTTTTATTTGGTGTGAAGTTTCCTTAGGACCAACAGAAAGAATTGGTAAAAAAAAATTGCCATCGGTTTTATCATAGGGTACAGTTTCGGGACTTTGAAAAAGTGCTGAGTCAGCACTTTTTAACACTTGCAGGCAGTGGGAAAAACATTAAAAAATCTTCTTCTCCAGATCCAGCAGGCAGAATCTTTTGATATTTGGCATGCAACATTGTAGGATGGATCTGATTCAAGTTTGTTCAAATCGGCCCCCTGGGTTCATATTTGGGCTCAGTATAGGAGCCCGATTTCGAACTTAGTGCATTTCAGGCAAATTTCTTAAAAAATCTTCTTCTCCAGATCCAGCAGGCAGAATCTTTTGATATTTGGTATGCAACATTGTGGGGTGGATCTGATTCAAGTTTGTTCAAATCGGCCCCCTGGGTTTATATTTGGGCTCAGTATAGGAGCCCAAATTTGAACTTACTGCATTTCAGGCAAATTTCTTTGAAAATCTTCTTCTCCAGATCCAGCAGGCAGAATCTTTTGATATTTGGTATGCAACATTGTGGGGTGGATCTGATTCAAGTTTGTTCAAATTGGCCCCTTGGGTTTATATTTGGGCTCAGTATAGGAGCCCAAATTTGAACTTAGTGCATTTCAGGCAAATTTCTTTGAAAATCTTCTTCTCAAGATCCAGCAGGCAGAATCTTTTGATATTGGGTATGCAACATTGTGGGGTGGATCTGATTCAAGTTTGTTCAAATCGGCTCCCTGGGTTTATATTTGGGCTCAGTATAGGAGCCCAAATTTGAACTTAGTGCTTTTCAGGCAAATTTCTTAAAAAATCTTCTTCTCCAGATCCAGCAGGCAGAATCTTTTGATATTTGGTATGCAACATTGTGGGGTGGATCTGATTCTATTTTGTTCAAATCGGCTCCCTAGATTCATATTTGGGCTCACTATAGAAGCTCAAATTCGAACTTAGTGCATTTCAGGCAAATTTCTTCAAAACTCTTCTTCTCCAGATCCTGCAGGCAGAATCTTTTGATATTTGGTATGCAACATTGTGGGGTGGATCTGATTCCAGTTTGTTCAAATCGGCCACCTGGATTCATATTTGGGCTCACTATAGAAGCCCAAATTCGAACTTACTGCATTTCAGGCAAATTTCTTTGAAAATCTTCTTCTCAAGATCCAGCAGGCAGAATCTTGTGATATTTGGTATGCAGCATCCTTAGGGGGGTGAGATTCAAGTTTGTTCAAGCCATGTCCCTAGGTCCATATTTGGGCTCACTGTGGGAGCTTGAATTGTAACTTTGTTCAAAATGAGGAATTTTCTTAAAAAATCTTCTTCTTCAGATCCAGCAGTCGGAATGGTTTGATATGTGGTGAGTAGCATCCTTGGGGGGGGGGGGGGGGGGGGGGGGGGGGGAATTCAAGTGTGTTAAAGCCAAGTCCATGGGTCCATATTTGGGCTCCCTGTGGGAGCCCAAATTATAACTTAGTCAATATGAGGAATTTTTCTTTAAAAATCTTCTTCAGATTCAGCAGTTGGAATGTTTTGATATTTGGCATGGAGCAACCTTAGGGGGCTGAGATTCAAGTTTGTTCAAGCCAAGTCCCTTGGTTCATATTTGGGCTCACTATGGGAGCCTGAATAACAACTTAGTTCAAAATGAGGAATTTTCTTTAAAAATCTTCAGATCCAGCAGATGAATGCTTTTGATATTTTTTATGCAGCATCCTTAGGGGGGTAAGATTCAAGTTTGTTCAAGCCATGTCCCTAGGTCCGTATTTGGGCTGATTGTGGGAGCTCGAATTGTAACTTGGTTCAAAATGAGGAATGTTCTTTAAAAATCTTCTTCTTCAGATCCAGCAGTCGGAATGTTTGGATATTTGGTGTGCAGAATCCTTAGGGGTGTGAGATTCAGGTTTGTTAAAGCCAAGTCCCTGGGTTCATATATGGGCCCCCTGTGGGAGACCGAATTATGACTTAGTTCAATATGAGGAATATTCTTTAAAAATCTTTTTTTAGATCCACTGGTCAGAATATTTGGATATTTGGTTTCAGCTTTTCTTAGGAGGAGCAGATGCAACTTGTGGAAATCAAAATATGATATTGAGTATGCAGCATGCTTGGGGGGGGGGGGGGGGGATTTAAGTTTGTTCAAGCCATGTCTCTAGGTCCATATTTGGGCTCACTGTGGGAGCCCGAATGATAACTTAGTTCAAAATGAGGTATTTTCTTTAAAAATCTTCTTTAGATCCAGCAGTCAGAATGTTTTGATATTTGGTATGCAGCATCCTTAGGGGGTAGAGGGGGTAGAGATTCAAGTTTGTTTAAGACATGTCCCTAGGTCCATATTTGGGCTCACTGTGGGAGCTCGAATTGTAACTTAGTTCGAAATGAGGAATTTTCTTAAAAATCTTCTTCTTCAGATCCAGCAGTCGGAATGTTTGGATATTTGGTGTGCAGAATCCTTAGGGGTGTGAGATTCAGGTTTGTTAAAGCCAAGTCCCTGGGTTCATATATGGGCCCCCTGTGGGAGACCGAATTATGACTTAGTTCAATATGAGGAATATTCTTTAAAAATCTTTTTTTAGATCCACTGGTCAGAATATTTGGATATTTGGTTTCAGCTTTTCTTAGGAGGAGCAGATGCAACTTGTGGAAATCAATTCTCTGGGTTGATATTTAGGCTACCATGTCAGGTGTGCGCCCTCAGGCCCCCTGGGGCCTCTTGTTTGGAAAAAATGGCCTGAGAAACAGACAGTCAACTTTGTATTGCCTTATGATGGATGCCAGTCAAACAGGTTGGGGTGCAACATTGATCCCAACGGATTCGAAGTACCAGGGTCTTTGGGATCCGCAGTTTCTAGGCAAGCACATAAACATCAAAGAAATGATGTCAATTTGGCTTGCACTGTGTCATTGGATGAACATTATTCAGAAAGCACATGTCCAAATCCTGTCCAACAATACGACAGTAGTAGCGTATATTCGGAACCAGGGAGGCACTCATTCCATTCCGTTATTCAATTTAACGGAAAGAATCCTTCTGTTTGTACTAGAACACCAAGTTCTACTTTCGGTCCGTCGTATTCCGGGTCGTCTGAATGTATTAGCAGACTCCCTTTCACGGAAGGGTCGCTTGTTGCCGTCAGAACGGACTCTCAACTAACAGGTATTCAATCAGATTTGCTACCAATGGGAGCGGCCAATGATAGACTTATTTGCGACACAGCTCAACAATCAGTTGCAGACGTATGTGTCTCCATGTCCGGATCCTCGAGCATATGCAGTAGACGCTCTATCGATCGCATGGGACGGAATGATAGGATATGCATATCCTCCAGCGCCATTGATTCAGCAGATATTGCTAAAGATAAAACAATCTCAATGCAAAATTCTGTTGGTAGCATCTCTGTTTCCACAGAGACCGTGGATAAATCTACTCAGGTGTCTGCTGTGGGACATACCGCGGAAGCTTCCTCCACGAGAGGATCTTCTTTCGCAGGGGAAATCGCGTCAACTACATCACAACCCGCAGGGTCTCAACCTTCACGTATTTCCATTGTGCGGTCCTTCTTGCACGGCAAGCATTTTACAGGATGAGCAGTGGATGCAATTTCTAACTGTAGGAGGACCTCCTCTTCGCTAAACTATGCGGCTTAGTGGAAGGACTTTTGTCATTGGTGTAGGGATCATTCTGTTGATATTTTTGATCCCTCCATTCCAGACATTGCAAACTTTCTAGTATACTTGTTTGATGAGATCAAACTGCAGCCTGTTACTATTAAAGGTTATAGGTCTATGTTATCTGATACCTATGCACACCATGATAGTTTACAAATTGGATCTAATGTCTCTTTATCTAAATTAGTTAGAAACTTCTCGATAAATAGACCTAGAACCCTTAGATTAATTCCTAAATGGAATTTAGCTTGGGTTCTTCTTAAACTAAAAGAAAAACCATTTGAGCCTCTTGAGACAGTGGACTTCAAATTCTTATCTTATAAGACAGCATTTCTCTTAGCTTTCTCTTCTGCTAGAAGAGTCAGTGAGCTTCATGCGCTATCTGTGGACGATTCTCACTATCGTAGTGTTGGGAACACTATTATCTTTACTACTAATGTTGGATTTTTGGCTAAGAATCAGGCTCCTAATATATATCCGGAACCTATTGTTATTAAGGCCCTTCCGTCTTCAGACGGGCATAGGCCTTTACTCTGTCCGGTTAGAGCTTTACGTATTTATAAATGAAGATCTCAGTTTATGATATCAGAAAGGGACGAAAACGCTTCTTTCTGTCTCGGATGCCTAATAGAAAGGACATTATGGTCCATTCTATTGCTAGATGGATTCAATTAATTATCCTTACTGCTTATGATAATCTATCTTCAACTCAGCAGTCTGTGCTTAAGATTTCGGCTCATGAAGTAAGAGCTCTTTCTACATCTTGGGCTAACGCAAATAGTGTTGCTATTACAGATTTAATGAAGGCTGCATATTAGTCTCAGCCATCCACATTCACGAATTTTTATCTCAGAAATATTGAGTCCATTTCTGGAGACATGCATTGTTTAGGTCCATTATCTATTGCTCAGAATGTCGTCTACTAAACAGTTGCAACTATAGTTATGCAGGCTTTCTGTTCCGGCAGTGACTCTGTCCTGCTGCCCTCTTCGCTCTGGGCTATTTTACCCAGGGCAAGGGGAAGGGGGGGGGGGGAGGGTGTTCCCTTAGGTCATCTGCTTTATAGTGAAAAGCAAGGGGATACCTCCTCCAGAGTCAATAATTCTGAGTTGGTACCGGGATGGTTTTAAAGTGTAAAGCTGATGTTTAAATTCATTCATGTCATATTTTTAAAGTGTAGCTCGGTGTGAAGCATTTGTATATGTCACGTGTCAAACAGGCGTTAATATAGAATCCTCGGACACTTTTAATGAGTATAAAGAATCTCAATTCTCTGGACTTACTTTATTTATTGGCTTACTTTAAAAATAATTAGTATAATGGGTTATACTGGATGTTAATAGAGAACATGGATGTTATTATGCTCAGTTATGAAAGGTGTTGTGTCTTTCTAATTTGTCATTAATAAGAAAGATACATTTAAAGCCTAATCCTCCTTTACTCCTCGAGGGGAAACTCTATTATATATAGTTGAGCTTATTGGATTTTCCTCTATGTCCTAGGCCCTCCAGCCTTTTTTCTATTCAGCTATGTCTGGGTCATTGGTACAGTATAAAAATGTTAAAAAATTTATAGTAATTTATATATTTTTTATACTTACCAATGACCCAGACGGGGATGGCCCTCCCAGGAGTTGGGAACTCGTACCTCCCCGCTGAGTACATAGCGCTGACCAGGCACTGCTTGTAAGAATGATAATTGGTGCCACTTTCGAGACCTCCTTGACACTGCGCATGCGCAGTGGAGGAAAAGTATGGAGGACCATTTAGGACATGTTATTTTCGGTTTTGGATGCAAATTTTGGGGATTGGGGGGCAAAATTTGTGTTTGGCCCTAGATTTTTGAGAATTAGCACCAGCTATGTCTGAGTCATTGGTAAGTATAAGAATAGATAAATTACTGTAAATTTTTTAACTTTTCTAAAAAAATTGGTTTCTTTTTCATTTAAAGCTGAACGCATTGACGGATTGACACCAAATTTTTCAGATGTTGTTTTTAGCAATGAAATACAGGTCAAGTTCGATATTGGTGTTTCTCAGTCCAACCACGGCAGAGTTATGGCTCTTTGAAAACACAATCTTTCGAAAAAAATTGGTTTCCCTTCATTTAAAGTCGAATGCCTTAACAGATCAACATCAAACTTTCAGATGTTGTTTGTAGCAATAAAATACAGGTCAAGTTCGATATTGGTGTTTCTCAGTCCATCTGCTGCAGAGTTACTGCCCTTTGAAAACACAATTTTTGAAAAAAAAATGGTTTCCGTTCATTTAAAGCCGAACGCCTTGACGGATTGACACCAAACTTTTCAGATGTTGATTTTATACACCCGTTTGAAAAACAGGACGTATTATGTGAATGGTCTCTCCACCCGTCTGTCTGTCTGTCCTGTCCGTCCATGGACACATTTCATTTCCGGACGATAACTTTAGTTGTAATGGTTTGAGCTGAGTTAAATTTGGCATGTGGATTTAGTGTGACAAAATACAGGATGGGTTCGATTTCCGTTTCTAGTGGCCCATTTGCAGTAGAGTTATGGCCCTTTATTTATGGGAATTTAGCCCAACTTTTCGTTTCCGGACGATAACTTTAGTTTGCCTTGACCGATTTATTTCAAATTTTCAGTTTTTTGTTTTTGACCACAAAATACAGCTCAAGTTCACTTTTGACCACAATCGCGTATACCTTTCCAGAGTTATTCCCCTTGAATGATTGCAAATTTGTTGATTTTGTGGTTTCCGGATGATAACTAGTTTGCCTTGACTGACTTTTTTCAAATTCTCAGATTTTGTTTTTGACCACAAAGCACAGCTCAAGTTCACCTTTGGCCATAATCGCATGTACCGTTCCATAGTTATTCCCCTTGAATGATTGCAAATTTGTGAATTATGTGGTTTCCGGATGATAACTTTAGTTTGCCTTGACTAATTTGTTTCAAATTCTCAGATTTTGTTTATGACCACAAAGCACAGCTCAAGTTCACTTTCGGCCAAAATCGCATGTACCTTTCCAGAGTTATTTCTCTTGAATTTGTGCATTTTGTGTTTTCCGGATTATAACTTTAGTATGGCCTAACTGATTTTTTATTATACGCCTGTTGAAAAGCCGTCGAATTATGGAATCAGTCTGTCTGTCTGTCTGTCTGTCCATTTGTCCATCCATTTGTCCATCCATTGGTCTGTCCGTTCGTCAACATTTGGTTTCCAGATGATAACTTAAGTATTTTTTTTTTGATTGACTCCTAAACTTGGTATGTGGTTTAATCAAAACAAAAGACAGGTCATTTTCAAATATGGGGTCAGTTCGAACTTTGAAGTTCTACTGAATTATGGACCTTGTTGGACATAGAATGCATCAAATATTGGGTTTCCGGATGATAACTTTTATTATTTGTTTTCCGATTGGTTCCAAACTTCCATACAGGTCAAGTTCGAATATGGGGTTGGTCCAAACAATTTTCACCCTCAACCCCCATCCTTACCCCAACCCTTCAAAAATACAAAACGGGCGTATATTGTCCCGCTACGCGGTACTCTTGTTAGTTGATTTGTTTCCTGTGGTTGTTCGTTTGTAAGTCATATATTAGCATATGATTCTTTATCAATAAAATTGCTAGCTTTCATGTACCTGTATGGTTGACATGTCGGTTATCTGGGCGACATTCTACAATGTGGTAATTAGTCCACTCTGAAAAGTTTCATTCAGAGCGGTCTGGCCTTTTCTTACAATGTATGAGTTTATTACTCCGTTAACTGCATATTAACATTGTATTATACATTCAGTTTCCTGGTTACACTTGTATCACTCGGCCATACTGTGGTTACATGCTGTATTCAGATGAGGACATGCGAGATTTCATTGCTCGCGTGCATAATATGTGTATTATTAGGCAGACGCATTGTTGACAGACTATATAAATTTTTGCTCTGCTTATAGAGCTCAGGAGAATTTTGGGGCTATTTGGATCAGTTATGGAACTGCCAATAGGCCGTCTATGCATATGTTCTCATTTTTTGGCATTTTTTGGCATCATTATTCGGAGTAATATATTCTCCGAACAGTCATTGGTTGTTACGGACCTAGGAAACAATGAATTATTTCGGGGCCGGTCCATGACGGGTCTGTTAATCATAGCTCATTCCATGTTCTAATCCAGGTTTCTATGAAGATACAGTACACGTTCTCGTATATTCGAACGGTTCATTGGAGTGTTATTATTGGAATCAATTGTACACATGAACGGGGTCGCCTGTAGGTTGCCTTAGAAGCGTGTTTGCTCTTCAGATACTTTCCATTCATATTCTATTGCACAACTGTATGATCGTACACTTTATATCACCGGTTTTCATCCTATCTACGTATTCTGATATACTTACATAAGAAGCTTGCTCTGTTAATAACCAGGATCGCCACAATAGCCTTAGCTTCTGAAGTGGCGTTAAGCACCAATAATTAATAATAATTAAGAATAGGGTGCTTATTGGGAGAATATATTTGGATTATTTAGTATCGCTTTTCACTGATTTCAAGGTGCTCCCCTCTTTGTTTAGATGAATATTCCTTCAAAAAAGAGTGGGGGGGGGGAATTTTTGTAAAATCTTCTCCGGCTTGATAAGTGTGTAACTATGAGTGATGCTGTTTTTGTCTGTAGATTGTATCTGATCCTAGATATAGCTTGTTTATTATTTATATATGGCGAATGTGTGTGGGGGTTAGTCTCTCACACTCTCAAATATGCCATCCTAATTTATGGGGCTTAGTCCGGACTAGCCTTAAAAATTAGGGGCTTGTTACACCCAATTGGCATAATCATTCATGCTAAGAATATGGAATTACTTGGATATGGCACCTTATTTATGATATGCCTTCTCTATTATTGTATAGAGAAACATACATGTAATTCCTTTTAAATTTAATTTCCTTTCACCTTGGAATGCAGGCTTAGGAGCTATTTTTTATACTTACCAATGGCTCATACGGGATGGCCCTCCCATCCTATAAGTGGGCACTCATACCTTCCCGCTGAGTTATTATTAGTACACTCATCTACAAAGAATGATGTTGGCGGCAATTCCAGTCTCTTCCTGACCACTGCACATATGCAGAGAGTAAAAGTGTGGAGGGCCAGATAGGACTTCTAATTTTCGGTTTTGTATGCAAATTTTGGGGATTGGGGGGGTGTTCAAAATTTGTGTTTGGCCCTTAATAATATCGAGTTTGCACCAGCTAGTCTGGGCCATTGGAAAGTAAAAAAATATACAAATTACTTAAAATTTATCATTTTTCACACAAAATATGTCCCTGGTTTGTACTTAACTCTTTACTTAATGAATTGATTATTCCAACCGTGAAATTTACAAATTCAGCAGTTGAAAAAACAAAAATTTAAAAAAATCTCCACAAAACCATATCATGTGTACCTCATTGGAATGATCTCATCAAGCTCATTCCAATGAGAGGTCATATGATATGTTTTTGTAGAAAAGTTTTTTTAAATTTGAGAAAAAAACAATAATTAAAATAAATTTTGATATTCTTGGTCACAGTTTTGATCCTGATC
Source organism: Pictodentalium vernedei (assembly GCA_031216915.1). Taxonomy (NCBI): domain Eukaryota; kingdom Metazoa; phylum Mollusca; class Scaphopoda; order Dentaliida; family Dentaliidae; genus Pictodentalium; species Pictodentalium vernedei. The sequence goes on along the minus strand of CM062295.1, from coordinate 590,339,765 downwards.
CAAGTCATCTGTGTTGTGTCCTTGGACAAATACTTAATCCCTGTTGCTAGGGCACACTGCACATTGATGGCACACATGCCTTCTACCGATGATAACCCTGCTTATGAGGGTTTAGTAAGTTGGAGAATTTGGCAATTTGTCATTTGGAAATTAAAATCAGGTGTACAATTTTGTTATACTTATTCGATTGCCTGAGTTCATAAATCGAGAGGCTGAGAGCAGTGCCTGAAAAAACTCTAAATTCTTAAAAGATCATATTCTCATGAACCACCAGTCACAATGATTTGAGATGTGGTATGCAACTTATGTCCTTAAGCTTCAAATTTGTTTAAAAAAACCTTTCTCAGTCTCTCGGGTACAATTTGGGCTCATGCAGCGAGGGCCAAAGTTATTAGCATCACCAAATTCACACTCTGGGGACATTATTCTGCAGATGACAGTCTGCTTATTTCCAGTCTTGGACAGGAACCCAAATTTTATCGCAGTGCAATATGAAGAAATTACTATAAAATCTTCAAACCCACCTGGCAGAAACTTTTCATATTTGGTATAAATCATCCTTGTGGGACTGAATCATGTATGTTCAAATCAAGTCAGTGGGCATTTTGGCTCTGCATGGAGTCCAAATTTTAACTTACTGTAATGTAAAGAATATTTCTTTTGAGATCTTCTTTCACCATACAGATGTTTGGTAAGAAAACAAATTTTATTTCAATTAAATGTTGTGTTTTCATTAATGATTACGTCTGTTTGTGACTGTCAATGGATACATAGCTAGAAAGCCCTAAATTGTCCACAGTCTCAATTTTGTCCTTGCCTTGTTGGCTGCCATTTCACTCCATTTCTTCACAAAACTGATGGCTGCCGGAATATTTCACCGAATTTCAACCAAAATTTTAACCAACCTAGATGGTCTTTTCAGAGGGAAACCCTTTTGTTAGCTCACCTGGCCTAAAAGGCCATGTGAGCTTTTGCTATCACTAGGCGTCCACCATCGCCCATCATATGTAAACTTTTTTTCATCTTCTTTGGAACCGCTGAGCCGATATGAACCAAACTTGGCAGGAATTGTCTATGGGAGGTCCTCTACAAAAGATCCTCATTTTGTTCCTGTCGGATGAAAAACATGGCTGCCAGAGGCATTCTTTGATTTTGATTGGTAGATTTTGAAAAAATCTTCCCTTCTGAAACCATAAGGCCAAATGTTTTGAAACTTTACATGGTCAATGACTGGGACACCCTCTACCAATAAGCCTCATTTAATGTTGATTGGGTTGCAAACATGGCCGTATTTGCGGCTTATAGTTACCATAGAAATCACATTTTCCTCTTCTCTGGAACTATTGAGCCGTTGTGAACTAAAACTTGACAGGAATAGTCTATGAGAGGACGGAAATATGTGGCCGCCAGAGGCTTTATTCTTATGCTTAACCCAATGCCTCTGCTGTCTGCATGAAGATTGGTACTGTCAGCAAAATACTTGTTTTTTGAGAATCTGGTAAGGGTTGGTTCCAATTTTCTTCACTGAGAACTGGGAAAAACCACAAAAATATTGTGTATACAGTACAAGTCAAAATAAGTTGTAGCATAACCTCAGTCAACTAAGTATACTGCTGCTCCTGCACTGATGAGATCAGAATCTGACATCATTTTCTGGTAAGCTATCAGTGAGAGCTTTCCAGAAAATGATGTCAGCTTCTGGTCTTAACAGTGTAGGAAGAGAAAGATACATAGTTTATGGTGGTTATCCTACAACTTATTTTGACTTGTACTGTAAACAAGTTTGCAGCTATAATTATGTTAATATTATTCTCAAGTTTCTTATCAGAAATACTGATTGATGACAGGTGTTTGGAAAACATGGAAGTTTTTGTTTATTTTGTATACCATCATGTAGAGCTGAACAGTCAATTATGATTCATTTAAGATATAACAAATTATTTGAATAAAATGTTGTGTTTCTTGTAACCCTTTACCTATCCAAAGCTATTTGAAAGCGAGTACTGTCTGAAAAAAATTGTAATTTTCAAAATATTTAACCTTCTTTTAATGATTTTTTATTGAAACAGAGTTCATAAATGTGTGGATTTTCAATCTTCTTCTTTGAAACTACAAGGCCAAATGTTTTGAAACTTCATGTGACTGATGATTGGAACGCCCTCTACCAACGATTGTCATTTAATGTTGATTGTGTTGCAAACATGGCAGCAATTGTGGTTTATAATTACTATAGAAACCCTATGGGAAATAACATTTTCATCTGCTTCTCTGGAACTACTCAGCTGATGTGAAATGAATGTGACAGGAATGGTCGATGGGAGGTACTCATTTTCTTCCCATGGGATGGAAAACATGGCCGCCAGAGGCATTCTTTGATTCTGATTGTTGGATTTTCAAAAATCTTCCCCTCTGAAAACCACAAGGCTAAATGTTTCGAAACTTCACATGCTTGATAACTGGGAAACCTGCTACCAATGATCCGCATTTAATCTTGATCGGGTTGCAAATATTACTGCAATTGTGGCTTATAATTACTATAGAAACCCTATGGGAAATAACATTTTCATCTTCTCTGGAACTACTGAGCCAAGTTGAATCAAACTTGGCAGGTATGGTCTATGATATGTTCTTTACAACTGTTGACTCATTTTATTCCTGTTGGATGAAAAATGTGACCGCCAGAGGCATTCTTTAATTCTGACTGGTTGATTTTGAAAACTCTTCTCCTCTGAAACTACAAGGTCAGATGTTTTAAAACTTCACATGACTGATGACTGGGACACCTACCAATGATCCTCATGTAATGTTGAGGTAATGTTGCAAACATGGCCACAATTGTGACTCATAGTTACCATGGAAACCCTATGGGAAAGCACATTTTGTAGTTCTACCAGGTGAGCAATTACAGGCTCTTTAGAGCCTCTAGTTGTTTATTCAGTATAATCCAATATAGGATGTGTGTGGGGGAGGGGAGGTTGCAAAACAGACATCATTTTTCAAAGGCTTTTTTGTGACAGTCATTGCAGTATACACACATGTACCAGGTGACATTTCCTTTTGCCTCTAACTTTCTGATTCCTCAACCATCCTTATTCCTAGTAAACCACTTGATGCATGTGAGTGTTTTAAGCTCACTTGAGCCTCTGCTTTCATTTAACCCTGTACCTTCAAATTCTTGAATAACTTAATTTTTTCATTTTTTGCATGAAACTCATAACTTATAAACCTCATTGGAATGGGTTTGGTGAGCTCATTCCATTGAGGGGTCATAAGCTATGTTTTTGAGGCCCAAAAAATGAAAAAAATTAAAATTTGTGATTTTTGTGAATAGCTCTGGTGGGTTTTGGATCCAATTTCGGTTAAAGGATTCATTACACTTCAAGCTTGTGTTGTAATTTGTGATATAGCCATAGATGCTGAGAGATGAATTGAACTTTCTTCAGAAATTCATATCAAATAGTGACTCTTTAGAGATCCTCTATATTTGGTAATGTTTAACTGGGTGTTTAAAATGAAATTTCTCCCTTGAGCACCTCCCTCATAATTGAAAATCTGCCTCATCACTTTCTTTTTTTCCTTGAAATCTCTTCGCTGATACTATTTTGCACTTGTTGGAACAAAAATTTCATCAACTATAACTTGTTTGACAGAGCTAGAGCTCTATGAGCTCTGTGAAACAAGATATAGTTGGTTAAATTTGCAACTGCATTGTGGGAAAGTTTCACTGCTGAAAACGTTGGTTTTTCCACATAATATAAAAAGCTACATTTCTAATTTCAACTATTTTCAAGACTGTTTTGTAATTGAACCAGAAAAAAACCCTTAAAAAATCCTCCTTCTCTATTTATAAAATTGAAGAAAAAAAACAAAAATTCCCTAGAAGCAAGAGAATTTTTTTATAGGACTCAGGCCTCATATAAATTTATTATTGATTTTCTTTCCTTTTTATGTGTACCCATACTATGTATGGTACACATAATGCCGGCATCCGGAGTGGCCATCCGTCGTTTGGCCATCCTTTGTCCGTCTGTCCGTCCGGCGTCTGTCCATATCCATTTCTTTGGCATTCGATAACTTGAAAACTATTGCTTGGATTGTCAAGTTACTTTATATTTGTGTTCAGGTTACTGATGTGCCGAGCTGTATAGTTTTTGGTGTAAATCTGATAATTTGATCCTGAGATATTAACCCTTTATCCTTCAAATTGAAAATTCCTCCAATCCCTTTGGCATTCGATAACTTGAAAAATATTGCTTGGATTGTCTAGTTACTTTATATTTGTGTTCAGGTTACTGATTTGCCGAGCTGTATAGTTTTTGGTGTAAATCTGATGATTTGATTCCGATATATTAACCCTTTATACTTCAAATTGAAAATTCCTCCAATCCCTTTGGCATTCGATAACTTGAAAAATATTGCTTGGATTGTCAAGTTACTTTATATTTGTGTTCAGGTTACTGATATGCCGAGCTGTATAGTTTTTGGTGTAAATCTGTTATTTTGATTCTGAGATATTAACCCTTTATCGTTCAAATTGAAAATTCCTCCAATCCCTTTGGCATTCAATAACTTGAAAAAGATTGCTTGGATTGTCAAGTTACTTTATATTTGTGTTTAGGTTACTGATGTGCCGAGCTGTATAGTTTTTGGTGTAAATCTGATAATTTAATCGTGAGATATTAACCCTTTATCCTTCAAATTGAAAATTCCTCCAATCCCTTTGGCATTCGATAACTTGAAAAATATTGCTTGGATTGTCAAGTTACTTTATATTTGTGTTCAGGTTACTGATGTACCAAGCTGTATAGTTTTTGATGTAAATCTTTTATTTTGATCCTGAGATATTAACCCTTTATCCTTCAAATTGAAAATTCCTCCAATCCCTTTGGCATTCGATAACTTGAAAAATATTGCTTGGATTGTCAGGTACTTTATATTTGTGTTCAGGTTACTGATGTGCCGAGCTGTATAGTTTTTGGTGTAAATCTGATCATTTGATCCTGAGATATTAACCCTTTATCCTTCAAATTGAAAATTCCTCCAATCCCTTTGGCATGAGATAACTCAAAAAATATCTGTCTGATTGTCATGTTACTTTATATATTTATTCAGGTTACTGATGTGCTGTGCTGTATAGTTTTTTATGTAAATCTGATAATTTGATCCAGAATGTTAACCCTTTATCCATCAGATTAGACACTCCTTCAATCCATTTCTATATGTACCCATACCATGTATGATGTACATAATGTCGGCATCCATGGTGGCCCTCCGTCATACAGCTTGCCACTAGTTGCGCATATGGTTACACATCTAATGATTTCATCGGCCTATTTTATATTTTCTTGTAGGATAAAGAATCATATGATTGTGAGTTTAAAGATGGATCAAGCACACAAACCCCATCAGAAGCCAGTGATTCAGGTTTCAATGAGCAACAGTATGCCTGGGAATTGTTAGATAAGTTGAAATGCCTTAATGTCAGTGGGAACAACAGAACTGAGGATGTGAATGAACTGAATGAAGCTTCTTTTCGCCAGGACAGTTTTGAAGTTAGTAAAAGCCGACACTCATCTGGGTATTCAAACTCTGAGAAAAGGGGATCATTTTCATCCATTGATGAAGAAAGTTCAGTCTTCAGAAGGTCAGGTTCTGTTGTTAGTGAAGATAATTCAGAGTTATACCAAGCTACTGAGTCTTGGGATAAAGATGATAAAACAATCGATTCTTGTGATCAGAATTGTAATAATACTAAGCAGGTATTTTCATTTGGTGCACGATCAGACAAGAAAGGTTTTTGTTCAGGAAGTGAGAAAGAGGATATAGAAAACAAAAGGAATGTTTCTTTTAGTGATCAGGAAAGAAGAGAATCTAAGACCAGTGTGTCTTCTTCACCTGATCCACAAAGTAGCTTCAATCACAAAAGAAGCTTTGATTTTTCTAGCACCAGCAAGCCACCACGTGAGAGATGCTTGTCTTTGTCAAGTTCTGAAAATAAAAAAGGTTTTGACTTTTCTACCCAACAGAGAAGCAGTCAATCTTCTGTGAAGCAGTTCAGTAATGAATATTCATTGAATAGAAATGAAACAAACAGGAGACCGAGAGGTGGTTTTCAAGGATTGAGGAGATTTGATTCTTCAGAGCCATATCACAAGAGCAAAGTACTCCAAAGGTCTTTCAGTGAGAATTCACAAATTCCTATAGATCAGCAGACAATGACTGAAATATTTAACACTGTCAAGTTAAAGCTTATTAACAAAGGTTATGTATTGCCAGAATACCATGAAGGTAAGGCCACACAAAGTAGATCTCCTGTTTCTCTGGACATTTCTTTATAAAAATTATGCTGGCATACAGTTTTTTATTAGCTCACCTGACTGAAAATGAGCTATTCTGATCACTTTTCGTCAGTCGTCTGTCGTCCGCTGTCCATCATGAATGAGGTGTTTGGGTCTTTTTCTCCCAAACCACTGGCCACATTTTAATGAAATTTCACATGAGTAGTGGTTATATAGGGGGATTTGAGGTTTTCTTCAAATTGGGTTTCTGCTCATACTGAGGAGGGGGTGGGGGCCAAAATGCCCCAATTTAAAAAAAAAATCTTCTCATGAACCAGCTGTAGCAGAGACTTGATATTTGGTACACAGATTCCTTTTGAGGTGCAGACTCAAGTTTGTTCAAGAGAAGTTCAAGGGACAGTATTTGTCGTCGTTTTCCAAACCGTGAGGCTGATTTGAACCAAATTTGATATGAAGTATTATTGGGTCATAAGTACTTGATTTATGCCAAATTTTTTTCTAAAATACCCTGTGGGAACCACAGGAGCTAAAAATAGAAAAACTAGAAAAACGCTCATATCTCCAAAACTACATGGCACTGAGAATTCATATATGGTGTGAGGCTTCCTTTCGACCAACAGAATGGAATGGTCCAAAAGAATTGCTATCAGTTTTATCATAGGGTACTTTTTCGGGACTTTGAAAAAATGCTACGTCAGCATTGTTTAACACTGTGGGTAATGGGAAAAACATTGAAGACTCTTCTTCTCCCTAACCACTGCTCCAAAAGCTTTCAAATTTCACATATAACATCTTTGGAAGATTGTTTCACATGTTTGTTGAAATCAAATCCCAAATCTCTAGGGGAGCCCAAATGTTTAAATTAGTTCACTATGAGGAATATTTTAAAAAATCTTCTTCAGATCCACCAATCAGAATCTTTTGATATTAGGTCAGCAGCATCCTTGGGGGGGGGGATGAGATTCAAGTTTGTTCAAGCCAAGTCTCTGAGTTTATATTTGGGCTCCCTTTATAACTTAGTTCAATAAGAGGAATTTTCTTTAAAAATCTTCTTCTTCACACCGACCTGTAATAATCTTTTGATATTTGGTTTACTGTATAGTTAGGGAGGTGAGATTCAAATTTGTTAAAGCCAAGTCCCTGGATTCATATTTGGGCTACCTATGGGAGCCCAACTTATAACTTAGTTCAATATGAGGATGTCTTTTTAAATATTTTTCTTTAGATTCAGTAGTCAGAATCTTTTGATATTTGGTGTACAGCAACCTTGAAGAGGTGAGATTCAAGTTACTTCAAGTAGGGCTGGGCACTTTTGAAATTTGCATTTCGGTTTGGTTTCGGTTTCGGTTTTGTACAAAAACTCGGTTTTTGATTCGGTTTTTGGTTTTTCAAAATATGTTGTTGAAATCCACATTTTAGAGGGTAATGTACACATAAAATGTGTCTGTATTTGTCATCCAAGTCATGAGGCTCATATAGCGTGTTGAGTCATTCGGTTACTCAGTGTTCACCACTCTTCTGAGCTTATGGATATATTGTGTTGGGCTACTGAAATGAGGTATCTAGGTAGACCAGCTCCCGCCCCCCCACCCCCCACTCAAAATCCCACTTGTTTCTCCCATCCCCAAATTTAAAAAGATTCTTTTTGCCCTCAGTACAAGTACAGTACCCTCAGTCCTGAGATCCCCCCCCCCCCCCCCCCCCAAAAAAAAACAAACAAAAAACTCTTCACCAGCATGGTCCACAGGATTTCAAACCATGGCTCCACCACTGTTGGGATCTGCCTTGTTCTGTCAGTGAGATTTGGGGCCTTGTCAACATGCAGAAATTCAAAAGAAAAGCTACATTTTAGCAAAAATCAACATTTCCTTATTTTTTATGGAGTCGCTAAGCTCTCACCCTGGTTTTGGTGGATAATATGCAATTGTTGTGCTTATTTTGGTAAACATCACATCACTTGAAAATAGATGTGCCCCGTGTTTCTTGATGGTTCCTGCTTCAAAATTTCTTGGGTACCTTTGTTATGACTGTGGGACGAGAACAAGTGTTTTTGGGTGCGGTCCAAATTCAAGATGGCTGCCAGCCGCCATTTTGTACCGACGATGCAGAAATCTGTTTTTTGTATAGAACTTCCATATGAAAGCTCTGATTTGAATAATTTTTTGTATGAATGTTTAGTACCATGAGGTACATCACATATCATACGGGTTTTTTTCTCGTGCTTAAATTATGCAAATTAGACTAACTTTGATTTATTTAGTGTTACTTTCAGCACTGTCAGTGCAAATGCCAATACGGCTCGGGCTAGAGGCCGCATTTATGAATCGATCTTTACGAAACTTCTTGGGTACCTTTGTTATCACTGTGGGACGAGAACAAGTGTTTTTGGGTCTGGTCCAAAATTCAAGATGGCCGCTGGCAGCCATTTTGTTCAAAATTAGGGGCAATCAGATTTTTGCGCAGAACTTCCACATGAAAGCTCTAATTTGAATAATTTTTTGTATGAATGTTTAGTACCATGGGATACATCACATATAATACGGGGTTTTTTTCTCGTGCAGAAATTATGCAAATTAGATGAACTTTGATTTTTTCAGTGCTACTTACACACAGTAAGTACACCTGTCAATACGCTCGGGCTAGAGGCTGTATTTATCAACCGATCTTCACGAAACTTCTTGGGTACCTCTGTTATCACCTTGGGACGAGAACGAGTGTTTCTGAGTGCGGTCCGAAATTCAAGATGGCTGCCAGTGGCCATTTTGTACCGAAATTAGGTCCAATCAGTTTTTTGTCACAACTTCTATACAGCTCGTATTTATGAACTGATCTTCATGAAACTTCTTGGGTCCCTTTGTTTTCATCTTGGGACAGGAACGAGTGTGTTTTGGGGTGCCTTTATCACTGTGCTATGAGAACAAATATTTTGGGGTTCAGTCAGACCCACTCTGGGACTCAAAGATTTCTTTTCTAGTTTAGCATCTGACTGTCACCCACCTTTACAATACTTTACCTATACATTTGTTACAGGCTACGGTCAGTATTTATGTACAGACCGTTACAATACTTTATATGTACCTTTGTTATCAGGTTATTACCTGGATGTTTGTCATTGCTGTGTGACATACTATACATGTACATGTCTTAACAAGTTGAGCTACAGTGTCATTGACACTTTCATTTACTTTGATTTTGCCCAAACATAGAAATTGGGCGAAATGAGTGGTGCCAAGGCAAAGATATTACCATCTTTACTTTGCCCTCTTGGCTGACCCCTGCGTTGATTTCATCTTAGTCAAGACAGGCGATTGATGTTTTTGAAGGGAGACGGCTGCATAATGGGATTTGAAAGAAAGTTTGCAATATTGCATCTTGGGATTTGTTGTGTTTACAAAATACACATGGTCATGGGAAAACACGTGTTGATTATAACATCTTCGTATTGAGAATGCAGCGTGTGTACCCGACAGACCTGCAGTACTGCGCGATTCCTTAAAGTAAGTTCAAATACTATACAAACAATTCCCAATAAGTTTAAAAAAAACTTTCAATAGTTACCTGCCATCCATTTAACAAGACATGTTCTATTTTATTTTAATTTAACCATTTTATTGTTGACAAAAAACATAACTGCCAATGCACAGCGTTATCTCTGAGCATGTGACTTCAGAGAACGTGCCAGTAGTTGGTTAATTAACATAATTTACTCGTCATTTTTCCCATGTGAACTTTGAGGTTTTAAAACTCAATAAATTTTATGTTTACCTCCAATCTGATTTACAGTGTGCCGTGGGCAGATGATTTTGGGTCAAAGGTAATTTATAACACTTTTACACCATATTTTGTCAGGTAACTTGCAATACCTCTTTGGTCGAATATGAGTGAGCATGGGGTTGTGCCCAGTTCATTAAATTTACTTAACCATTCTTGAATTGCATGTGTGGATTTTTACGTAAGACTTTTTAATTTTTCAAATTCCATCTGCTGGTGGTTCTGTACATATTGTTCAAGATACAAGAAATTTGCTACCACAATTTGTGGGGGTGGGGGGGATTTGTTGTCAGTCCTCGCAAAGTAAGCATAAATGGCACAGCATTTACCTTTGCCAGACATTTAAGCCTTTGGCGCGCATAAGGCAAGTGATTGAGAGGTCATAAACTTAACCAATCCTGGGAAATTTGTTGAAACCAAAAGTCTCAGGTTTTTGTTAAGACGGCGGGTCGGTTTCGGTTTAAAAAAAAAAACGAGGCGAACTGAAAAACTGATAAACCGCTCAGCCCTAACTTCAAGCCAAGTCCCTGGGTTCATATTTGGGCTCCCTGCAGTAGCTCAAATCATAACTTAGTTCAATATGAGGAATATTTTTTGAAAATCTTTTTTTTTTTTCAGATCCACCGGTCAGAATGTTTTGATATTTGGTATATGGTTTTCTTAATGGGGCAGATGCTCTGTCAAACAAGTTATGATAGAATAAATGCCTGTATTGGATATAGTGAGGCCAAAAAAGATTGATAAATAAGGGGAGTTTGGTGCATGTCACAGTAATTTTTTCGACATATTACAAAAATTTATATACAATTAACAGGAGTTTACTCTACAACTCATATGCAGTTAACAGACCAAATTTGTACTGAATGTATGGTAAATTTTTTTGTGCTTGAAAATTATATTCAGTTAATGCGAATATACAATTAAGAGATATCCAATTAAGTGGGCTCCACTGTATAGGGTTTGCAGCATCTCCAGGAGGGGGGGGGGGGGGGGGGGGGGGGGGCTGGGGTAGGTTCGGTTCATGTTTGTTCAAATGGGATCCCTGGATGAATATTTGGGCTCTTTATTGGAGCCCAAATATTAATTGTGTGCAATTTGAGAACATTTCTTAAAAAATCTTCTTTTTTAGACCCACTAGTGAGAATCCTCTCATTTTTCATATGTGACATCTCTGGAGGTGTAAGATTTGAATTTGTTCAAATCGAATCCCTGGGTTAATATTTGGGCTTCCTATGGGAGCCTGATTATTAACTTGGTGCAGTATGGGGGATAATCTTTAAAAATCTTCTTCAGATCTACCAGTCAGATTCTTTTGATATTTGGTATGCAGCATCTTTAGGGTGGTGGGGGGGGGGAGGGGGGTTAGATTCAAGTTTGTTCAAATGGGATCCCTGGATGAGTATTTGGGTTCTTTATTGGAGCCCAAATATTAACTTAGTGCAATATGAGAAAATTTCTTTTAAAATCTTCTTTTTCAGACCTGCTAGTGACAATCCTTTCATATTTAGTAGATAGATAGATAGATATATTCTTTATATTTTTATACTGTACCAATGACCCAGACATAGCTGGTGCTAACTCTTAAAATATAGGGCCAAACACAAATTTTGCCACCCAATCCCAAAAATTTGCATCTAAAACCAAAGAAAACATGTCCTGAATGGCCCTCCACACTTCACCTCTACTGCACATGCGCAGTGTCAAGGACGTTCCGAAATTGGCGCCATTAATCATTCTTAGTTTGGCCCTTCATCAGTTAACATCTGACTGATCTTTGTGCTTGTAAATCTCAGTTTAAATGATGCCAGACACATAAATATTAGTGAAATGGTGATTCTAAGGAGGATAGAGAAGGAGGAGAGGAAAAATGTGTGACAGAAAATTATCAGGGCTGTAACTTAAAATTTTTAATGAAATTATGTTAAGTTACCTATTTTCGAGGCAGCAGCCATTTTGTTGTCATTCTTGTTATCAAGTTACACTGATTGTTCAGTGTTTTCCTCTCTCCCTTTCCTTTAAGTCCCCTCTTGCTATTCTCCCATGCTTTTGGCATATTTTCTGTAATTTTATTACTAAAATTTCTTGGGAGTTTTAGCTGAATAACAGAATGAATTCTGTTCTTTTCCCCATGTTTACGTCTTCACCTATGGGTGGTTAGGCGTTGTGTTCTGCATCTACCATCTGATTTTCTGCAATTTCTTCCCTGGAAGTCTCTGTTTTGCATCAGATAGTGTATTATTGGTAACTGATTTCGGGCCTGGGTGCCTGGAGTCTTATTTTAGTGTTTTTACACTTATTGTTTACATTTACAACAGCCCTCTGTGTGAGGGGGGATTTCTTGAAAATAATATCTTGATGTTAATTTAATCATAACTAGATACATTATTATTGTTCGTAAGTGTTGCATAAATTGTTTAAAATATTTTTAAAATTTTTGTCCACACTTAGGCTTGGGATCCATTGGGGCTCAACGTTACTTTTCAGAAACTTGGGCTGTTCTGAAAAAATATTTTTTCAAAATATTTTGATTTCAATTATTTTTTCTATGTTAATGGATCATATTATTATGTATTTTGATTGTCAGGGGTTGGTGCGAGTACTAGGACTTTGTTTTCTTTTCACATTGAAAGGATTTTGGTCAATTGTAATAAGAGGAAATCTTCCTCTGACTTTTATAATCATTCTATATGTAGTCAGTGTACTCGCACTAATTCCTGTTCTGTATGTGATGATTTCGATGACAACATGGGAAGCGTGTGTCACGGTATGTTAGTGGGGAATTGGACATTCCGGTCCTTTCCCTGCAGGGTCACTCTACTTTATCAATTTCTATTTCAGACGATCAAGATTAGGGTGATGTATCCGTGATGTCTTCCAAAAGTGTGCCTCCGTCGTCACAATTAATGAAGGGCTAGCGGAAAAGTGCTCATGTAAATACGCCAATTGCCTAAGAGGACCCTAGTAGGTTCGACGGCCTTTGACGTCCGCTAGCTCGCCCGGTGTAGCGTCCATTCATCGAATGGTTTGGCAGCCGGGTTCGTCCGTTGCGGTCTAGAAGGAGTTTTGGGGTGATGCGAGCACTATAAATCAACCAAATGCACACCCAGTGACGGCGGATTAGAGGGAGAACGGAGGAAGCCTTTTAGTCCGGTTCCTAGCTCGTCCAGGTCCATCCGGACGGCGAGCGAGAGAGGCCCCTCTCTCGTACAACAACATCTGGCCCCAGATGTTGTGGTACAAAATGTTCACATTCGGAGTATACGTCCGCCGCTCGGGACGCTCTGACATATAGTCAGTCTGGAGAGACTGTCAATAAGGTTTCCTCATTCTCATGGTAGCACACACGACCGCTCTTGGCTGCGTGACCTCGGATATCGAGTCAGCTTCGCCAATCAGAGAATCATCGGCGACCAGGTCACACCATCCGGTAGCCAGGGACACGAGGCCTACAGACTCCGGACGTTCGCATAAGAAAGTGTGCGGGAGTCAACGTACACGGAGCTTCCGGCGGCAATGCATCGTAAGACCGCTACTGCACAGGCCTCGGGGACGGACGTGCTATCCCAAATAGCACAGCTTATCGCAGCATCCCAGCAACAACTGAATCTGTCGCATAATGTATTATCCGACGATGCTGGGTCGGGACGCTCCGCGGAAGCAGGTACGGACGTCCGAAAATTTCATCCGGTCCGACGGGATACCGAAAGGGATTCGGAGGATTTCGAGCTTTCCCTTTCGGAACAACATATGCTGTTGTGTATGTCATCTGACTTGATCTTCTACAGCTTCTTTCGTCGGACCAGAATGCTGCGATGCCGGATAAGAAACTGATAGCGTCGGTGGACTTAGAAATTTTTGGTTCGGTTCAGGGACATCGTCCCTCAGTTCCGACATAGTCCAATAATGTCACACAAACTTTCGAATTATTGAACGACGCTATATATATTATTATATGCTTGCTATTACCAAGCATTTCTGGTTTCTTGTTCGCAAAGTTACGGAGATGTCTTTCAAAGTGTGCCTCTGTCGTCATAGTTAATGAAGAGCTAGCGGCAATAAGTGCTCATGGAATATGATTCCAGCGGCAATGCATCGTAAGACCGCTTCTCCACAGGCCTCAGTGACGGACGTGCTATCCAAGTTAGCACAGTTTTTCGCAGCATCCCAGCAATCGACAGTTTCTCGGTCGGATCAGGAATTATCCGACGGCGCTGGGTCGGTGCGCTCCGCTGTTGCATCAGGTTCGGACGACCGAACGCTTTATAGGGTCCGACAGGATGGCAAAAGGGATTCGGACGTTTTCGCGTTTTCCCTTTCGGAACATCGGAAGCTGCCATACATTTCTTCCGGCATTATCTTCCAGTGGTTGTTCCTTCGGACTACATTGCTGCGATGTTGGATAAGAGACTTATAGCGTCATTGGACACGGAATTTTGGATCGGTTCAGGGACATTGTCCCTGACTTACCGACACAGTCCAATAATGTCATTAGAACATGTGTATTATTTATCGACGCTATATATATATACATAAGCCTGCTACCAAGCATGATAGTTTAGTTTCTTGTCCGCAATGCTCAATTCTGCCTTTTATCATTTCTAGGAATAATTTATTTTGGCAGAACAGGGCATACCGAGAGTTCATATGCATCTAGACGGCGTGGTTAAAGACTGGAAATTATCTTTTTCGCCGTCTATGTCTTTTCCAACCACAATGTTGGAAACGACAATGATGTCTAATAGACTTAACTTAGACGCTTTATCATACGTAATCCACCTTACTGAGCGTTTTCATTACGTCTTCAAGAGAAAGAATTCCGGGATATGATCCTCAATGTGATTTCTTTTGAGGGCAGTAGTTTGTCCACGTATAACTCCGCCCTTCAGTGGCTACCTGGAGTTGGTTAGACGTGACGCAGCCCTAGCTACATCCATGCGCGTGGATAGTAAGGTGAAGAACTCTCTCAGAGTCGCTTCGGTCTCGGAGAAGCTTCTCTTCGACGGCAACTTTTCAGCAATCCATGAATTGCTCGATTTACACGTTCTCTTGTCTATCTAGTGTAGCAAGAGATTCAGACTGGGGCAAACATTTGGTGGTTGACTCAGAGAGTGCCACTGCAGTTGCCGGATCCGAGTTTTATAATTATGACGGTTGCCAGTCAAACAGGTTGGGATACAATATTGATCCCAACGGATTCGAAGTGCCAGGGTCTTTGGGTTCCGCAGTCTCTAGGCAAGCACTTATCTTCCACGGAATAATGTTTTTTAGGCTTGCTTTATGTCATTGGATGAACATTATTCAGAAATGCATGTCCAAATCCTGTCCGATAATACGACAGTAGTGGCGTATCTCCGGAACCAGGGAGGCACTCATTCGTTTCCGTTATTCAATTTAATGGAAAGAATCCTTCTGTTTGTTATAGTACACCAAGTTCTGCTTCGGTCCGTCATATTCCGGGTCATCTGATTGTATTACCAATGATAATTTATTTACGACACAACTTGCTAATCAATTGCAGACGTATGTGTTTACATGTCCGGATCTCTGAGCTTATGTTGTTAACGCTCTATTGATCTAATAGGACGGAATGATAGGATATGCGTATCCTCCTGCGCTGTTGTTTCAGCAAGTATTGCTAAGATAAACAACCACAATACATTTCTGTTGATAGCATCTCTGTCTTCACAGAGACTGTGGGTAAATTTACTCAGATGTCTACTGTGGGACTTAACGCGAAAACTTCCTCCATGAGAGGATCTTCTTTCGCTGGGGAAAATCGTGTCATCTTCATCACAACCCGCAAGGTCTCAACCTTCACGTATTCCGTTGTGTGGTCCTTATTGCATTGTAAGCATTGTACTGGACGAGCTTTGGACGTGATTTCTTACTGTAGGAGAACCTCTTCTTCGCTATACTATGCGGCTAAAGTGGAGGCTCTTCCGTCGTTGGTGTAGGGATCACTATGTTGATATTGTTGATCCCTCCATACTAGTCATTGCAACTTTCTAGTATACTTGTTTGACAAGATCTACTGCAGCCTGTTACTATTAAGGTTATAGGTTTATGTTATCTCATACCTATGCACTCTATAATAGTTTACAATTGAGTCTGATGTCTCTTTATCTAAGTCAGTAACTTTTCGATAAATAGACTTAGAATCATTAGATTAAATTTCTATACGGAATTTAACTTCGGTTCTTAATTAGCTAAGTAATCATTTTAATCATTTGAGCCTCAGGAAACAGTAGTTTTCAAATTCTGACCTTTTAGACAGTAATTCTGTTGGCTTCTCTTTTACTGAAGAGTCAGTGAGCTTCATGCACTATCGGTGGATGATTCTCACTTTCGTAGTTTCGGAATCACTACTTCCTTTACTATTTAGGTTGGATTTTTGCATAAGAGTCAGGCTCCTAATAAATATCCGGAACCTATTGTTATTAAGGTCCTTCCGTCTTCGTACGGGCATAGGCCTTTACTCTGTCCGGTTAGAGTTTACGTATTTATAAACAGATATCTGTTTATTACTACGGGCGTAAGCTTCTTCTGTCTTTGATGCCTAATAGAAGGACGTTATGCTCCATTCTGTTGCTAATGGATTCAATTAACTATCGATACTGCTTATGGTATATCATTGACTCAGCAGTTGTGCTTGAGATGTCGGCTCATGAAGTAAGAGTTCTTCTACATCTTGGGCTTACATTAATAGTGTCGCTATTATAGATTTTTGAAGGCTGCTCATTGCGCTCAGCCATCCACATTCATGAATTTTTATCTCGGAACTATCGAGTCCATTTCTGGAGGCCTCTATTGTTAGGTCTATTATCTACTGCTCAGAATGTCATTCACTTAACAGTTGATACTATAGCTAGGTAGGCTGTCTGTTTCGGCAGTGACTCCGTTCTGCTGCCCTCTTCGCTCTGGGCTATTTGACCCAGGGCAAGAAAAAGGGGGGGGGGGGGGTGGGAGGGTGTTCCCTTGGGTCACCTGTTTTACTATGAAAACAAGGGGATACCTCCTCCGGAGTTAGTAATTCTGAGCTGTTATTGGGATGGTTTTTTAGTGAGAAGTTTATGTTTTAAAAATTCATTCAGGTCTTAGTTTTTAAAGTATAGCTTTTGAATATTGCATGTGTCAAACGGACGTTATTATACAATCCTCAGACACTTTTAAGGAGTATAAAGAGTCTCTATTCTCTAGACTTACTTTATTTATTGGCTTACTTTAAAAATTATTAGTATAAGGATTATACTAGATATTAATAGAGTACATGGATGTATGATGCTCAATTTTGGAAGGTGTTGTATCTTTCTAATTTATCATAAATAAGAAAGATACAGGTAAGGCCTAATACTTCTTTTTCCCTAGAGGGGATGACTCTATTTTATATAATTGAGCGTATTCCAACTTGCTCTATGTCCTAGGCCCTCCAGCCTTTTTACTATTCAGCTATGTCTGGGTCATTGGTACAGTATAAAAATGTTAAAAAATTTATAGTAATTTATATATTTTTTATACTTACCAATGACCCAGATGGGGATGGCCCTCCCAGGAGTTGGGAACTCATACCTCCCCGCTGAGTACATAGCGCTTACCAGGTACTGGTTATAAGAATGATTAATGGCGCCAATTTCGGAACGTCCTTGACACTGCGCATGCGCAGTGGAGGTGAAGAGTGGAGGGCCATTCAGGACATGTTTTCTTTGGTTTTAGATGCAAATTTTGGGGATTGGGGGGCAAAATTTGTGTTTGGCCCTATATTTTAAGAGTTAGCACCAGCTATGTCTGGGTCATTGTAAGTATAAAAAATATATAAATTACTATAAATTTTTTAACTTTCGTGACATGTGCATACAATATCAAATAAAATACAAATTTGTTCAGTTCGAGTTCCTGGGTTAATATTTGGGTTCCCCAAGGGAGCCCAAATATTTACTTAGTGCAATATGGGGAATTATCATTTAAAATCCTCTCCTTCAGATCCAGCAGTCAGATTCTTTTGATATTTGGTGTACAACACCTCTGGGAGGGTTAGATTGAAGGTTGTTCAAATCAGGTCCCTGGGTTAATATGTGGGTTTTTTATTGAAGCCCAAAGTTTAACTGCAATATTATAAAATCTTGAAAATTCTTCTTCTTCTGGTCCACCAGTGAGAATCCTTTCATATCTGGTATGTAACATCTCTAGGGGTGTCAAATTCAAGTTTGTTCAAACTGAGTCACTTGTTTTTTCTTGTTAGCTCACCTGAGCGAAGCTCAAGGGGAGCTTTATTAATCACTTTCTGTCTGTTGTCCATCGTCGTCCGTCCGGCGTTAACTTTACATTATCGACTTCTCCTCCTAAACCACTAGCCCAATTTTATTCAAATGTTGGCTAAATGTTTATTACCTAAGGCCAATTCAGATTTGTTCAAATGAAGTTGCCCCTCCTCCTGGGTGGTGCCATGCCCCCAAGGGGCACCAAAATCTTTGTAAATCTTCTTCTCATGAATCAGCAGTAGCAGAGACTTGATATATGGTGTGCAGCTTCCTTTTGAGGTGTAGACTCAGATTTGTTCAAGAGAAGTTTGTGGGGCTATACTTGGCGTCGTTATGGGAGGGGCAAAATTTTTTGCCCTGCCCAAAATTTCTATATTTTTATACTGTACCAATGACCCAGACTTAGCTGGTGCTAACTCTAACAAAACCAGGGCCAAACACAAATTTTGCCCCCCAATCCCCAAAATTTGCATCCAAAACAAAAAGAAATCATGTCCTAAAGGACCTCCATACTACGCCTCTACTGCGCATGCGCAGTGACGCAGACGTCCCGAAATTGGCGCCAATTATCATTTCTCTGTTTGGCCCTTCATCAGTCAACATCTCACTGATCTTTGTGCTTGTAAATCTCAGTTTAAAGGATGCCAGACACGTAATTTTTGGAGAAAATGTGATTCTAAGGAGGATAGAAGGAGGAGAGGAAAAAGAAGTGACAAAAAATAATCAGGGCTGTACTTAAAATTTTTTGATGAAATTATGTTAAGTTGCCTATTTTCGAGGCATGGGCCTCTTGTTGTCATTCTAGCTAATTGTTGCACTGCTTATTCAGTGTTTCGTCTCCCCTAGCCTTCTAAAGTCCCCCCTTGCAATTCTCCCATGCTTTTGGCATATTTTTGAGAAATTTCATTTCTAAAATTTCCTGGGAGAGTTGCTTGGTTACAGAATGTTTTCTGTTATTTTCCCCATAGTTACGTTTTCACCCATGGGTGTATAACGTTTGTGTTCTGCATCTTCCATCTGATGTTCTGCAGATTCTCCCCTGGGAGTCTGTTTTGCATCAGATAGAGTGTAATTGATGACTGATTCCGGGCCAGTTTTTTCAGTGACTGGAGTCATATTTTCTGGTGTTTTTACACTGTTTGTTTTCATTGGCAACAGCCTTTTTTGAGGGGGGCTGTTTGCCTTTGCTGTAGTTTATCTCACTATAAGATACATTTATATTATCCGTAAGTGTCTCATTAATTATTTAATATAAATTTTAAATTTTTGACCACACTTTGCCATCGGATCCATCGGGGCTCAACGTTACTTTTCAGCAACTTGGGCTTTGCTGAAAAAATATTTTTTCAAAATTATTTTGTTTTGCAATTGTTTTTTCATTTATTAATGGATCATGTTATTATGTATCTTTGTGTCAGGGGTTTTTGCAAGTAACTAGGACTTATTGTTGTTCTTTCACAATGAAGGGACGTTGTTCAAATTGTAATAGGAAGAAATCTTCCTCTGACTTTCATGATCATTGTATTAATTATAGTCAGTGTTCTCGCATTAATCCCTGTCCTATATGTGAATATTGGGATGAGAAACATTGGAAACGTGTGTCACGATATGTTGTTTCTGGAGAAAGTGCGATGCCGGCTCTTTCTCCGCAAGGTCACTCTACTCTCTCAGTTTCTATTTCAGAGGAACCAGAACAGGGTGATGTTTCCATGTTATCTTCTACAAGTGTGCGTCCGTCGTCACAGATGAATTCAGAGCTAGCGGCAAAAGTGCTCATGGAGATTAGACAAATGTCGTCCGCTAGCTCGCCCGGTGTAGCGTCCATTCACCGAATGGTTCGGCAGCCGGGTTCGTCCGATGCGGTCCAAGAGGAAATTTTGGGTGATGCGAGCACTATAAACATAATAGATGCACACCCAGTGACGGCGGATAGTAACCGAGAACGGAGGAAGCCTTTGAGTCCGGTTCCTAGCTCGTCCAGGTCCAGCCGGGCCGCGAGCGAGAGAGGCCCCTCTCGCGTACAACAACATCTGGGACCAGATGTTGTGGTACAAAATGTGTCTTTAGCGGAGCATACGTCCGTCGCTCGGGACGCTCCGTTGTATAAGCAGTCCGCAGAGACTGTTAAGGCTTCCTCTTCTCGTCAGCGCACACGACCGCACCTTGGCTGCGTGACCGCCGATATATTACCAGCTTCGCCGATCAAGGATTCTTCGGCGACCAGGTCACACCATCCGGCAGCCAGGGATTCGAGACCGATGGACTCCGGACGTTCGCATAGGAATAGTATGCGGGAGCCATCTGATGCGGAGCTGCCCTCGGCGAAGCAGCGAAAGACTGCACCTCCGCAGGTCTCGACGCCGGACATTCTTGTGCAGATAGCACAGCTTATCGCAGCATCCCAGCAGCCGACAGAAACGGTGTCGGATCGAGAATTATCCGACGGCGCTGGGTCGGTACGCTCCGCCGAAGCATCGGGGGCGGACGACCGGGAACATCATGAGGTCCGACCGGATGGTGAAAGGGATACGGATGACTTGGAGCTATCCCTTTCGGAACAACATAAAGCTGCCGTGGACTTCATCCGGCACTTTCTCCCTCAAGTTGTTCCGTCGGGCCAGACTGCTGCGCTTCCGGACAAGAGAATTATAGCGTCATTGGACTCTGATTTTTTTGAGCGGTTCAGGGACATCGCTCCCGAGTTTCCGTCGCAGTCCAATAATGTTGCAAGAACATTTGAATTATTGAACGACGCTATATTTAAACTTGCTTCCAGGACGGGGAAAGCAGGTTTCTTGTCCGCTAATACTCTCAACCTGCCTTTCATTAATGCAAGGAATAAATTCGATACGGCAGGACAGGGTATACCGAGAGTTCCTCTGCGTATGGCGGAAGACTTAGAGCTATCATTACCGTCGTCAGCTTCTATTCCAACCGCGGTGTTGGAAACAGCTATTGCGTCTAACAGAGCCAATTTAGATGCCTTATCTTACGCAGATCACCTTACTAAGGCGTTATCACTGCGCCTTCAGGGGAAAGAGTTTCAGGATATACAATCCTCTTTAAGACTTCTTTCAAGGGCAGTAGCTTATTCCACGTGTAACTCCGCCCTTTCAGTGGCAAATCTGGAGTTGGTTAGACGTGACGCAGCCCTAGCTACATCCACACTAGTGGATTCTAAGGTGAAGAACTCTCTTAGAGTCGCTTCGGTCTCAGGAGAATTTCTCTTTGAAGGCAAGCTTTCTGCTATTTATGATAAAATTACAAAGAAAGCTAAGGATTCTCTGTTGTTCAAATCAGCTCCTAAGAAGTCGGATACAGCAGACACGAATAAGACAGGCACTTCTGGGTCTAATGCGCCCAAGAGAGGTTCCTATAGAGGTTCCGGTGCGTCCTCTTGGTCTTATTCAAGAGACCGTCAGGATAGCGACTCTCGTTCGGGACGTCCTTCAGGCCGGGACAATCGGTCGGATGCCCCGAGGTCGACGGGGCGAGGTGCGGGTCGTGGAAGACGTGGTTTCTCCTACCGCAGGCCTCGCAGGTCCAGGAGGTGATGGCTTAAACCTCTATCGCGTTCCGGTTGGCGGAAGGTTGTCGAGCTTTTCACAAGAATGGGCGTCGATTACGGACGACCCTTGGGTGAGAGGAGTGACTTTGGAAGGTCTAAAGATATCCTTCAAACGAAAGCCTCCATTAACTCGAACTCCAAAGTGGACTCATCTTCCGTCAAATCCGCAGAAAAGAGACGCTCTGTTATCAGAGGTGCAGTCTCTTTTAATGAAGAACGCGGTAGAGGTCGTAGAAAACCAGGAATCTCCGGGATTCTACAGCCATCTGTTTCTGGTTCCGAAACCAGACAGCTCATTCCGTCCAGTCATAGATTTGAGCTGGATAAACAAGCTGATCGTCGCTCCGAAGTTTTATATGGAGACGATTCGATCGGTCAGAGCGAGTATTCGGGTGAACGATTATGCAACGAGCATAGATCTCAAAGATGCGTACTTTCACGTCATGGTACATCCGACATTCCGAAAGTATCTACGCTTCGCAGTCCTAGGAGTGGTGTATCAATTCCGGGCGATGTGCTTCGGATTGAATCTAGCACCCTGGGCTTTCACTCGGGTAATGAACTCGGTAATGATCTACTTCCGAGCTCATTCGTCTGCGGTAACGTCGGCCTATCTGGACGACATTGTTCAGAGGTACGGCAACGAGTTAACGCTTCAGAACGATGTTCAGAATCTTCTTCTATTGCTCCGACGTCTCGGTTTTATAGTAAACGAGGAGAAGTCGGATCTGGTGCCGTCCAAGTCATTCACTCATCTGGGAATGAGCTTCGAGACGCACAACAATCTCGTTCGTCTGCCGTTAACCAGAGCGAAATTAGTCAGTTGTTACGCTCGCTATTGTCTGCACGCAGACAAAGTCACGGCGAGAGAATTTATGAGACTGATAGGTCTGTGCGGAGCCGCCGCGGATCTCATTCCGTTGGGGCGGTTACGCACACTTCCTCTTCAAATTTTCTTGACTCAGAATTGGAGTGTGAAAATTCATTCGCTCGATGTAGACGTTCTCTTGTCAGATCAAGTGAAACAAGAGATTCAGACTTGGGCAAACATTCAGTGGTTAACTCAAGGAGTTCCGCTGCAGTTGCCGGATCCGAGTTTTACCGTTATGACGGATGCCAGTCAAACAGGTTGGGGTGCATCATTAATCCCAACGGATTCGAGATGCCAGGGTCTTTGGGATCTGCAATTCCTGTGCAAGCACATAAACATCAAGCAAATGATGTCAATTTGGCTTGCGTTACGTCACTGGATGGACATTATTCACGATGCTCATGTCCAAATCCTATCCGACAATACGACAGTAGTGGCGTATATACGGAATCAGGGAGGCACTCATTCAGTTCCGTTGTTCAATCTAACGGAAAGAATCCTTCTGTTTGCGCTAGAACATCACGTTCTTCTTTCGGTCCGTCACATACCGGGTCGTCTGAATGTGCTAGCAGACTCCCTTTCACGAAAGGGTCGCTTGTTGCCGTCGGAGTGGACTCTCAACAAACAAGTATTCAATCAGATTTGCTACCAATGGGAACGGCCAATGATAGACTTATTTGCGACACATCTCAACAATCAGTTGCAGACGTATGTGTCTCCGTGTCCGGATCCAAGAGCATTTGCAGTAGACGCTCTGTCGATCCCTTGGGACGGAATGATAGGATATGCGTATCCTCCAGCGCCGTTAATTCAACAAGTATTGCTAAAGATAAAACAATCTCAATGCAAGATTCTGTTGGTAGCATCTCTGTCGCCACAGAGACCGTGGATAAATCTACTCAGGTGTCTGTTGTGGGACCTACCGTTGAAGCTTCCTCCATGGGAGGATCTTCTTTCGCAGGGGAAATCGCGCCAACTCCATCACAACCCGCAAGGTCTCAACCTTCACGTTTTTCCGTTGTGCGGTCCTTCTTGCATGGCAAGCACTTTACAGGACGAGCAGTGGACGCGATTTCTAACTGTAGGAGGACCTCCTCTTCGCTAAACTATGCGGCTAAGTGGAAGGTTTTTCGTCGTTGGTGTAGGGATCATTCTGTAGATATATTCGATCCCTCTATACCAGACATTGCAAACTTTCTAGTATATTTGTTTGACGAAATCAAACTGCAGCCTGTTACTATAAAGGGTTATAGATCTATGTTATCTGATACCTATGCACATCATGATAGTTTACAAATTGGATCTAATGTCTCTTTATCGAAGTTGGTTAGAAACTTTTTGATAAATAGACCCAGAACTCTTAGATTAATTCCTAAGTGGAATTTAGCTTGGGTTCTTCTTAAATTGAAGGAAAAGCCATTTGAACCTCTTGGGACAGTAGATTTCAAATTCTTATCTTATAAGACAGCTTTTCTCTTAGCTTTCTCTTCTGCTAGAAGAGTCAGTGAGCTTCATGCACTATCGGTGGATGATTCTCATTATCGTAGTGTTGGGAACACTATCACCTTCACTACTAATGTGAGTTTTTTAGCTAAGAATCAGGCTCCTAATAATATCCAGAACCTATTGTTATTAAGGCTCTTCCGTCTTCAGACGGGCGTAGGCCTTTACTCTGTCCTGTTAGAGCATTACGTATCTATAAACAGAGATCTCAGTTTATCAGAAAGGGACGGAAACGTTTCTTTCTGTCTTTGATGCCTAATAGAAAGGACATTTCAGTCCATTCTATTGCTAGATGGATTCAGTTAACTATCCGTACTGCTTATGAAGATTTATCTTCTCAGCAGTCTGTGCTTAAGATTTCTGCTCATGAAGTAAGAGCTCTTTCTACTTCCTGGGCTTATGCTAATAGTGTTGCTATTACAGATTTAATGAAGGCTGCTTATTGGTCTCAGCCATCCACATTTACGAATTTTTATCTCAGAAATATTGAGTCCATTTCTCGAGACCTGCATTGTTTAGGTCCGTTATCTGTTGCTCAGAATGTCGTCCACTAAACAGTTGCAACTATAGTTATGCAGGCTTTCTGTTCCGGCAGTGACTCCGTCCGGCTGCCCTCTTCGCTCTGGGCTATTTGACCCAGGGCAAGGG
This sequence comes from Pictodentalium vernedei, assembly GCA_031216915.1. Classification (NCBI taxonomy): domain Eukaryota; kingdom Metazoa; phylum Mollusca; class Scaphopoda; order Dentaliida; family Dentaliidae; genus Pictodentalium; species Pictodentalium vernedei. The sequence continues at coordinate 590,314,850 of CM062295.1, read as the reverse complement.
GAAGGGGGGGGGGGGGCGGGTGTTCCCTTAGGTCACCTGCTTTATAGTGAAAAGCAAGGGAATGCCTCCTCCAAGTCAGTATTTCTGAGTCGCTTCCGGGATGGTTTTAAAGTGTAATATTAATGTTAAAATTCATTCATGTCTTATTTTTAAAGTGTAGCTCGGTGTGAAGCATTTGTATATGTCAAGTGTCAAACGGGCTTTAATATACAATACTCGGACACTTTTAAATGACTATAAAGAGTCTCAATTCTCTGGACTACTTTATTTATTGGCTTGCTTTAAAAATAATTAGTATAAGGGTTATACTGGATGTTAATAGAGAACATGAATGTTATTGTGCTCAATTATTAAGGGTAGTGTATCTTTCTAATTTAATATTAAATAAGAAAGATACATGTAAAGCCTAATACTCCTTTTCTCCTTAAGGGGTTACCTCTTTACTATATAGTTGAGCTTATTGGATTTTCCTCTATGTCCTAGGCCCTCCAGCCTGTTTACTATTCAGCTAAGTCTGGGTCATTGGTACAGTATAAAAATGTTAAAAAATTTATAGTAATTTATATATTTTTTATACTTACCAATGACCCAGACGGGGATGGCCCTCCCTGGAGTTGGGAACTCTTGCCTCCCCGCTGAGTACATAGCGCTGACCAGGCACTGCCAGTAAGAATGATAATTGGCGCCAATTTCGGGACGCCAGCGTCACTGCGCATGCGCAGTAGAGGCGTAGTATGGAGGTCCTTTAGGACATGATTTCTTTTTGTTTTGGATGCAAATTTTGGGGATTGGGGGGCAAAATTTGTGTTTGGCCCTGGTTTTGTTAGAGTTAGCACCAGCTAAGTCTGGGTCATTGGTAAGTATAAAAAATATATAAATTACTATAAATTTTTTAACTTTCCAAACCGAGAGGCTGATTTGAACCAAATTTTATGTGAGGGCTTATTGGGTCATGAGTACTTGATTTATGCAACAACAAAAATTTCCCGCAGCCCCGTGAGAACTGCAGGAGCTAAAAATAGAAATAATTTAAAACACCCATATCTCCAAAACTGCACGGCATTGAGAATTTTTATTTGGTGTGCAGCTTCCTTAAGACCAACAGAAAGGATTGGTAAAAAAAAATTGCCATCGGTTTCATCATAGGGTACAGTTTCGGGACTTCGAAAAAGTGCTGAGTCAGCACTTTTTAACACAGTAGGCAATGGGAAAAACATTAAAAAATCTTCTTCTCCAGATCCAGCAGGCAGAATCTTTTGATATTTGGTATGCAACATTGTAGGGTGGATCTGATTCAAGTTTGTTCAAATCGGCCCCCTGGGTTCATATTTGGGCTCAGTATAGGAGCCCGATTTCGAACTTAGTGCATTTCAGGCAAATTTCTTAAAAAATCTTCTTCTCCAGATCCAGCAGGCAGAATCTTTTGATATTAGGTATGCAACATTGTGGGGTGGATCTGATTCAAGTTTGTTCAAATCGGCCCCCTGGGTTTATATTTGGGCTCAGTATAGGAGCCCAAATTTGAACTTACTGCATTTCAGGCAAATTTCTTTGAAAATCTTCTTCTCCAGATCCAGCAGGCAGAATCTTTTGATATTTGGTATGCAACATTGCGGGGTAGATCTGATTCAAGTTTATTCAAATCGGCCCCCTGGATTCATATTTGGGCTTACTATAGAAGCCCGAATTCGAACTTAGTGCATTCCAGGCAAATTTCTTAAAAAATCTTCTTCTCCAGATCCAGCAGGCAGAATCTTTTGATATTTGGTATGCAACATTGTAGGTTGGATCTGATTCAAGTTTGTTCAAATCGGCTCCCTGGGTTCATATTTGGGCTCAGTATAGGAGCCCGATTTCGAACTTAGTGCATTTAGGCAAATTTCTTAAAAAATCTTCTTCTCCAGATCCAGCAAGCAGAATCTTTTGATATTTGGTATGCAACATTGTGGGGTGGATCTGATTCAAGTTTGTTCAAATCGGCTTCCTAGATTCATATTTGGGCTCACTGTAGAAGCTCGAATTTGAACTTAGTGCATTTCATGCAAATTTCTTAAAAAATCTTCTTCTCCAGATCCAGCAGGCAGAATCTTTTCATATTTGGTAAGCAACATTGTGGGGTGGATCTGATTCAAGTTTGTTCAAATCGGCCCCCTGGGTTTATATTTGGGCTCAGTGTAGGAGCCCAAATTTGAACTTAGTGCATTTCAAGCAAATTTATTAAAAAATTTTCTTCTCCAGATCCAGCAGGCAGAATCTTTTGATATTTGGTATGCAACATTGTGGGATGGATCTGATGCAAATTTGTTCAAATCGGCTCCCTAGATTCATATTTGGGCTTACTATAGAAGCTCGAATTCGAACTTAGTGCATTTCAGGCAAATTTCTTAAAAAATCATCTTCTCCAGATCCAGCAGGCAGAATCTTTTGATATTTGGTATGCAACATTGCGGGGTGGATCTGATTCAAGTTTGTTCAAATCTGCCACCTGGATTCATATTTGGGCTCACTATAGAAGCTCGAATTCAAACTTAGTGCATTTTGGGCAAATTTCTTCAAAAATCTTCTTCTCCAGATCCAGCAGGCAGAATCTTTTGATATTTGGTATGCAACATTGCGGGGTGGATCTGATTCAGGTTTGTTCAAATCGGCCCCCTGGATTCATATTTGGGCTTAATATAGAAGCCTGAATTCGCACTTAGTGCATTTCAGGCAAATTTCTTAAAAAATCATCTTCTCCAGATCCAGCTTCAGAATCTTTTCATATTTGGTAAGCAACATTGTGGGGTGGATCTGATTCAAGTTTGTTCAAATTGGCCCCCTGGGTTTATATTTGGGCTCCGTATAGGAGCCCAAATTTTAACTTGGTGCATTTCAGGCAAATTTCTTAAAAAATCTTCTTCTCCAGATCCAGCTTCAGAATCTTTTAATATTTGGTAAGCAACATTGTGGGGTGGATCTGATTCAAGTTTGTTCAAATTGGCCCCCTGGGTTTATATTGGGCTCCGTATAGGAGCCTAAATTTTAACTTCGTGCATTTCAGGCATATTTCTTAAAAAATCTTCTTCTCCAGATCCAGCAGGCAGAATCTTTTGATATTTGGTATGCAACATTGTGGGGTGGATCTGATTCAAGTTTGTTCAAATCGGCCCCCTGGGTTTATATTTGGGCTCAGTATAGGAGCCCAAATTTGAACTTAGTGCATTTCAGGCAAATTTCTTTGAAAATCTTCTTCTCAAGATCCAGCAGGCAGAATCTTCTGATATTGGGTATGCACCATGCTTAGGGGGGGGTGAGATTCAAGTTTGTTCAAGCCAAGTCCCTGGGTTCATATTTGGGCTCACTGTGGTAGCCCGAATTATAACTTAGTTCAAAATGAGGAATTTTCTTTAAAAATCTTCAGATCCAGCAGTCGGAATGTTTTGATATTTGGTATGCAGCATCCTTAGGGGGTGAGATTCAAATTTGTTCAAGCCATGTCCCTAGGTCCATATTTGGACTCGCTGTGGGAGCTCGAATTGTAACTTAGTTCAAAATGAGGACTTTTCTTTAAAAATCTTCTTCTTCAGCCATGTACCTAGGTCCATATTTGGACTCACTGTGGGAGCTCGAATTGTAACTTAGTTCAAAATGAGGACTTTTCTTTAAAAATCTTCTTCTTCAGATCCAGCAGTCGGAATGTTTTGATATTTGGTGTGCAGCATCCTTAGGGGGGTGAGATTCAAGTTTGTTAAAGCCAAGTCCCTGGGTTCATATATGGGCTCCCTGTGGGAGCCTGAATTATAACTTAGTTCAATATGAGGAATATTCTTTAAAAATCTTTTTTTTTAGATCCACTGGTCAGAATCTTTGGATATTTGGTATAAGCTTTTCTTAGGAGGAGCAGATGCAACTTGTTGAAATCAATTCTCTGGGTTGATATTTAGGCTACCATGTCAGGTGAGCGCCCTCAGGCCCCTTGGGGCCTCTTGTTTTTAAAATAAATAAATAATTTGGTGGGGGGGGGAGTGGTTGAGAGAAGCACAGTAGTTGAAAACAGAACAAAAGTTTCGTTCAGTTGTTGTTTGTTTTAATACTTCACAGAACAGAGCTTGCTAGGAAGCTTTCCTAGGACCAGCAGAAATGAATGATCAAAACAGTTGCCTTTGATTGTGTCAAAGCAAATCAAAAAATTGCTCTTCCTGCTGATCACTTACTGATACACTCATCTCTTTTGACAATTTGAGCCAGGTGAGCGTTTTAGGCTCACTTGAGCCTCTGGTGTATTTTTGTAATTATTATTTCCTTATCCTCAAAGGTTTGATTGGTTTGTTTTATGTTTAAGGCAGTGTTCACTCTGGCCCTTAATTGTGAGGTGCCAAATTTTTAGCCAACCTGAATATTTTTTAGCCAAATTTATAAAATGTTTTGTTGCCTCCTAACTCACATGAGATGGGTGGGTACTCCTGCATCCTTCGTTGAATAAAATTATTATTAATTACCTTGATTTTAAGCCTGCTCCCTGCCATAAATAAAGCATGCATTCACAATTCATTTTAAGTTGTTTAGATGGGTTTTACTGACCTGAGGCCGACCAAGAATATGTGTAAAGTCAGGGTTTCCACTAGGGTTAAAATGTTGGGGCCGGTAATATGAGGAAAATGGGGAAACCAAGAGTCGTCGATACCACAGGCCGACCATGTTTTGACCAGCGGTAGAAAGATTTTAAATTCCGTGGTCCTAAAACCCATTTTTGTTGTATCTGAGGGATATTTTGAGGTCTTTCACAGCGACATTTATGTAGGTTTTCACATTCTGAGAGCGGGTAATTGTGGAACAATAAAGATCAATCCGGAGAAATTCAGGTGGAAAATCTTTCATACAGATTACAGTACTTACCGCCAATACCGGTCAATGGTGGCATGGATGTTCCTGTGTTCCTGTTCAAAGACAATTGCGTGTACGGGAGGGGGGGGGGGGGGTGGGGGGTCAACAGCATTATATGTTGAAACAGTTTACTCAGAAGCGATCACACGGAAATCAAAAAGCATACAGTTGTTGTGACGTCAGTTACTGATTGACTTGAAGTTTGCTGATGCTCTCATACACTGTCTTGGTCTTTGCAAACTCGGAGAGTATCATTGATCTCGGACCGACATTCGTGTATAATTTTACAATGCATTTCCTCCTCCGGTTTGGTGTAACCCATGATTAGTACCGTCAAATGCATTGCATTGGTAGCATGAGAGTTTTTTTTCACGTTTTCCCTGATGTCAAACTTCTTGCAGCAATTTTTATCGACTATGAAATGCGCAGTTAGGGGAATTTAGGGCTAGGGGAATGGGGCCGTTCATGGGGATCTCAGGTCACCCTAGCGGAAACACTAGTATATAAAAGTAGATGGTTTAGAAGAATTGGAGGGCAGTGATATTTATTTGTTTGTTTTTGTTTAAAGGCTTTAACAACACTTTCAGCATTTAGGATCATATTGTGCTGGACAGTTTTATAGGTGGGTGGAAGAAACCTTAGTACCCAGAAAGAGCTACCAAGTGGTGGCAAGCAACTGCTACACTCTCCAACTTATTAAGCTGTCCCAAGCAGAGAAAGCTGTGGTTGATGGCAGTGAACCATCAATTAGTTCCCAAACTGAACAGGAGGAACAGCTTTCTAAGGAAAAGCAACACATGTTGCTGTATAACAATAGATTAATTAATTGCTATTGACCTACTGGACTAAACAAGCCAAAAGCATGAAGTATTTATCTAATTTAATGATGACTTTTGTAAAGCTGAAGGTTCCCCTGTAATGTCCCATAAAACAAGCTTCATTACCAATCAACAACAATTAGGCCACACAAAGTAGATCTGTTTCTCCGGCCATTATTTGTAAAATTTTGTGTGGGCGAGCGTCTTTTATTTTATTTTTTATTTCTGTAATTATTTCTTTTCCATCAAAAGTTCATGTTCTTGGTTTATGTTTTAGGTCGCATAATCTACGGAATAGCATAGGAGGTGGTGTATTTCATCCCTTGAGAGCAAGAAGGCTTTGCAATGCTAAAGCATTGCAAAGCCTTCTTGCACTCAAGGGACGAATTTATCAATTTTTTTAACTTGGGTAAAATGTCAGACATAAACCATTTAATTTTATTTTTTTTAAGTTTATATTGGTTATAAAAAGAGAGCATGCGGCAGCCAAAAGGACCATGCGGGAGGGCCTGAGAAACAGATTTTTAATTTTTTTAGGCCTTAACAGGACTTAAGAAGTAACCAGTTAATGTGTTTGTCTAAATACTGGTCTGTCACCTCAGACTTGATCTTCTGTCCATCATGTTGACCAATCAACCTTTATCGACACAATCACAGGGCTGTGGTGTGCATCTTAAAAACATATGATTTTGTCTCCATCTTAATTGCTAGCTGATGATTTTGATGGCGAGTAATAAAATGATTCCTTTGTTTTATCATCAACAGTTAAAAACATTTACGAATTACAAGAGCAACAATTTTTGGTGACAAATTTTTAGCCAAAACGGAGATGTTTTAGTGCCAAATCAAAACTTTCAGAGCAGTTGGCTAAATTGGCACCCGACAGTGTGAACACTAGTTTTAGGTACACTTATGTCAAAATACCAAAATATCAAGCAACAAATTTTCCCATCATGCAGCTAGGAATGTCACCAATTCTGTCTTGTTTGACAGATTGATCTCGGTCAAAGAAGACAGAATTGGTTAAATTCCTATCTGCTAAATGAAAAAAAGACTTGATGTTTTGTAAATACATGAGATGCACAACCTCATGCTCGGCTAATATAGAACAGCATTTGCTGTTTTCTTGCTGTTTTTTTTGTATGCAGGCTGATAGTTTAATGACAATTACATTCGATTGAATGGAGCTGTTAAAAATAATACTTAGGGTCGCAGTTAAAATAGCGACACTCATGTTACCAAAACAAACTACTGTTCCTCAACCTAAGTTTCTTAGTTATAAAACATGGCTTATGTCCTCTCATTGGATTTGTTTGAGTAGGAACTAAGATTGAAAAATTTGGGGTTAAGAATTGGGAAACATCTTGCCCAAATGTCATTGGGAAAGTGTCCCATTAACAGTCCCTGTAGATACCCAAAAGAATCCCTGTCTTGAATTCCTTGAAAGTCCTGAAATTTAGGAATTGTACGACAAAGACCTTGAAAGTTCTTGAATAGGCAGACCCTCCTTGAAAAATTTAGGTCATGCAGTATGATAGCATTATGTCATATCGCCTGTTTCGATCACAAGTGCTTGACAGATGCTGATAAGTCCAAAAATGGTATTTGGTATTTTTGAATCGATTTGGAGTAGAACCATTTCTTTTATTTCTAGTCATGTGCCGATCACATCTGATTACAGTAGTGTATTACTTCAAAATGTGTTATCTGTTTAACTCCTTAACTAACATGACGAGAGATGACAAATGAATTAAAATTTCTTAGATAATCAAAAATTTTAAATTTTTGTTCATGAAAACATAGCATAAAACTCCTGATTGGAATGAGCTCAACCTGCTTCTTCCGAGGAGGGGCCATAAGCTCTGTTTTAGAAACAAATAATGAACAATTTTTGTTGTAGCATAACAGCTTTCACTTCATTAAATACTATGACATTTATCATACGCATGGAAACTAATTTATTTACTGGAGGTTAATGACACTTTAAACAGCCAGGGTCACCTCATGTTGGACACTTGTACATGTGGAGGAAGCTGGAATACCCAGAGAGAGCCACCAAGCAATGGCGAGTAACTGTAAGACTATTTATTTATTTATTTATTGAAGATTAACGACACTTTCGGCAGGCAGGGTCAACTTGTGTCAGACAGGTTTTGCTGATGATGACGTTTATCATCTGGTAAACACATAATGGACATCACTGCCCATGTGTGGCTTATGACCAGTCCACAGCGACTGTACTGTAAATCCCCAAAGAACACTGGGAAGTAGAACTGTGCTTGATTACTGTGGAAAACAAGTTCTGTTGGACATGTATAAAAAAGATCGTACCTAGTGCTTCATTAATTATATTTTTGATGATTATTCCTATCATTAGTATTTGAAATCTAATATTGTTGCATCCGTGGAAATATTGCCCACTCGTGGAAAATGACCAGTCCACTATGGCTGTACTGTAGGTATAGTTTTGTTAGATTTTGTTAACTTGGTTGAGTGCTGGAAGCCACTATCATGGCTCTATTGAAAAGTACTGAAAGCCACTTCCGTGGCTTTACACTGCATGCATTAGCTTCATGCTTGCTTAGCGGTTGAACAAAAAATGTTTATAGTTATGTACTTGTTTTGTTACAGTTTATTGGTGAGTGCCAAGAGGCTCATTCCAATAAATTGTAACAAATCAATCATTTTGAAACAAATCTTGCTAAACCAATGCTCCCTGTGCTGGCAGCAATAGAAGGTTTGTAAAAATTATTTGTGTTACATATTGCCTTTTAAAAGTAATTCGGCACTCTACCAATTAAAAAGGGGCCACGGTGGCATTGTGATAACCAGTTCTCGTCAGATCACCAAAGTTAAGCAATGTCGAGCCTGGTTAATCATCGGATGGGTGACCGTCTAAGGGATGAATTCGGACTCCTGCGTTGTGTCCTTGGGCAAGGCACTTAACCCCGATTGTCCACATGGTGGCACGATGACGCCATGTACTAAGGCATATTGCACATCGATGGTACGCATGTCTCCAACTAATCTAACCCTGCCTGTGCTGCAGTGTGGAGTTACGATGTTGGGGAGCTGGCAGCTGCTCATCGTTGCTTGGTGGTTCTCTCTGGGTACTCCAGCTTCCTCCACCCGTAAAACTGTCACGGTCATGATTAGCCATTGTGCATAAGTATATGACCTTAAAAACACCAATAAATATAAATAAATATATACCAATTAAAAAATATTACAATCTGATGTGTTCAGTCTTTTTACAGACTTTTATATACTTTTCTTTCTCTTTCTGTTGCTCTAAAACATCTTTCTAACAAGTGCCTCTGTCCACTTGAGTCCTTCTGTTTTCAATATGTTCTAAGAATGTGTTCCACAAACAGATAGTGTGCTGCACAGTCATTCAGCCTGTTTTCCCCAGGTCAGAGTTTGGGTAAAGGAACAAAGGTTAAATTCCAGGTTATACCCTAAATTTGAAGAAGTGAGACTTTATAATCACCCAGTATGTCCATCCATTTGTCTGTCTGTCTGTCTGTCTGTCCAAACAATCCTCCTGCAATTGTGAACCGATGTAACTTAACCAAACATGATCACTAATAAGTGAACATGTACATAAACCGGAGTTTTCAGTCTACACTGATTTTTACCAAGTTATCTCCCCATAGACTTTGATTTGATACAGATTTCAAAATGAGATTTTGGGGTGTGCAATTCCCAACATTTATGAATTGATTTTGATGAAACTTCTCAAACTTGACCAATGGCATGTGCATGTTACCAAATTTTAATCTGCGATCTTTTAAAATGATCATCACCTTGAAGATTTCGATGTGAGATTCTTTTGTTTGCAATTCCTACATTTTTGAAACAATTTATTTTGATGAAACTTCTCACAATGGCCACTAATAAATGAACATGTGCATATCTTTGAGTTTTCAATCTGCTTACCAAATTATTTCCCCATGGACTTTAATTTAAAATGGATGAAATTCTTAAATAGTTCTGTTGTTACCTTAATTCCTTAATCAATAAATATTTTTGGACAAAATCCTATAAGCAGGTATGAAATTTTTCAGTTTTTTATCTACTTTCAGTCTTTTTCTATTTTTTTTCAACAATGCCACTAAAAGATTCCAAGCCCTACAAGCATATGGGCATCTAAATATTGTCCATCACCATTGAACTCTTACATCGCAGAAATAATGTTTTGTGACGTTACCAGATGTATAGTTTGTACAATGCACACCCATCTCCCCTGTGCGAACCCTGGGACATGTGGCATTGCTGGTTTACTGTGGTAAACAAATTCTACTTTACTGGTAAAATATTGCTCTGTATATGACAGTATCTTCCCCCTCCCCTGCATATCTTCCCTACTTGGATTATCTTCCCCACCTGAATTTTCAATTTAGCTAGCTGAATGTACTCTAGAAGGTGACACTTCCTTTTTTTGCCCCCGTCTTTGTAATCCATTAACACACGCCCTGTGGGAACCCAGGGAAGTGAAGCAGTACTTGTTTACTGTGGTAAACAAGCTCTGTTTTACTTATAAAATAGGCCGGTCACCAATCCTGGGGTTGAAAGTCCTCTAAAATGGGTGACATGGGTATAAATGATTACTAAACTTGACTTTATTTCCATTTTGCAGTCACAATTAGCCATTGTGCAGAAATATGTTACCTTAAACACCAAGAAATAAATAAATTACACTTCCATTATAGTTGGATGCCTAGAATGGACACCACTGCTCATATTTTTATGCTCCCACGATGAAGAGTCGGGGGCATATTGTTTTACTCCTGCCCATCCATCCACATATAGGGTACATTGTTCGTTTGGCTAACTCCCCTCACAGTTTTCAAGGTAGGACTTTTTTAGTTCACAGGATGTTTGTACATATACCAGAGGTGTGCATATTATCAGGATTTTGATTTGCTTCAATATTTCACAAAATTACAGGTTATTGAACCTGGTCAATTATTTTTGTAGAATTTCACCTGTATGGTACAGGGTTTGTGTATGGTAGACTTTGCAGGTGCTGAGGTGCATCATATGTGTCTTACAGACACAGCTCATGTACGAGTAACAGACCACAGTTTGTCTTTAACCTTGTGTCCATGTGCTTTGTGGGGGCATGCTTCAGTCTGTTTTTTTATTTTTTTCAAGTTTTTTAGCTCACCTGACTGAAAGTCAGTGTGAGCTTTTGCCATCACTTGGCGTCCGTTGTCCATTAACTTTCGCGACTGGGTCTTCTCCTTCAAAACCATTAGCCCAAACCCAAACAAATTTGACATACAATATTTTGGGGGTATCCTCTTTCCAGTTTGTTAAAATGAACTTGGTGCCCCCACTGGGGTGGGGGTGATGCCCCAAAAGAATCAGTTTCTCCTGAAATCTTCCCACCACCACCAGTCAGAATGCCGTGAAATTTGGTATGTAAGCTCCTTTGGTACTCAAGATTCAAGTTTGTTCAAAGAAATTTTCTCGGGTCAATATTTGAGCTCGCTATGGGAGGATCCCCATTTTGAGCCCTGCCAAAATTTCTATTTTCCGAACCGAGAGGCTGATTTGAACCAAATTTGCTATGAGGTATTATTGGGTCCTAAGTACTTGATTCATGCCAAAAAAAAGTTTCCTGCTGCCCCCTGGGAACCTCAGGAGCTAAAAATAGAAAAAAATTCAAACGCCCATATCTCCAAAATTGCATGGCACTGAAACTTTATATTTGGTGTGAAGCTTCCTTAGGACCAATAGAAAGGAATGGTGAAAAAAATCTATCGGTTTTGTCCTAAGGTACAGTTTTGGGACTTTGAAAAAATGCTGAGTCAGCATTATTTAACACTGAAGGTAATGGGAAAAATATAAAATAATCTTTTTCTCCCCAACCACTGCTCAAAAAGCTTTCATATTTCACATATAACATCTATGGAAGATTGATTCACATGGTTGTTGAAATTTAACCTCTGGGTCCGTATTTGGGCACTCTACACGGGCCCAAATGTTCAAATAGTGCAATATGAGGGATATTCTTTAAAAATATTCTCCAGATCCAACAGTCAGAATTTTTTGATATTTGGTACACAGCATCATTAGGGAAGGGTTTCTTCAAGCCAAGTCCCTGGGTTCATATTTGGGCTATGGGAGCCCAAATTGTAACTTTGTTCAATATGAGGAATATTCTTTAAAAATGTCTTTCTTCAGATCCACCAGTCAGAATCTTTTGATATCTGGTGTATATCATCCTTAGGGAGGTGTGATTCAAGTTTGTTCAGGGGGCATTTTTTTGTGCCCTGTGGGAACCCCAGGAGCAAAAAATAGAAACAAATTCAAATACCCATAGCCTTCCCATTCCCCATTTATTCTCAAATCACAGAACACTAAAAAATTATATTTAGTATCCAAAATTATTAGGGTTAACACAAATTGTAACTTTGTTCAATATGAGGAATATTCTTTAAAAATCTCTTTGTTCAGATCCAGCAGTCAGAATCTTTTGATATTTGGTATATATCATTCTTAGATAGGTGTGATTCAAGTTTGTTCAGGGGGCATTTTTTGTGCCCAGTGAGAACCCCAGGAACAAAAAATAGAAACAAATTCAATACCCATTGCCTTCCCATTCCCCATTATTTATTCTCAAAACACTAAAAAATTATATTTAGTATCCAAAATTATTAGGATTAACATACACTTTTACTCCCCTGTGAGAACTCCGGGAAGTGCAGCAGTGCTTGTTTACTGTGGTAAACAAGTTCTGTTACACTGGTAAAATAGGACCCATTCACCAATGCTTGGGGTGGAAGTCCTCTAAAATGGGCAACATGGGTATAAACGATTTACAAAACTTGACTTTATCTCCATGTTGTGGTCACGATTAGCGATTGTGCATAAATATGTGACCTTAAACACCATGAAGTAAGTACACTCAAAATGTTTTTGTCTCTGTGGTTCTGATCCCTGATGCCTAAATACCTGCATTCCTTTTGTACAACTTGTTTTCCTTAACCACAGATCAGAGTGCTTTGATATTTGATATGCAACCTCTTTTGGTACCCAAAATTCCAATTTGTCCAATGAAAGTTTCTAGGTCAATATTTAAACTCACTACGGGAAGATCCAAGTTTTGTGTCCCACTCAAATTTTTTATTTCCCAAAATGAGAGCCCAATGTGAAAAACATATCTTCTCCTCACAAACCAATGGCCCAAATTGAAACATATATGGGCCACATCATCTTGGGGATATTCTGTTTTAGTTTTGTTCAAATGGGGTCTCCGCCCTTTTTGGGCATGGTCTTATGCCCAAATATGATGAAATTCTTTAAAAATCTTCTTCTCATGAACCACAAGTGGGAATGCTTTGATATTTGGTATGAAGCTTTCTGGTGTTCAAGATTAAAAGTTGTTCAAAGAAAGTTGATAGGTCCATATTTGGGCTCTCCAGGGGATGGGCTTACTTTTGAGCTCCCTGAAAATTTATATTTCAAGAACCAGTGGAGCGATTTGAACCAAATTTTATATGTGGCATTAGTTGACCCTAAGTACTTCATTCATGCCCCCAAAATTTTTCGCGTGGGAAAATGAAATGTCCAGTATTTCCCAAACTGCACGGACTAGAGATTATGTTTTTGATATGAAGCTTTCTTCTGAGCAGTTGAAACAATTGGACAAAAGAATTGCCTGTAAATGTGTCATATGGTTCATTCAGATTACATTTTCTCAATACCCATAACCCTTACAGTTTATGACAACTTGGTCCATGTGAGCGTTTTTAGGCTCTCTTAAGCCACTAGTTTTATTGTAAATAAAAAGTCAATAATTATGACCCAATTTACTTATATGCAACACATTTTACCTAATTATGACATTAATCTCATAAATGCAGTATAAAGTCAAGATTGGCAACAGTGTCATTGACACTTTTATTAGTCGAGTTTTGACCAAGTCAAACTCGACTAATAGTTTGATGAAGTGGCGGGCGGTGGGCAGGCTGGCAAGCGTAAACAATTGGTTTCCGAACAATAACTTTAGTTCTATTTGTCACACTTTCACCAAATTTATACCACTGGTTACTCCATAGGAAAGGAAGACACCTATTGATTTCGGTGTCTGAGGCCTCAAGGGCAAGGTCACTGTTACTATAAATAGAATTTTTTCCAATAAATTGGTTTCCGGGCAATAACTTTAGTTCTATTTGTCGTACCTTCACCAAATTTACACCAGAGGTTACTCCATAGGAAAGGAAGACACCTATTGATTTTGAGGTCTGATTCTCTGAGGTCAAGGTCACTGTTACTATAAACAGAATTTTTTTCAACAATCTGGTTTCCGGGCAATAACTTTAGTTCTATTTGTCGCACCTTCACCAAATTTAGACCAGAAGTTACTCCATAGGAAAGGAAAACACCTATTGATTTTGGTGTCTGTTGCCCAAGGTCAAGGTTACTGTTACTCCAAATAGAATTTTTTTTCTACAAATTGGTTTCCAGGCACTAACTTTAGTTCTATTTGTCGTACCTTCACCAAATTTCCATCAGAGATTATTCCATAGGAAAGGAAGACACCTATTGATTTTGGGGTCTGAAGCCTCAAGGTCAAGGTCACTGTTGTTATAAATAGAATTTTTTTCAACAAATTGGTTTATGGGCAATAACATTAGTTCTATTTGTCGCACCTTTACCAAATTTACACCAGAGGTTACTCCATAGGAAAGAAAGACACCTATTGACTTTGGGGTCTGATTCCCCAATGTCAAGTTCCCTATTACTATAAATAGAATTTTCTTCCAACAAATTGGTTTCCAGGCAATAACTTTAGTTCTATTTGTTGCACCTAAACTAAATTTATGCCTGAGGTTACTCCATAGGAACGGAAGACACCTATTTATTTTTGGGTCTGATGCCCCAAGGTCAAGGTCACTGTTACTATAAATAGAATTTTTTTCAACAAATTGGTTTCCGGGAAATACCTTTAGTTCTATTTGTCGCGCCTTCACCAAATTTACACCAGAGGTTACTCCATAGGAAAGAAAGACGTCTATTGACTTTGGGGTCTGATGCCCCAAGGTCAAGGTCACTGTTACTATAAATAGAATTTTCAACAAATTGGTTTCTGTGGGCAATAACTTTAGTTCTTTTTGTCGCACCTTCCTCAACTTTACACCAGAGGTTACTCCATAGGTCAGGAAGACACCTATTGATTTTGGGGTCTGATGCCCCAAAGTTAAGGTCACTGTTACTATAAATAGAATTTTTTCGACAAATTGGTTTCTGGGCAATAACTTTAGCTCTATTTGTCACACCTTCACTGAATTTACACCAATGTTACTCCAGAGGAAAGGAGACACCTACTGATTTTGGGGTCTGTGGCCCCCACAACCAAGGTCACTGTTACTATAAACAGATTTTTTTTCAACAGATTGGTTTCGAGTGTTCTGGTGTTGAGTGAGAATAGGGCGATGGTAGGAACTGCCTGAAGTAAAAGTTTTTTTAAGAGTGGGGGCATGAAAACTGTAGTTATCACTGTTGGCAAAAGTTGCTGTTGCGACAAATAACTTGCTTTTCTGACTTTTCATGAAATTTAATGTCAAAACTCAACTTGTGGATCTGTGATCCTCTTGCTGGATTTTTATAATTTATTAAAGAGTGCCAACAGGCTCTCTCCAATAATGAGCATTAAAGCATTATTTATTAACAAAATCTCGTAAAACTAATGTTTTCCTTGCTGGTAGGGTGGTATACTTGTGTTACAAATTACCTTTGTAAAATAGTTAAGCATTCCACCAGTAAAAAGAAATTTGTTTCTCGGCCACCTCCCTTCTTCATTAAAATTCATTAAATTCATCATTGTACCTGTTTTATTTTGACCAGTCAAAATCTACATTGACTAAAAACAATTCGTTTCCAGTATAACTTACTTCATATCTAGAATTTCTTCAATTAAACTAATGAATGCCCTTTCTAGCAGCGTGTCACATTAAAGCATTTCTCAAGAAATATTCAAGGCACACAACTTTGAGGATAGATCACAAGGGTAGAAAATTCAAATATTTTAAAGTATTCCATGCATTACCTTGCTATTGAAGACTAGTAACACAAACTAATATATGGTACTGTAGAAAAATTATAGCCGCATGCTTCTCAAAATACTTTGTTAGTCAGACCATATTTATTGAACTATCAACAACCAAATTATTTATTTATGAAGACATGTATATTAAGATAATTTATTGAACAGTTTAGCAATCTGTATGTATTGACCATCCACTCATGGGCAGTCTCTACATTCTGATTGCTAAACAATCATATAAACGTTAGAACACTGAGGAGGTTCTCTAGAATGGCCTATCTTGATAAATTTTGCACACCGGTAAGTCAAGTCGATAAATATAAATTTTGTTGAAAAATGTGTGGTACAGCAATTTGATACCATTTTTCAGTTTATGGTAATGCAAAGTATTTTTAAGTGCTGTCGTGTTACTGCGATACTAGCCTTTCAGACCCCTGGATCACGTTATTGAAACATTTGAATGATTCCAGTCTCTAAAGCCAGATTAATTATTCAATGGCTTAGAAACTTAGATAGTAATAGGTATGCATCCCCCTCCCAAACAGAAAAAAAGCAAAAAAGTAATGCCCCAAATCCTCTCATTTTCTCTCCCATGTGATGCATTCTGTGTCGGTCATTTCTGCCCAATAACGTGTTTCCCCGCTCCTAAAGACACCGCTGTTCTACACCACTGTAACTCTTGATACTGATAAAAGTAAATGAAGGTATGTGCTAGCTTCAGTAAGACCCAACATTACCTCAGTTGTACCAGTGATGCTGAGTTTTACAGAAAAAAAAAAGGTATGTGCTCTGTCAACCCGCACTCTTCCAGTTTTGATTAATTCCCATTTATACCATGATTATCTGTTCTACTATATATAAAAAGCCTATGACATAAATTTTATCTTTACACTCCAACCGTGGTGAACACATTTGTCTGTGGTGATTTTGTCTGTGGTAAACATGCCAGCAATGGGATTTCAATAGTTGAAATTTACACCTACAGTAGAACTACATCCAAGTTGACCTTTGGTGATCTCGACCTGAATGCAAACTTGTCTAAATTTATCACTTGTCGCCTGCAAAGAATGAAATAAAAATGGCAATTTATTATGTTTTTAAATGAGTTTACCTAATAAGGTACCAAAAATTAACAAACATGCATTGTCTTATGTTAAGTTATTAAAATGAAAAAGGCCCCATGACTTGCGCATTTCTTTTTCCATTTCGTGTTGGCGATAAAATTGACAGTGGAAGTACCGCCCACTGGTGCTCATGTAAACAAAAACAGATTCACACATGTGTATGCCTGCTGCACAGTAAAATTGAGAAAAAATAATAGTGACTTATGAATCGAGATTTGTTGACGATCATGGTATAAATAAAATATACCCAAAGTAGCTTGGTGTACCAAATGTTTACCATTTGTGGTGAAGCCAAA
Organism: Pictodentalium vernedei; assembly: GCA_031216915.1. Taxonomy (NCBI): domain Eukaryota; kingdom Metazoa; phylum Mollusca; class Scaphopoda; order Dentaliida; family Dentaliidae; genus Pictodentalium; species Pictodentalium vernedei. Next base: position 590,297,692 of record CM062295.1, on the reverse strand, counting down.
GGCTCACGGTTAACACCTCTTCACCACTCGTCATGAACATTTGATACACCAAGCTACTATGGATATATTCTGTATTTGCATCCATACCAGCTGTGAACATGTAGGTATAGCACGTAAGCTTCTTTAATGATAGCATATGTTGAAAATAATAAAACTGTCATGTGCACAAATGTTGATTTGACTGCAGTGATATAAATCACGCTGTCATTGGCTGCCTATGGGTATAATATAGAATATACCCATAGTAGCTTGGTGTACCAAATGTTCACTATGAGTGGTGTTAACCACGATCCTTTGGTACACGATTAACATCACTTCACCACGAGTGGTGAACATTTGGTACACCAAGCTACTTTGGATATATTTTATTTATACCATGATCGTCATTTACATACGTGCAAATTTGTTTTTGTTTTTTTGAGCATCGGTTGGGGTACATCCGCTGTCAATTTTATCTTTGAAATGAAATAGAAAAAGAAACAGAGCCTTTTTCATTTTAATAACATAATAACCTACTATTTTGAATTATGTATGCTTTATTGACATGAGACAATGAATGTTTGTTAATTAGCTTAACTTGACATAGTCAAGATAAGCTATTGCCATCACGTGTGCGGAAGTCTGTTAGTCTGTGAGTCTGTGAGTCTGTGACGTCTGTTCACATTTTCCTTTAGCACGGGCTACACCCCGCAGTTCTTGTCTGATCGTCACGAAATTTCATATGCAGGTTTGGGGTGATGTCTAGATGAGAACGTCCCCTTTTGGTCGCGATCGGGCAACCAGTATGGCTGCCCGAGCCCAAAACCCAAAAACCATTAGCACAGTCTACAGGTCGTATTTATGAAGGGATTTCATTGTAACTTGGTAGGATGCCTCTGTATAATGCCTAGATGAGAACGTCCCCTTTTGGGCATGATCTATCAACTGTGATGGCTGCCCAAGCCCGAAACCCAAAAACTTTTAGCACAGTCTGCAGGTCATGTTTAATGTGGAGGGATTTCATTGTAACTTGGTAGGATGACTCCTTATGATGTCTAGATGAGAATTTCCCCATTTGGGCATGATCTGCCAACCGTGACGACTGCCCGAGCCCAAAACCCGAAAACCTTTACCACAGTCTACAGGTCATATTTATTGAGGAATTTCATTGTAACTTGGTGGGTTGACTTCATACATTGATCATACTAGATGAGAAAGTCACTTTTTGGGCATGATTGGGCAACTGTGAGGGCTACAGGGGCCCAAAGCCCGAAAACCTTTAGCACAGTCTAGAGGTCATATTTATGAAGGGATTTCATTGTAACTTGGTAGGATGACTCCAAATAATGTCTAGATGAGAACGTCCCATTTTGATCGAGATCATGAAGCCTTGATGGGTGCCCGAGCCCAGAAAACCTTTAGCATAGGCAAAAGGTCATATTTATGGAAGGATTTCATTGTAACCTGTTAGGTTGACTCCATGTAATGCCTAGATGATGACATCCCCTTTTGTTCATGATTGGTCAGTTGTAATGGCTACTAGTGCCAAAAGCCCGAAAACCTTGAGCACAGTCTACAGGTCATATTTATGAAGGGATTTCATTGTAACTTCTTAGGATCACTCCAGATGAGATTGTCCCCTATGGTTGCGATCATTCAGCCATGATGGCTGCCCGAGCCCGAAGCCCGAAAACCTTTAGCACAGTCTACAGGTCATATTTATGTAGGGATTTCATTGTAACTTGGTAGGTTAACTTCATATAATGTCTAGATGAGAACGGCCCATTTTGGACATGATTGGGCTACTGTGATGGCTAAAGGTGCCCGAAGCCCGAAAACCTTTAGCACAGTCTACAGGTCATATTTATGAGGGGATTTCATTGTAACTTGGTAGGATGACTCCAAATAATGTCTAGACGAGAACGTCCCATTTTGGCCATGATCATTCAGCCTTGATGGGTGCCCGAGCCCAAAAACCTTTAGCATAGGCAAAAGGTTATATTTATAGAAGGATTTCATTGTAACCTGTAATGTTGACTCCATATAATGCCTAGATGATGACATCCCCTTTTGGTCGTGATTGGTCAACTGTGATGGCTACAGGTGCCCGAAGCCCGAAAACCTTGAGCACAGTCTACAGGTCATATTTATGAAGGGATTTCATTGTAACTTCGCAGGATCACTCCAGATGAGATTGTCCCCTTTTGTTGCGATCATTCAACCATGATGGCTGCCCGAGCCCGAAAACCTTAAGCACAGTCTACAGGTCATATTTATGAAGGGATTTCATTGTAATTTGGTAGGTTGACTTCATATAATGTCTAGATGAGAATGTCTCCTTTTGGACATGATTGGGCAACTTTGACGGCTAAAGGTGCCCGAGGGTGCGCGGTGGCTCAGTTGGTAGAGGTGCAGGCTGCAAGCCGAGAGGTCCCCGGTTCGAATCCCACCTGCGGCAACCGCGTTGTGTCCTTGGGCAAGACACTTCACCCCGATTGCCTACATGGGGGCACGATGACGCTGTGTACTGAGGCGTACTGCACGTCGATGGTGCGCAGGTCTTCAACCAATCTAACCCTGCCTGTGCTGCGGTGCAGAGTTCAGAGTTACGATGTTGGAGAGCTGACAGCTGCTCGTCGTTGCTCGGTGGTTCTCTCCGGGTACTCCGGCTTCCTCCACCCGTAAAACTGTCACGGTCACGATTAGCCATTGTGCATAAGTATGTGACCTTAAACACCAATAAATAAATAAATAATAAAGGTGCCCGAAGCCCGAAAACCTTTTGCACTGTCTACAGGTGATATTTATGAAGGGATTTCATTGTAACTTGGTAGGATGACTCCAAATAATGTCTAGATGAGACCGTCCCATTTTGGCCGTGATCATTCAGCCTTGATGGGTGCCCGAGCCCAAAAACCTTTAGCATAGGCAAAAGGTTATATTTATAGAAGGATTTCATTGTAACCTGTTAGGTTGACTCCATATAATGCCTAGATGATGACATCCTCTTTTGGTCATGATTGGTCAACTGTGATGGCTACAGGTGCCCGAAGCCCGAAAACCTTGAGCACAGTCTGCAGGTCATATTTATGAAGGGATTTCATTGTAACTTGGTAGGTTAACTTCATATAATGTCTAGATGAGAACGTCCCCTTTTGGACATGATTGGGCTACTTGACGGCTAAAGGTGCCCGCAGCCCGAAAACCTTTAGCACAGTCTTCAGGTCATATTTATGAGGGAATTTCATTGTAACTTTGTAGGATGACTCTAAATAATGTCTAGACGAGAACGTCCCATTTTGGCCATGATCATTCAGCCTTGATGGGTGCCCGAGCCCAAAAACCTTTAGCATAGGCAAAAGGTTATATTTGTAGAAGGATTTCATTGTAACCTGTAAGGTTGACTCCATATAATGCCTAGATGATGACATCCCCTTTTGGTCGTGATTGGTCAGCTGTGATGGCTACAAGTGCCCGAAGCCCAAAAACCTTGAGTACAGTCTACAGGTCATATTTATCAAGGGATTTCATTGTAACTACGTAGGATCACTCCAGATAATGCCCAGATGAGATTGTCCCCTTTGGTTGCGATCATTCAACCATGATGGCTGCCAGAGCCCAAAGCCCAAAACCTTAAGCACAGTCTACAGGTCATATTTATGAAGGAATTTCATTGTAACTTGGTAGGTTAACTTCATATAATGTCTAGGTGAGAACGTCCCCTTTTGGACATGATTGGGCAACTTTGACGGCTAAAGGTGCCTGAAGCCCGAAAACCTTTTGCACTGTCTACAGGTCATATTTATGAAGGGATTTCATTGTAACTTGGTAGGATGACTCCAAATAATGTCTAGATGAGAACGTCCCATTTTGGCCGTGATCATTCAGCCTTGATGGGTGCCCGAGCCCAAAAACCTTTAGCATAGGCAAAAGGTTATATGTATAGAATGATTTCATTGTAACCTGTGAGGTTGACTCCATATAATGCCTAGATGATGACATCCCCTTTTGGTCGTGATTGGTCAGCTGTGATGGCTACAGGTGCCCGAAGCCCGAAAACCTTGAGTACAGTCTACAGGTCATATTTATGAAGGGATTTCATTGTAACTTCGCAGGATCACTCCAGATGATGCCCAGATGAGATTGTCCCCTTTGGTTGTGATCATTCAACCATGATGGCTGCCCGAGCCCGAAGCCCGAAAAACTTTAGCACAGTCTACAGGTCATATTTATGAAGGGATTTCATTGTAACTTGGTAGGTTGACTTCATATAATGTCTAGATGAGAATGTCCCCTTTTGGACACGATTGGGCAACTGTGACGGCTTCAGGGGCCCAAAGCCCAAAAACCTTTAGAACAGTCTGCAGGTCATAATTATGAAGGGATTTCATTGTAACTTGGTAGGATGACTCCAAATAGTGTCCAGATGAGAATGTCCCCTTTTGGTTGCGATCATTCAACCATGATGGCTGCCAGAGCCCAAAGCCCAAAAACCTTTAGCACAGTCTGCAGGTCATATTTATTAAGGGATTTCATTGTAACTTGGTAGATTGACTTCATATAATGTCTAGATGAGAACGTCCCCTTTGGACGCAGTTGGGAAACTGACGGCTACAGGGGCGCAAAGCCTGAAAACATTTAGCACAGTCTACAGGCCATATTTATGAGGGGATTTTAATGTAACTTGATAGGATGACTCGTTTTGGAATAATTTCACTGTAACTTGGTAACTTTATTGATATACGTTAACTGTGAGGGCCACATACATTAACTGTGAGGTCATATTAACCCACCCCTCAGCTCTTTAGTACAGTGTACACCTCATATTATTTTTATCATAAACATAGCACACAGGGAACAGAAATGAACATATTCCCAATTATCACAATTCTTGTCTTATTTCATAATCGTTTCATAAACATTGAACATTATCCTTTTCATCAAACACAACACACAAGTTAAGCTACAGTGTCATTGACACTTTCATTTTTGGTGTCTTATGGAGTAAACTCATTTAAAAACATAATAAATAATTGCCACTTTCATTTCACTCTTCGCAAGGTGACATGCAATAAATTTAGACAAGTTCGCATTCAGGTCGACGTCACCAAAGGTCAACTTGGATGTAGTTCCACTGTAGGTGTAAATTTTGACTGTTGAAATCCCATTGCTGGTGTGTTCACCACAGTTGGTGTGTAAAGATAAAAGTTATGTCATAGGCTTTTCATATATTTAGCAGAATAGGTAATCATGGTATAAATTATAATACAAGCAACTACTTTAATTTACATTATACCTATTGAACTGAATTTTCTGTCACTTTATCAGACTACAAAAGTGAGATAGGCATTTTAAGTTGTGTATCAAGTTTTATGCATGTCATATAACTTAACAGATCCCTCCTGTCCATAATTCTGCTGTAAACGGTGGCTCACATCTAGTGAGTATACCCCCAAAATACCATTTGATATTGTTGTGTTGCTTACATGTAGAGATGGGCAATATACAGAAAAAACAAACTGATACCCATATCATGGGGATACCGAAAAACTGAACCAAACCAATCATAGAATACTGAAACTATCTTGAATTTTCTAATTTTCCTACATTCGCTATTTAAAAGGCCTTGTAGGCTTCATAGCAGTTGAAGGGTTCATTTCAATGAAAGAAGTGACTGATTTTATTTCCAGTTTTGTTAACCCTCAGGGGCTTGGGCAGTTATCCTCAATTCTCACTAGACCACAACTTGTACATGTGGAGCTGCTTGACAGTGATTTCTAGCCAAGTCTTTGCTGCCTTAACAGGCAGCCAAGACTTGACAAGAAATCACTGCTCAAGTGATTTGTTTATTGTCAGCAGGACCTCCTGAACATGGCATGGTCATGGCTGGCGCATGCTCTCAGATTGCAAACGCCTCAAATAAGCCTTTAAAGGTTAAGGTGTGTTCAGAAGACCAGTCACAAAATTACTGTATATATGATTTGTGTTTGTAAAAGAATGCCACTGTTGAGCTCATTGGCAGTGGTATTTAGTACTATCAGCAAATCTCAGTCAAGTCAGATACTGAATACTGAACCGATACCAAGGTATAGCCTCGTAAAAATACCAAAAGTCATACCGTACTCAAAATTCCAATACTTACATGTTTGTTGTTCACACAGAATACAGTACCGATACCAAGGTAAACCATTCCAAAAATAGCAATTCTGAAACTAACCATGAAATTTCAATACCACGCAGCTCTACCACAGGAGAATCTGTAGTAATATTTGAAAGCTTTTATTTCAGATTTCAGAAATAAACACAGATTTCCAGTGAACTCTAGAGTGCCTCGATTTTCAAGTGATGATCTTATTCCAAGTGATGGCACTGTTATTTTAGTTAGAGAACCAATTTCTCCTCACACAAGTGAGAAGGAAATTGATCTGATTGACTCGTGTATGACTGGAGGGCAATATTCTGCAAAGGCCAGAAGACGAATGTTTGATAAATTCAGCAAAGCATCCACATCTTTAGCAGATGAAGGTAAGGAAGGTAAAAGACTTTTATTTTGTTATTTAATCCTTAGAGGCCGAATTCTGACTTTGATCACTTTTCACTGCAACAAAACAGGTGCTCTATCATGCTGTCTTTGGGTACACTTACAACTTACATTCTAAATACTGTGGCATTTGTTTCTAGGCAAGTCTTGGCTGCCTTTATAGACAGCCAAGACTTGCCTAGAAACAACTTCAAAGCAGCAGGAGATAGTGTCAAAGTATAGCAAAAAAAATGTAGAAAAATCTCCCGGCCCCCAATGGTTAAACCTTGAGTAGATTACTTGACTCTAGTTGATATTTTTAGCTCTCAGTTTTTATAGGGTCTTAGAAATTTTTTTTATTAAGGTTTAACAGCACTTTTGACAATCCTGGTCACCTTGTGTCTAACAGTTTTGTGGGTAGAGGAAGCTGTAGTACCTTGTGAGAACCATCAAGCAGGTTCAAGCAGCTGTCAGACTCACCAATATACTTACTATGCACAAGCAGGGTTAGCATTGGTTGAAGACAAGTGCACCTTCAACATGCAGTACACCTTCATACACAACGCCACCATGCCCCCCACGTGGGTAGTCGGAATTCAGTACAATGCCATAACCACTGAGCCCTTCAGGCTCCCAGAGCCTTGGAAAGCTGAGAGTATGTGTTCAATTTGAATTTATTTCTTTGCTGATTTATTAGTGGTTTCAACAAAATGTGGATTTTTTTCTTTACCAGTAGATACATATATGTCATATTAGCAAACTGTGTATATTAGGATTAGGAACTATTACCACTTTCTGGCCAGGGTCCTATATGTTAACCGGTTGAGTGAAAGATTCAAAAGTGTTCAAAACCACTTCAGCAACATTACACTCTACAGATTAGTTTCTTGTTTGCTCAGTGGTAGAAAACAAATTGTTGACATAAATTGATTTTGTTACATTTTATTGGAGGGTGTCAATTAATTTGGAACAAAATCTTTTTGAGTCGCCTCTTATTGGAAGCATCATATCTTTAGTTAATGAATTGGCCACAACTGCCTGGGTAATTTACAAATTAAGCAGTTGATTATTTTTCAAAATATTTCAGCAAAACCATATCTGACCCCTCACTGGGATGAGCTCGCATGGTATGGTTTTGTTGAAATTTTTTGAAAAAAAAAAATTTAATTAATAAATTTTGATATCGTCAGCATTTGGTTTAACAATTTACCCAACGAATCAGCCACAACCGCCTGCGTAATATGCAAATTCAGCAGCTGAAAACATACTATTTTTCAAAAAAATTCAACAAACCCATATCATGTGACCCCTCTTTGGAACGCGCTCGTCGAGCTCGTTCCATTGAGGGCCACATGATATGGTTTTGTTGAAATATTTTGAAAAATTTAAAAAAATGATATTTAAAATAATCAATTTTGTTGTCGTCTGCATTAGGTAAAGAGTTAAAAAAAATACTCATGCTACAAATTTTTATTGAAAGATTGTTAAGCACACCACTAGTTAAAGGAATTTCACAAGTGCGGTTAAAATTTCATAGCCTAAACATCAGTTCCCTGCATGTGACATGACCAGAAAATAGCATTCCTTTCATATTTGACAACTCTTGCATGAATGGTTATCATGACTTTAAGGTGACAGCTGGGGTGCGGTGGCATTGTCGTAACCGGTTCTCATCAGATAACCGAAGTTAAGCAATGTTGAGTCTGGTTAGTCCTTGGATGGGTGACCGTCTGAGAAATCGATTTGGACTCCCACGTTATGTCCTTGGGCAAGGCACTTAACCCCGTTTGTCCACATGGGGGCAAGATAATGCCATGTACTAAGGCGTACTGCACATCGATGGTGCGCATGTCTTCAGCCAATCTAACCCTGCCTGTGCTGCAGTGCAGAGTTACAATGTTGGATAGCTGCTCATCACTGCTCAGGGGTTCTCTCCGGGTACTCCGGCTTCCTCCACCTGTAAAAATGTTGCCGACACGATATGATCTTGGCTATTAAAGTGTTGTTAAACCAAAATTAATAAATAAGTAGGTGACAGCTGCTGATTGATTATGGATATTTGTTTGGTTCTAAAACAAATAAATAGGTAACAGCTGATTGATTATGGATATTTGTTTGGCTCTAAAACAGATGACACACGTTCTGTGTTCAAAAGCCTCTGGTAAAATATGGCTCAGTCTAATGAACTGAATGAATACAGCATATTTCCTTGAAACATCTGCACTCTGATTTTGAAATATCAAAATTTCAAGCTGCGGATTTCCCTCTATTGCAACTAGGAATTTAACCCTTAATGGCCTGAACAAGTGTTTTGAAATTCCCACCATTCCACAGTTTCTGTACCTCTAATGGCTTGAAAGTGATTTCTAGCTAAGTCTTGGCTGCCTTAATAGACAGCCAAGACTTAACTAGAAACCACTGGTTAAGTCTATTGTCAGCTGGGCCTCCTCATGATGGCACGTTAAGGGTACCTGTTCTGAGGTTGGAAAATTTGGAACTAAACCTTTAAAGGTTAACCAATTTAGTATTGTTTAAGTGAGCTGCTAATTGAGCTAAAGTCCAATAAGATTGAACTGATTAACTTACTGGTTGCATTTTGGGAAATATTTGTGGATTGAAATTTAGGTGCGCAGAGGATAAACCACATAGTTCTTTAACAACTACAGTTTGTGGACGGAGAAAAATTTAGGAGATGCTCGAGTGAAACAAAGGTTGTTACATTGCAGCAATTTTATTGAAAAACTTGATGAACTACTCTGGAAGTTTTATCCAGAGGTAAAATAAGAAATGGGTCCAAACTTGTTGCTGGGCACTGTTATTTGCCTCCATGCTGCTATTCATTTACTGGCTTGGTGCTGGAAGTCTCTTTTGGGTCTTTCTTAACCCTCTGCTGATGTTGAAATAGCAAAATTCTTCTCATAATACAACTTGGAATTTAATCAATTCAATCTTGTTTGACAGAGCTCATTCAGCTCTGTCAAACAAGTTTGAATTGGTTAAATTTTAAAAAATTGCAGAAGGCTAAAAAGTATTGGTTTCACAATGAAGTTGTATTCTTCTTACATGTTTCATATTAAACTGAAATCAAATATTATTTTGTCAGTATTCACCATTGGAACCCTGAGAAGTGGTGTATTGCTTGTTTACTTTGGTTAACAAGTTCTATTTCCTGGTAAAATACTATCTGGCAATTCCTCTTAAGGCAGCAACATTAGTATCAATGATTGTCTAAAATTGACTCTATACTCACATTGCTGATATGATATAGTCAAAGATTCTGATCATGACCTCATACACCAATAATTATATAAGTAGATATTTGTTAATATAGATTTGTTATGTTGGAATTTATTGGAGAATGTCTACAGACTCTCCAAAACTTATAACAAAAATATATTGATGACTCAATTTCATCTCCCCAAAATAATCTTGCACCATATCAATTAAAACAGAATGTGTTGATAATAAACATGATTTTGTGAGGCATTACAGTTTATGTCCAGGACTAGTATGAGCCCATCCCCTACTACCTATATTTATTAGTAGCCCACGGCTATGTCTCAGGCTAATTGTAATGTGCCAGAATGCTGATCAGTCCGTTGGGCCTCTAATAAATTGTAGTAACAGATGTTAATCAGTAGACAACCCTAATGTTCCTCAAGCGCCTTGGGAAATGATATCACTCCTAATGTTTATTTGGCACACTTATACTGAGGACTCCAAACAATCAACATTGTAACTTGATATTTTTGATTTACCTGCTTTGCAGAGGCCTGGATCTTCAGTGTTAGTGACATGATCATGCAGGAAAATCACAACAAAATCATAATAACGTTCAAAAGCAAGTTATTATATTAAATCCAATTTTGTTATTTTATTCTTCTATATTAATTTTTTTCAGATGATGTTGTAGTCCCATCCTATACCAGGGATGAGTTACTACAGTATTCTACTAGTGAGACAGCATATCAACCTCCAGAGCAATTTTCCTTTTTGTCAAAAATTTTTCCACAAATTTGTCACATGAAGGTAAACAGTATTAATAGATTTTGTCCCCATATCCCGATAAATCATGTCTTTTGATTGGTCAGAATGCCTTGGATAAATAACCATGGTAAAGGATGCACCCAACATCCAAGTATATGAGAGTGTGCAACATCCAGGGTATTTTGGCACGTGAATGATTATATGGTTTAAATGAAAGCTGCTCGCCTCGATTAAAAAATCGAACCCAAAAACCGGAAAACAGTCTCAAATATCATCAGATTTCTGACAGTTCGATCATATGTTGCTGTTATAAGTTAAATAGTCGAATAATTAAATCAAACAACTTGAGAAAAATAAAATAAGAGCAAGTATGATAACAAAATAGCCGATATGTTTACGCATTTCCAAGGGAAAAGGATGTAACTCTATTCTTTTTTGTGTGTGTGAAAACAAAACAATTATTCATGGCATTTGGTCCACCTGATTGCCGATCGTGAGAAACGCGTCCACAAATTTGTTTCCACAATGTTTCTATTGTGTTTCAAAGGGGACAAAAACATCTCCGCCAACATGTATGATATATGGAGATTTAATACCTGGATGTCTCATTTTAACAAAATGCCTGCGGCTCAGTGTTTAAAAACCGACATCCAGGTATTAAATCTCCGTAAATCATACATGCTGGCAGAGATAACTTATAATATTAACCATGGGAACCTCAGATAATGCAACAGTGCTTCATAATAAATATACTGAACCACACTTATGTTTGAATGGGTTAACGATTATTGGACGAGAGCGAGTGGCGCAGGGATACCACGAGAGCCGGTAGGCTCGAGTGGTTATCCCAGCGCCACACGTTCGAGTCCAGTAATCGTTAACCCATTCAAACATAAGTGTGGTTTTGTATTTATTACACACCCAACCATGAAAAAGAATTCACTGTAATTAATCGCTAATTTAATTAAATAGTCGACAATTTGAACGGTTGAAAGAATTTTCGAGAGAAACGGGCAATTTTGTCAAAGAACCAGTCTTAAGTCTTTTGACCTTGCCACCTGTAGAATCGCTGTTGATTCATTTTATTCGCCAAAAAATGTCGATCCAAACACTCAAAACTCAAAAGATTGCGTTCAGCATATCAGACGTCACAAATTATGTGTTTTCAAAATTGTGTGTGCAGGCATCATTATATCAGGAGGATGGAAAATGTACAAGGGTTTTAATTTGAATACGGTGCGAACTGGCCGCTCTGTTTAAATTTCGTGCTTTTTAAACTGAAACTAAAAATATAAGTTTGATCTCGGCTTGACGATACTTGCACTACTGCCACAAGGCTATCGCATGTGGACATCGGTCATTTCTGTTCTGCACTGTAACAAACATGCACACTGGACGAGAAAAGACATTTTGTGCAATAATTAACCTTCCGGGGCATTCATTCAGTCGTTTGGAGTAACTGAGCCTGAGGCAGTTTGAGATTCCATTCTGACTCTGAGTGAACTCTGCAGTCTTGGTTCAACATTATAAAGTTTCTGACTTGAAATTTAACCTTCTTTTTATTTTACCTCAAGTCTTGTTAACCTTTGTTTGAAATGGTGTGCACTAAAAGCTTTATGTTGTCCACATAAAACTACAGATATACAAAGGGAGAACTATATTGCATGATAACTGCAAGAAAATGTCATGTCTTGTCTCCACAACTTCACAAGTAATTTAGTTTGTACACCATTTTTACAACCCCCCCCCCCCCCCACCCCCCCCCCCCACCCCCCCCCCCCCACCCATCTATAACCTGACACATTTTCTTGAAAGCTCACGAAATGAGTATCCAACAGTCTTAGTCAGAGGCTGAAAGAGAAATAAGGGGAGGGGGGGGGGGGGGGGGGTTGTTCTCACCAGTAAGCTCCAACTTGTTTTGTTAATAATATTTTCAAAGATTGATTAATGGTTACATTATTTTGTACTAGTAGTACTGTACTTCACCAGTTAGTTATCTGAACGATTCTGTCAATATTTTTTTTTTGGTATCTGGTTCAAAACAAAATAATTTTTTATGTGTCTGCTCCAATATCTTGTCAGTATTAAATTTGGAATTTGGTATGAATTCTGAATTTGCATTCAGTAAGTAGTTTTAAAGAGGACTGATAGAATGTGGCTAAAATGATAGGCTTTTGGAGAACATTTTCTTGGGGATGGGGGCTGACCAATCAAACTGCCCTGAACTTTTGTTTCAAAATCAAAATGCAGGCCCTTGCCTCGAATTTGCCTATGAAAATGCTCTTTTCACTACCCTGATATTTGCCAAAATTATAAAATACCCCCTCCCTCTGAACAATCTGTTCTGAAAATACCAGCCCCTTTCAATGAAAACTGCAAAATTAACTGCTTATTGGTGAAGGGGGTGAGAGTGCTTCAACCCCCCTCCCCATCTCATACACCCATGTAGCTAAGTCACATAGGTGGCATTCGATTTAAGTTTTGTTGCTGAGAATTAAAGCAAAATAATAAATATCCTTGTATAAAACAGAAATACTAGCAAAAATCCTAAATAAGTCATTTAAAAATACACAACAATCTGTGTCTGGAAAATATTGTCATATTGTCTATGTTTTAAATATTCTAATAATTATTTTTGAATTTCATGGAAGTCATCTCATAAAAACTGACAATATATTGCATTCACCAGACCACATGTATTTACCACCCCTCCCCCCTTCATGGTCTCATTCCCACCCTACTCGAGACTTTTCAGAATTTCTGTGGTGGGTAGCTGGTAACATTTTTAAATTTCCCCAGTACAAACTCCAGAAAGTCATATTTTAGCAATACTATACCCCCCCCCCCTAAAAAGCCCTTCCCCCCTGCCCCCACAAAAAAAAATAAAATAAAATAAACCTGTTGCCCCAACACCCACTAGCACGTAAAAACATTGGTTCCACAAATGTAAAATACCGAGTTTTTCTTATAAACCCAGGCTTTTCATTCTTCCGAATTTACTTTCTTTATTCAGCTAGTGGGGGTGGGGGGTGGGGGTGGGGAGGTGGTCATCTAGTAAGGGTGGAATTGGAGATAGTTAATTAGTAACTGCATGCACTAGCTGTCAAACATCTTCAGACGCTGTCGGTGTGTCGCCGTCTGAATGTGCTGCTTCATTGCCGAAGTGTGAATCAAATAGGATTACACAGTAGACCTCGTAGGCCTATCGACTCGTCGGCAGCACGCAACGGTAAGGGCAGCATTGTAACAAAGTTTTTTTTAGAACTGTTCTAGTGGCTGGCTGCAATATCGAACCCAGTTGGACTTTTTTGCACTAAATTTAATTCAGTTTTCCTCGATTTTCAATAACGAAAGCAAAGGTTGAGTTTCACTGTTCAATTTCTTGGCAGAGATCATGTGTCTGTCATGACTTTCAACAGTTTTTAGCATAGTTGTGCATCAAACATTTTGTAATGAGAATCGGTTATTCCGACAGATAAATATAGCCGATGGTTCTCATTGGTTATATTCCACTGAACGCTGCAAACTAAAAGAACCAGTCTAACGAGAGAACTTGTGCACGCAAAGGGAACTTTTTATCGGATTGCACTAGAGCTTTCTGGTTAAAATTACCGCATGCCCCTAAAATCCATGTGATCATGACAAATACAGTTACGGGTGTGTAATAAAAGTACACAATTGATGTTTTTCTGTATAAATTTTGGAAGAATCCATTAATTTGGGCAGCAGAAATGTAAAGTTTTACCTGAATTGACTTTATAAGTGTTTCACTCATGATATTGTGATAGATGTAAAAGTGTCCTTCAACACAAATAGAGAAATTAATAACAAGGGAAACTTGTATTTAGGCTCTTGTCCAAGCAATTAAATTTTTCATGTAGAGATTTTGAAATCTTTGTTATACCTTTGTCAGTTTTAGGCTATAAAAAAAAGAACCTCTGTTTCTCAGGCCCGCGCACATGGTCATTTTTGGTGCGCATGCAACCTTTTTATGACACCAAAAAAATCTTTAAAAGAAATTTGAGATATTGTGCTCATTTCGGTAAAGCGATATCGATGCGTTCGCAAATTTTAAATTAACACACTTCAAGCTTTTTCTACATCATACCTTAATAAAGTGGGTGGGTTTTAGCAATATTCACGACAGAAAGTGTTTTATTCTGTAAAAGGTAAGTCATAATGACAGCAAGAAGGAAGGTGTCTTTCAGTCTGACAACAAACAGTCACAAAGGGGAATGGTCGATTCTCACCACGTTTGATTCGCACCAACCCTCAGAAAGTCTGCAAAGTCAGGTGCTATGTTGAATGGAACACAGTCTCCTGGTATTTATTTTTAGTAACATTTGTATTGTAAATGGCCGTCATTTGGAATTTGTGTACTGTTATTTGAAACCGTTACGAGTTTCCCAGCTAATTTAAATAAATGCATTTGAGATGCAGGATAATTGGATAACTAATAGTAACCGTTGCTTGATATAAAAGTAACAGTCATAGTTGAAAATAAATTGCATATAGGCAGGTATGTGCGGTCGAATTGGTTAATAAAAACACGCAAACATTCGTTTTGTATTTCATTTTCAGATTTAAAAAAAATATGATTTATGGATGAACTGCCCGTTCAAATGGGTTGTGATAATTTTGAATATAATGGGGAAAAATTGCGATTCATGATTTTATTAGGCAGGTTGTGAAAGGATTTTTTTTTTTTTAAATAAATCTCTGAAAGTTGGCACTTCGACATTTGATTTGTCCCAGAGACGTTTCAACCCGAGACGTTTCACCCACGAGGCGTTTTGTGACTTTCGTCCTGTGTTATAATTTTCACGTTTCACTGAAAAAACAAACATTCAAACCCCACTTCATTTACGACCCAACACCCCTGTGGTGAATAACCAATATATTTGCAAAATTTTGCGTGGTCCACCAGGCGTTTGGATGGGGGTCAAATTACCACAAACAACCTCTCGGGGAGAAAATGAAAAGAAAAAAAAAACCCTGCCCGTCCGCATGCTTTTTTGGAAAAAATGGCCTGAGAAACAGACAATCAACTTTGTATGGCCTTATTGTTTCTTAATCCTTTATCCAGTGCACACTTTAGGCCCCACAAAGTAGATCTTCTGTTTTTCAGGCCATTTTTAGCTCAACTTTGACAAAGTCAAATTTGAGCTATTGTCATGGCCCGTCGTCCGTCGTCCGTCTGTCCGTCCGTCCGTCCGTCTGGCCGTCTGGCCGTCTGTCCATACGTCAACAATTGGCTATGGCTCGGGCTAGAGGTCGTATTTATGAACCGATCTTTACGAAACTTCTTGTGTACCTTTGTTATGACCCTGGGACGGGAACGAGTGTTTTTAGGTGTGGTCCGAAATTCAAGATGGCTGCCAGTGGCCATTTTGTACCAATGATGCAAAAATCAGTTTTTTGTACAGAACTTCTGTATGAAAGTTCTGATTTGAATAAAGTTTTGTATAAATGTTTAGTACCATGGGATACATCACATATAATACGGGTTTTTTTCTCATGCGTAAATTATGCAAATTAGACTGACTTTGATTTATTTAGTGTTACTTTCAGAGCTGTAAGTGCCAAGCTGCTATGGCTCGGGCTAGAGGCCGTATTTATGAACCGATCTTTACGAAACTTCTTGGGTACCTTTGTTATGACCGTGGGACGAGAACGAGTGTTTTTGGGTGCGGTCCAAAATTCAAGATGGCTGCCAGCCACCATTTTGTACCGACGATGCAGAAATCTGTTTTTTGTACAGAACTTCCATATGAAAGCTCTGATTTGAATAATTTTTTGTATGAATGTTTAGTACCATGGGATACATCACATATAATACAGGTTTTTTTCTCGTACGTAAATTGTGCAAATTAGACTAATTTTGATGTTTTTTGGGGTTACTTTCAGCACTGTAAGTGCAAATGCCAATACGGCTCGGGCTAGAGGCCGTATTTATGAACCGATCTTTACAAAACTTCTTGGGTACCTTTGGTATCACCGTGGGACGAGAACGAGTGTTTTGGGGTCCGGTCCGAAATTCAAGATGGCCGATGGCAGCCATTTTGTACAAAATTAGGTGCAATCAGATTTTTGCACAGAACTTCCATATGAAAGCCCTGATTTGAATAATTTTTTTGTGTGAATGTTTAGTACCATGGGATGCATCACATATAATACGGGTTTTTTTCTCATGCAGAAATTATGCAAATTAGATGAACTTTGATTTTTTCTGTGCGACTTACACACAGTAAGTACACATGTCAATACGGCTCAGACTAGAGTCTGTATTTATGAACTGATCTTCACGAAATGTCTTGGGTACCTTTGTTATCACCTTGGGACGAGAACGAGTGTTTCTGGGTGTGGTCTAAAATTCAAGATGGCTGCCAGTGGTCATATTGTACCGAAATTAGGTCTAATCAGTTTTTTGTACACATCTTCTATACAGCTCAGACTAGAGGCCATATTTATGAACCAATCTTTACGAAACTTCTTGGGTACCTTTGTTATCACCGTGGGATGAGAGCGAGTGTTTTTGGGTGTGGTCCGAAATTCAAGATGGCCACCAGCAGCCATTTTGTACCAAAATTAGTGCAATCAGTCTTTTGTATAGAACTTCTGTATGAAAGTTCTGATTTGAATAAATTTTTGTATGAATGTTTAGTAACATGGAATACATCACATATTGTAAGGGGTTTTTTTTCGTGCAGAAATTATGCAAATTAGATGAACTTTGATTTATTCAGTGCTACTTACACAATGTAAGCACACATGTCAATACAGCTCAGGGTAGAGGCTGTATTTATGAACCAATCTTCACAAAACTTCTTGGGTACCTTTGTTATCTCCTTGGGATGAGAATGAGTGTTTCTGGGTACGGTCCAAAATTCAAGATGGCTGCCAGTGGCCATTTTGTACCGAAATTAGGTCCAATAAGTTTTTTGACACAAGTTCTATACAGCTCGTATTTATGAACTGATCTTCACAAAACTTCTTGAGTACTTTTGTTTTCACCGTGGGACAGGAACGAGTGTGTTTTGGGGTGCCTTTGTTATCACTGTGCTATGAGAACAAATATTTTGGGGTTCAGTCAGACCCACTCTGGGACTCAAAGATTTTTTCTAGTTCAGCATCTGACTGTCACCCACCTTTACAATACTTTACCTATACATTTGTTACAGGCAACGGTCAGTATTTATGTACAGACCGTTACAATACTTTATATGTACCTTTGTTATCAGGTCATTACCTAGATGTTTGTCATTGCTGTGTCACATACTATACATGTACATGTCTTTGTCTTGACAAGTTGAGCTACAGTGTCATTGACACTTTCATTTCATTTATTAATGGATCATGTTATTATGTATCTTTGTGTCAGGGGTTTGTGCGAGTAACTAGGACTTGTTGTTGACTTTTCACAATGAAAGGATATTGTTCAAATTGTAATGGGAAGAAATCTTCCTCTGACTTTCATGATCATTGTATTAATTGTAGTCAGTGTTCTCGCACTAATCCCTGTTCTATGTGTCAATATTGGGATGACAGACATTGGAAACGTGTGTCACGGTATGTTGTTACGGGAGAAAGGGCTATGCCGGCTCTTTCTCCGCAAGGTCACTCTACTCTCTCAGTTTCTATTTCAGAGGAACAAGAACAGGGTGATGTTTCCATGTTATCTTCTGCAAGTGCGCTTCCGTCGTCACAAATGAATTCAGAGCTAGCGGCAAAAGTGCTCATGGAGATTAAACAAATGTCGTCCGCTAGCTCGCCCGGTGTAGCGTCCATTCACCGAATGGTTCGGCAGCCGGGTTCGTCCGATGCGGTCCAGGAGGAAATGTTGGGTGATGCGAGCACTATAAACATTCAACGTGCACACCCAGTGACGGCGGATAGTATGCGAGATCGGAGGAAGCCTTTGAGTCCGGTTCCTAGCTCGTCCAGGTCCAGCCGGGCCGCGAGCGAGAGAGGCCCCTCTCTCGTACAACAACATCTGGGACCAGATGTTGTGGTACAAAATGTGTCGCAAGCAGAGCATACATCCGTCGCTCGGGATGCTCCGTTGTATAGGCAGTCCGCGGAGACTGCTAAGGCTTCTTCTTCTCGTCAGCGCACACGACCGCACCTTGGCTGCGTGACCGCCGATATCTTACCAGCTTCGCCGATCAAGGATTCTTCGGCGACCAGGTCACACCATCCGGCAGCCAGGGACACGAGGCCGATGGACTCCGGACGTTCGCATAGAAAAAGTATGCGGGAGCCATCTGATGCGGAGCTGCCCTCGGCGAAGCAGCTAAAGACTGCGCCACCACAGGTCTCGATGCCGGACATTCTTGTGCAGATAGCACAGCTTATCGCAGCATCCCAGCAGCCGACAGAGACGGTGTCGGATCGGGAATTATCCGATGGCGCTGGGTCGGTACGCTCCGCCGAAGCATCGGGGACGGACGACCGGGAGCATCATGAGGTCCGACCGGATGGTGAAAGGGATACGGATGATTTGGAGCTATCCCTTTCGGAACAACATAAAGCTGCCGTGGACTTCATCCGGCACTTTCTCCCTCAGGTTGTTCCGTCGGGCCAGACTGCTGCGGTTCCGGACAAGAGGATTATAGCGTCATTGGACTCTGAATTTTTTGAGCGGTTCAGGGACATCGCTCCCGAGTTTCCATCGCAGTCCAATAATGTTGCAAGAACATTTGAATTATTGAACAATGCTATATTTAAACTTGCTTCCAAGACGGGGAAAGCAGGTTTCTTGTCCGCCAATACTCTCAACCTGCCTTTCATTAATGCAAGGAATAAATTCGACACGGCAGGACAGGGTATTCCGAGAGTTCCTCTGCGTATGGACGACGAGGCGGAAGACTTAGAGCTATCATTACCGTCGTCGGCTTCTATTCCATCCGCGGTGTTGGAAACAGCTATTTCGTCTAACAGAGCCAATTTAGATGCCTTATCTTACGCAGATCACCTTACTAAGGCGTTATCACTGCACCTTCAAGGGAAAGAATTTCAGGATATACAATCCTCTTTAAGACTTCTTTCAAGGGCAGTAGCTTATTCCACGTGTAACTCCGTCCTTTCAGTGGCAAACCTGGAGTTGGTTAGACGTGACGCAGCCCTAGCTACATCCACACTCGTGGATACTAAGGTGAAGAACTCTCTTAGAGTCGCTTCGGTCTCCGGAGAACTTCTCTTTGACGGCAAGCTTTCTGCTATTTATGATAAAATTACAAAGAAAGCTTTGGATTCTCTGTTGTTCAAATCTGCTTCTAAGAAGTCGGATACAGCAGACAAGAATAAGACAGGCACTTCTGGGTCTAATGCGCCCAAGAGAGGTTCCTATAGAGGTTCCGGTGCATCCTCTTGGTCTTATTCAAGAGACCGTCAGGGTAGCGACTCTCGTTCGGGACGTCTTTCGGGCCGGGACAATCGGTCGGACGCCCCGAGGTCGACGGACGAGGTGCGGGTCGTGGAGGATGTGGTTTCTCCTACCGCAGGCCGCGCAGGTCCAGGAGGTGATGGCTTAAACCTCTATCGCGTACCGGTTGGCGGAAGGTTGTCGAGCTTTTCACAAGAATGGGCGTCGATTACGGACGACCCTTGGGTGAGAGGAGTGACTTCGGAAAGGCCTAAAGATATCCTTCAAACGAAAGCCTCCATTAACTCGAAGTCCAAAGTGGACTCAACTTCCGTCAAATCCGCAGAAAAGAGACGCTCTATTATCAGAGGTGCAGTCTCTTTTAATGAAGAACGCGGTAGAGGTTGTAGAAAACCAGGAGACTCCGGGATTCTACAGCCATCTGTTTCTGGTTCCGAAACCAGACGGCTCGTTCCGTCCAGTCATAGATTTGAGCTGGATAAACAAGCTGATCGTCGCTCCGAAATTTTATATGGAGACGATTCGGTCGGTCAGAGCGAGTATTCGGGTGAACGATTATGCAACAAGCATAGATCTCAAAGATGCGTACTTTCACGTCATGGTACATCCGACTTTCAGAAAGTATCTACGCTTCGCAGTCCTAGGAGTGGTGTATCAATTCCGGGCGATGTGCTTCGGACTGAATCTAGCACCCTGGGCTTTCACTCGAGTAATGAACTCGGTAATGATCTATTTCCGAGCTGATTCGTCTGCGGTAACGTCGGCCTACCTGGACGACATTCTTCAGAGGTACGGCAATGAGTTAACGCTTCAGAACGATGTTCAGAATCTACTTCTATTGCTCCGACGTCTCGGTTTTATAGTAAACGAGGAGAAGTCGGATCTGGTGCCGTCCAAGTCATTCACTCATCTGGGAATGAGCTTCGAGACGCACAACAATCTCGTTCGTCTGCCGTTAACCAGAGCGAAATTAGTCAGTTGTTACGCTCGCTATTGTCTGCACGCAGACAAAGTCACAGCGAGAGAATTTATGAGACTGATAGGTCTGTGCGGAGCCGCAGCGGATCTCATTCCGATGGGGTGGTTACGCACGCGTCCTCTCCAAATTTTTTTGACTCAGAATTGGAGTGTGAAAATTCATTCGCTCGACATAGACGTTCTCTTGTCAGATCAAGTGAAACAAGAGATTCAGACTTGGGCAAACATTCAGTGGTTAACTCAGGGAGTTCTGCTGCAGTTGCCGGATCCGAGTTTTACCATTATGACGGATGCCAGTCAAACAGGTTGGGGTGCATCATTGATCCCAACGGATTCGAGATGCCAGGGTCTTTGGGATCCGCAATTCCTGTGCAAGCACATAAACATCAAGGAAATGATGTCAATTTGGCTTGCGTTACGTCATTGGATGGACATTATTCACAATGCTCATGTCCAAATCCTATCCGACAATACGACAGTAGTGGCGTATATACGGAATCAGGGAGGCACTCATTCAGTTCCGTTGTTCAATCTAACGGAAAGAATCCTTCTGTTTGCGCTAGAACATCAGGTTCTTCTTTCGGTCCATCACATACCGGGTCGTCTGAATGTGCTAGCAGACTCCCTTTCTCGAAAGGGTCGCTTGTTGCCGTCGGAGTGGACTCTCAACAAACAAGTATTCAATCAGATTTGCTACCAATGGGAACGGCCAATGATAGACTTATTTGCGACACATCTCAACAATCAGTTGCAGACGTATGTGTCTCCGTGTCCGGATCCAAGAGCATTTGCAGTAGACGCTCTGTCGATCCCATGGGACGGAATGATAGGATATGCGTATCCTCCAGCGCCGTTAATTCAACAAGTATTGCTAAAGATAAAACAATCTCAATGCAAGATTCTGTTGGTAGCATCTCTGTCGCCGCAGAGACCGTGGATAAATCTACTCAGGTGTCTGTTGTGGGACCTACCGCGAAAGCTTCCTCCACGGGAGGATCTTCTTTCGCAGGGGAAATCGCGTCAACTCCATCACAACCCGCAAGGTCTCAACCTTCAACCTTGTGCGGTCCTTCTTGCATGTCAAACACTTTACAGGACGAGCAGTGGACGCGATTTCTAACTGTAGGAGGACCTCCTCTTCGCTAAACTATGCGGCTAAGTGGAAGGTTTTTCGTCGTTGGTGTAGGGATCATTCTGTAGTTATTTTTGATCCCTCTATACCAGACATTGCAAACTTTCTAGTATACTTGTTTGACGAAATCAAACTGCAGCCTGTTACTATTAAGGGTTATAGGTCTATGTTATCTGATACCTATGCACATCATGATAGTTTACAAATTGGATCTAATGTCTCTTTATCTAAGTTGGTTAGAAACTTCTCGATAAATAGACCCAGAACTCTTAGATTAATTCCTAAATGGAATTTAGCTTGGGTTCTTCTTAAATTGAAGGAAAAGCCATTTGAACCTCTTGGGACAGTAGATTTCAAATTCTTATCTTATAAGACAGCTTTAGGTCACCTGCTTTATAGTGAAAAGCAAGGGAATGCCTCCTCCAAAGTCAGTATTTCTGAGTCGCTTCCGGGATGGTTTTAAAGTGTAATATTAATGTTAAAATTCATTCATGTCTTATTTTTAAAGTGTAGCTCGGTGTGAAGCATTTGTATATGTCAAGTGTCAAACGGGCTTTAATATACAATACTCGGACACTTTTAAAAGATTATAAAGAGTCTCAATTCTCTGGACTACTTTATTTATTGGCTTACTTTAAAAATAATTAGTATAAGGGTTATACTTGATGTTAATAGAGAACATGAATATTATTGTGCTCAATTATTAAGGGTATTGTATCTTTCTAATTTAATATTAAATAAGAAAGATACATGTAAAGCCTAATACTCCTTTTCTCCTTAAGGGGTTACCTCTTTATTATATAGTTGAGCTTATTGGATTTTCCTCTATGTCCTAGGCCCTCCAGCCTTTTTACTATTCAGCTAAGTCTGGGTCATTGGTACAGTATAAAAATGTTAAAACATTTATAGTAATTTATATATTTTTTATACTTACCAATGACCCAGACGGGGATGGCCCTCCCAGGAGTTGGGAACTCTTGCCTCCCCGCTGAGTACATAGCGCTGACCAGGCACTGCCAGTAAGAATGATAATTGGCGCCAATTTCGGGACGTCCTTGACACTGCGCATGCGCAGTGGGGGCGTAGTATGGAGGTCCTATAGGACATGATTTCTTTTGGTTTTGGATGCAAATTTTGGGGATTGGGGGGCAAAATTTGTGTTTGGCCCTGGTTTTGTTAGAGTTAGCACCAGCTAAGTCTGGGACATTGGTAAGTATAAAAAATATATAAATTACTATAAATTTTTTAACTTTCTTCCATTTCCGTCAAAAAATGTTTCCACGGCCAATGTTCTTAGAATTTAGTCTAGTCAGACCACAATATTTCCCTTTTGTACACCCTACAGGGCACATTTATGATCGGATTGCTTTGAAACCTGGCATGCTTGTTTGGGGAGGCCTCTAGATGGGAGCTATTGATTTTCTTCGGTTTCTGTCAAAAAATGTTGCCACTGGCAAAAAAAAATGACATTGGTACCAATGATCTTCAATTTTGCCATTTCATTTATAACTTACCAAGTTCAAGTTTGGCAAGTTGAGCTACAGTGTCATTGACACTTTCATTTTGTAAAATTACATGTGGGTGGGCATTTTTTTTATTAGCTCACCTGACTGCAAGTCAGTGTGAGCTTTTGCCATCACTTGGGGTCCATTGTCTGTCGTCCGTTAACTTTTGCAAACTTGGCTTCTTCTCCACAGCCATTCAGCCAAATTCAAACATATATTGCACAAACCATCCCTGGAGTATACCCTTCCTATTTTGTTCAAATGAAGCGGCTGCCTTCTTCGGGCTCTGGTCAATGATTCCAAAGCCTAAAAATCTTCTTCTTATGAACCACCAGAGATATTGCCTTGATATATGGTATGGAACACTCTTTGGTGTTGAAAATTAAAGTTTATTCAAAGGAATTTGGTAGATCAATATTTGGACTCTCTGTGGGCACATACCCATTTTGGGCTGTGCCCAAAATTTCTATTTCAAGAACTGATGGGCTGATTTGAACCAAATTTGGCATGTCGTATAAGTGGGTCCAAAGTACTTGATTGATGTCCCAATTTTTTTTTTTGTAGCCCTGTGGGTAGCCCTGTGGGTACCCCAGGGGCTAAAAATAGAAAAAAATTCAAATGCCCATATTTCCCAAACTACATGGAACAGAGAACTGTTATTTGGTATGAACCATCCTTTTGACCAGTAGAATGGATTTCAAAAAAATGTCCATCGGTTGTGTCAGGATGTTCTGTAGGGGGGGGGGGGGGGGGGGGTGGGGGGGGGGGTGAAAAAATGCTGAGTCAGCATATTTGCAAAAATTGAAAAAAAAAAAAATTTTCTTCAGAACCGCTGATCAGCATCATTTGATATTTGGTATACAGCATCCATAGGATGGTCAATTACAAGTGTGTTCAAATCAAGCCCCTAGGTTCATATTTGGGCTCAACACAGGAGCCCAAATACTTAACTTAGGGTGCTATGGGGGATAAGCTTTAAAAGTCTTCTTCTTCAGATCCACCAGTCAGATTCTTTTGATACTTGGCATACAACATCTCTACAGGGGTCAGATTGAAGTTTTTTCAAATTGAGTCTGTGGGTTAATATTTGGGCTTCCTATGGGAGCACGAATATTAACTTGGTGCAATATCGAAAATAATCTGCACTCATGCCAGTGAGTTGTTATATGATATAGTTTTGTTGAAATATTTAAAAAAAATTATTCTTAAACTGTTTAGTTTGTAAATTACGGGGACGGATGCAGTCAAATCATTAAGTGAAGGGTTAACCACATTATTAACTGAGGCATAGCCAAATACTTGTATCTGTTGGAGAGAATTAGAAACAACAATTTGGGTTCGTTTGATGATTATTAAGGCTTTGCTTATGACAACTGACCCACTCTCCCAGGGACGACCCACGTGTTCTTGGGCAAGGCACTTTATTCCAGTTGCCTACATGGGGGCATGATGACGTTGTGTACTAAGGCGTACTGCACGTCGATGGTGCTCATGTCTTCACCCGCTGCAACACTGCTTGAGCGAGCTTGAACAGAGTTAGAATGTTGAGGAGCTGACAGTTGCTCGTCGATGCTCGGCGGTTCTCTCCAGGTGCTCCGGCTTCTGTCACGGTCACGATTTAGCCACTGTGCATAAGTATGTGACCTTAAACACAAGTAAATAAATAAATAATTTCCCACTCTCCCATAAACTGCAAAAAAATGCAATTTGAAATAATAACAGCCCTTCCCATAGGCAGCTGTCTGAATGTGATCGTAAACATCAATAAACAACAAACAAGCTATTAATTGGAAATAGAATATGTTTTCATTTTTGGAATTCACTTTAAAAAAGTGTCCAAAATCCAGTATAAGTATTTCCATTAGTTCCTTGAATCTTGCACCCTATGTGACATAACGAATTAACCCTGTGCATTTTATAGCCTTAGTGTATATTTTTATGTAGTGTGTGATATATGGCAGCCTATCAACTAATCATGTGTAATGCCTATGGTCAGTTAGTGTATGTTAGCTTACCAACTAACTCTGTGCAAAGCACAGGGTTAGTCACTCTTTTCTCCCCCCACTGCATGTGTAACATACGTCTGTCCAGGGTGAGATAGTAGGGAGAGACAGATGTATCCCACCCACCCACGTGACGTTATACATTTATAACGTTATTATGGCGTTATGCATATCGTATCAGTTTCTTGCTACCAACTAATTAGTCCCCTACGGGAACCGTAAGGGGACTATAGGATTGCACTCTGTCTGTCTGTCTGTCTGTCTGTCTGTCTGTCTGTCTGTCTGTCTCTGCCTGCCTGCCTGCCTGCCTGCCTGCCTGCCTGCCTGCCTGCCTGTCTGTCTGTCTGTCTGTCTGTCTGTCTGTCTGTCTGTCTGCCTGTCCATCTGTCTGTCTGTCTGTCTGTTTTTTATATTACCACCTCTCCCTCCAACATGCTTTAAGCTACACCTTTCATATTTGGGACATGGATAAATGGTTCTGAGGGGATGATGCACGCTCAAATTTTTTTTTTCAAAATCCAAGATGGCGGAATGGCGTCCATTTTTGTTCGTGTTTTTTAAGTTTTTTTTCTCTATTTTCATGTTACCACCCCTCCCACCAACATGGTTCAAGCTACACCTTTCATATTTGGTACATGGATAAATGGTTCTGAGGGGATGATGCACGCTCAAAATTTTTTTTTCAAGATCCAACATGGTGGAATGGCGGCCATTTTTGTTGTGTTTTTTAAGCTTTTTTTTCTCTATTTTCATGTTACCACCCCTCCCACCAACATGGTTCAAGCTACACCTTTCATATTTGGTACATGGATAAATGGTTCTGAGGGGATGATGCACGCTCAAAATTTTTTTTTCAAAATCCAAGATGGCGGAATGGCGGCCATTTTTGTTGTGTTTTTAGCTCAACTTGACAAAGTCAAGCTGAGCTATTGCCATCACTTCTCGTCCGTCGGCGTACGTACGTACGTACGTACGTTAGTATGTTAGTACATTAGTATGTTAGTACGTACGTCCACAATTTCCTTTGGCACACCTCACAGGTCGCATTTATGATCAGATTACTTTGAAACTTCTTATGCTTGTTTGGGGTGACCTCTAGATGGGAGCTATCGATTTTCTTCAATTTCCGTCAAAAAATGTTGCCGCGGCCAACGTTCTTAGAACTTAGTTTAGTCAAACCACAATATTTCCCTTTGGCACACCCTACAGGGCACATTTATGATTTGATTGCTTTGAAACCTGATACACTTATTTAGGGTGACCTCTAGATGGGAGCTATCGATTTTCTTCAATTTCCGGCAAAAAATGTTGCCACGGCCAACGTTCGTAGAACTTAGTTTAGTCAGACCTCAATATTTCCCTTTGGCACACCCTACAGGGTACATTTACGATCAGATTGCTTTGAAACCTAGTATGCTTGTTTGGGGAGACCTCTAGATGGGAGCTATCGATTTTCTTCAATTTCTGTCAAAAAATGTTGCCGCGGCCAACGTTCTTAGAACTTAGTTTAGTCAGAAGACTCAATATTTCCCTTTGGCACACCCTACAGGGTACATTTATGATCGGATTGCTTTGAAACCTAGCGTGCTTGTTTGGGGTGACCTCTAGATGGGAGCTATCGATTTTCTTCAATTTCTGTCAAAAAATGTTGCCGCGGCCAATGTTCTTAGAACTTAGTTTAGTCAAACCACAATATTTCCCTTTGGCACACCCTACAGGGCACATTTATGATTTGATTGCTTTGAAACCTGGTATGCTTATTTAGGGTGACCTCTAGATGGGAGCTATCGATTTTCTTCAATTTGCGGCAAAAAATGTTGCCATGGCCAACGTTCGTAGAACTTAGTTCAGTCAGACCTCAATATTTCCCTTTGGCACACCCTACAGGGCCCATTTATGATCAGATTGCTTTGAAACCTGGTATGCTTGTTTGGGGAGACCTCTAGATGGGAGCTATCGATTTTCTTCAATTTCTGTCAAAAAATGTTGCCGCGGCCAACATTTTTAGAACTCAGTTTAGTCAGACCACAATATTTCCCTTTGGCACACCCTTCAAGGCAAATTTATGATTTGATTGCTTTGAAACCTGGTATGCTTGTTTGGGGAGACCTCTAGATGGGAGCTATCGATTTTCTTCAATTTCCATCAAAAAATGTTGCCGTGGCCAACGTTCTTAGAACTTGGTTTAGTCAGAAGACTCGATATTTCCCTTTGGCACACCCTACAGGGCACATTTATGATCGGATTGCTTTGAAACCTTTCATGCTTGTTTGGGGTGACCTCCAGATGGGAGCTATCGATTTTCTTCAATTTCCATCAAAAAATGTTGCCGCAGCCAACATTCTTAGAACTTAGTTTAGTCAGACCACAATATTTCCCTTTGGCTCACCCTACAGGGCTCATTTATGATTAGATTGCTTTGAAACCTGGTATGCTTATTTACGGTGACCTCTGGATGGGAGCTGTGACCTCTAGATGGGAGCTATCGATTTTCTTCCATTTCCGTCAAAAAATGTTGCCACGGCCAACGTTCTTAGAATTTAGTCTAGTCAGACCACAATATTTCCCTTTTTTCTTCCATTTCCGTCAAAAAATGTTGCCACGGCCAACGTTCTTAGAATTTAGTCTAGTCAGACCACAATATTTCCCATTTGTACACCCTACAGGACACATTTATGATCGGATTGCTTTGAAACCTGGCATGCTTGTTTGGGGAGGCCTCTAGATGGGAGCCATCGATTTTCTTCGGTTTCTGTAAAAAAATGTTGCCACTGGCAAAAAAACTGACATTGGTCCCAATGATCTTCAATTTTGCCATTTCATTTATAACTTACCAAGTTCAAGTTTGTCAAGTTGAGCTACAGTGTCATTGACACTTTCATTGAAGGTTTTTTTCTCTATTTTCATGTTACCACCCCTCCCACCAACATGGTTCAAGCTACACCTTTCATATTTGGTACATGGATAAATGGTTCTGAGCGGATGATGCACGCTCAAATTTTTTTTTCAAAATCCAAGATGGCGGAATGGCGGCCATTTTTGTTGTGTTTTTTACGCTTTTTTCCTCTATTTTGATGTTACCACCCCTCCCACCAACATGGTTCAAGCTACACCTTTCATATTTGGTACATGGATAAATGGTTCTGAGGGGATGATGCACGCTCAAAATTCTTTTTTCAAAGTCCAAGATGGCGGAATGGCGGCCATTTTTGTTGTGTTTTTTAAGCTTTTTTTCTCTATTTTCATGTTACCACCCCTCCCACCAACATGGTTCAAGCTACACTTTGCATATTTGGCACATGGATAGAGGGTTGGGAGGGGATGATGCACGTTCAATATTTTTTCTTCAAAATCCAAGATGGCGGCATGGTGGCCATTTTTGTTGTGTTTTTTAAGCTTTTTTTCTCTATTTTATGTCCCCACCCCTCACTCCAACATAGTTCAAGCTACACTTTTTATATGTGGCACATGGATAGAGGGTTGTAATGGGATGTTGCACGTTCAATATTTTTTAGTCCCCTACGGGAACCGTAAGGGGACTATAGGATTGCACTCCGTCCGTCTGTCCGTCTGTCTGTCCGTCTGTCTGTCTGTCTGTCTGTCTGTTTTTTTATGTTACCACCTCTCCCTCCAACATGCTTTAAGCTACACCTTTCATATTTGGTACATGGATAAATGGTTCTGAGGGGATGAAGCACGCTCCAAATTTTTTTTTCAAAATCCAAGATGGCGGAATGGCGGCCATTTTTGTTGTGTTTTTAAGCTTTCTTTCTCTATTTTCATGTTACCACCCCTCCCACCAACATGGTTCAAGCTACACTTTGCATATTTGGCACATGGATAGAGGGTTGGGAGGGGATGATGCACGTTAAATTTTTTTTTTTCAAAATCCAAGATGGCGGCCATTTTTATTGTGTTCTTTAAGCTTTTTTTTTCTATTTTATGTTACCACCCCTCACTCCAACATGGTTCAAGCTACACTTTTTATATTTGGCACATGGATAGAGGGTTGTAATGGGATGTTGCACGTTCAATATTTTTTTTCCAAAATTTGTCCGTCCATCCGTCTGTCTGTCTGTCTGTCTGTCTGTTTTTTTATGTTACCACCTCTCCCTCCAACATGCTTTAAGCTACACCTTTCATAATTGGTACATGGATAAATGGTTCTGAGGGATGATGCACGCTCAAAATTTTTTTCTTCAAAATCTAAGATGGCGGAATGGTGGCCATTTTTGTTGTGTTTTTTAACATTTTTTTCTCTATTTTCATGTTACCACCCCTCCCACCAACATGGTTCAAGCTACACTTTGCATATTTGGCACATGGATAGAGGGTTGGGAGGGGATGATGCACGCTCAATATTTTTTTTTCAAAATCCAAGATGGCGGCATGGTGGCCATTTTTGTTGAGTTTTTTTAGCTTTTTTTCTCTATTTTATGTTACCACCCCTCACTCCAACATGGTTCAAGCTACACTTTTTATATCTGGCACATGGATAGAGGGTTGTAATGGGATGTTGCACGTTCAATATTTTTTTTCCAAAATTCAAGATGGCGCCATGGCAACCATTTCTGTTGTGTTTTTTAAGCCTTTTTCTCTATTTTATGTTACCACTGCTCCCTCCAACATGGTTCAAGCTGCACTTTTCATATATGGTACATGGATAAAGGGGTTGTGAGGGGATTATGCACGCTCAATATTTTTTTTCAAAATCTAACATCTGTCTGTCTGTCTGTCCGTCTGTCTGTCTACCTGTCTGTTTTTATGTTACCACCTCTCCCTCTAATATGCTTCAAGCTACACCTTTCATAGTTGGTACATGGATAAATGGTTCTGAGGGGATGATGCACAGTCAATATTTATTTTTCAAAATCCAAGATGGCAGAATGGCAGCCATTTTTGTTGTGTTTTTTAAGCTTTTTTCTCTATTTTATGTTACCACCCGTCCCTCCAACATGGTTCAAGCTACGCCTTTCATATATGGTACATGGATAAAGGGTTGTGAGGGGATTATGCACGATCAATATTTTTTTTTAAAAATCCAAGATGCTTATATACTCAAGTGTCTTATGTGACAAAAACACCTTATGTCACAAAAGCGCCATAGGGGACTAATACCACCTCGGTGGGCAAACACTTGTTTTCCAAAATTCAAGATGGCGCCATGGCAACCATTTCTGTTGTGTTTTTTAAGCCTTTTTCTCTATTTTATATTACCACTACTCCCTCCAACATGGTTCAAGCTCCACTTTTCATATATGGTACATGGAATAAGGATGTTGTGAGGGGATTATGCAGGCTCAATATTTTTTTTTCAAAATCTAACATCTGTCTGTCTGTCCGTCTGTCTGTCTGTCTGTCTTTACCACCTCTCCCTCTAATATGCTTCAAGCTACACCTTTCATATTTGGTACATGGATAAATGGTTCTGAGGGGATGATGCACAGTCAATATTTATTTTTCAAAATCCAGGATGGCAGAATGGCGGCCATTTTTGTTGTGTTTTTTTAAGCTTTTTTCTCTATTTTATGTTACCACCCCTCCCTCAAACATGGTTCAAGCTACGCCTTTCATATATGGTACATGGATAAAGGGTTGTGAGGGGATTATGCACGCTCAATATTATTTTTTAAAAATCCAAGATGCTTATATACTCTAGTGTCTTCTGTGACAAAAACACCTTATGTCACAAAAGCGCCGTAGGGGACTAATACCACCTCGGTAGTCAAACACTTGTTTATTTTGACGTCATCAGAATGCTGTGTGATCAAAGTTTGATGCTCTAAAATTCTTTAGACCCCAAGATGTCACCGTTCCTAATCGATTTTGTGGTATATAGCTTTGGTATATACATAACTTGTGCATGCTCTTTCCGATGGTGTCATTAGTTTTTCAAAACAACAAATACCAAATGAGTTGATTATATCAGCATGTGAAAGCCGATTAACTCTGGCTAACGTAACCACTGTATGGTGGGGTAGAAAAATAATCCCTGATGGGTACGGGTGTGGGATGGGAAAATCTCACCCGAGGGCAAGATATTTGGGCCAGACACGAGGCAATCATATTCCTTCTGGTTATAAATAAGATCATCTCTATTGTGTGATTAAACCCTGTGCATTGCATTGCACAGCTTTAGTGAGTGTACATTTTCATGTCGGGTGTGATATTGAAATTACCAATTTTTTCTAACAAGAAAACTTGACTAACTCTGTGCATTGCATTGCTTGTTTATAGCATAACTTTAACAATAAAAAACGTATTTCACTTCTTTTCGATATATGTCTCTATGGCAACAATGTCTATGGCAAGTTCGATGACCAGCAATATCTGATGAAAATTATTGGCGTTATTGCCCTTTGTTAAAAAATATGTAATGTTTGGAATAACTTAAACATTTCTAACCAAATATAATTTTTTGGGCTAGATATCTCTTTGGGAACAATGTCTACCACCACTGTTATACGATAAAAATTGTTGGGAGTTATTTCCCTGCTATTCTCCCACCCTGAACCCCTCCCAACCCCAATCTTGTCAATTTAGGGAATTTATTTTCTTTGCCCCAATATGCATTTTGAAGGATTTAGAGTGAAAAAAAATTCACTCCTCTCACCCCCTACCACCCACTCCCCCACCCCGTGTCAATTAGGCATTTTTTTCTTTGCTCCAAATCGCATTTTAAAGGATTTAGAGTGATTACATGTAGAAAAAAAAGACTTATAACTCCCCCATCCCCCACCATTACCCCCCTCCCCCACCCATATGTCAATTAGGCAGTTGTTTTTCCTTTGTTCCAAAGTGCATTTTGAAGGATTTAGAGTGATTACATGCAGGAAAAAAATTGACTCCTATGACCCTCTCCTCAAACCCTCCTCTATCTGTCCGGTCAGTTAGGTCACAAAAAATAGTTTTTGCTCCAAGATGGGTTTGGCCAGATTTAGAGTGATTTTATGCGGCGAAGAAAAAACTCACCTATGTCCCCCCCACCCCCCCCCCCCCTTCCCAATTGGGGAATCCATGGGGATTAGTAGCACTTGGCGATGCAGACCTCTTGTTTCTAGGCAAGCCATGACTGCTTATATAGGTAGGAAGACATGCATAGAAACAACTGCCAAGGTAAATACAACTTAAAAGTTTGCCCAAACTCTGAATGTTGGGGCACCTTCTCTGTTTCAATAAAAGATAATCAAAATAGGAGTGTGGTCCTTAAGGGTTACCATAGGGGGGAAGCCTCTGGATGACTGGTTTTGAAATGAATTTGACTCAGGACGAATGTCATTGATCTGCTGATTTGTATTTGAAATGATTTGCTGATCATTATATAAAATATTTGAATCTGAAATTCTCTAATTGCTTTTTAATGGATACCAATTTTTATCTCCTTCATTGTCATGAGAAATTAAATATTCTGTTGCATAAAGGTAAAGCTGCCCTTGGAAATGCATACAGGGATTCTTCTGCCCTCTTTTGTGGGGAAATTGCATCATGAAGACACAATTTGGAATTTGTTTTGGTGGGTAAGAAATGCGAAGAATAAGAAATTTTACCTTCCAATCAACTGAACACAAAACATTAATACAGCGGCTACTATATGGGGCTTGAGGTTAAGGATGTTGACTTTCCTCAAAATGACAAGCTTGGCCAGCTGCTACAAGGTACCATAACTGGGAAACCCTGTACTGTGGTCTTTTTTCAGCATCACCCTTTGGGTGCTGTTAACCGTAAAAAATCTTTATTCAACGTTGACAATCTCTGTGGTCTCAGTACATGCACTTTGACATACAATAAAGAAGAGTTCTCATGGACAGTAGCATATATATCTTGGCAGTGATTTTTCGTCAAGTTTTGACAGAAACATTCAGGTCTCTAGGTGTTAACTAATAACTGTATTCTTAACCCTGCATGCTCATGTCGAAATACCAAAGTTTTCTGCAAATTTTCTCTAGAATGCATCAAAGAATTTAACCAATGCAGTCTTGTTTGTCCAAGATTGAATTGAATAAATTCCTTGTTGGATTATAGGAAACATTTGAGGATGAAATTTTGATATTTTGACATCAGTGTGCAGAGGGTTAATCCACAGGTACTCTGCACAAGCTGGGAAGTCGAAAGAAAAATGATATTTGATACCATTTTTGAATCGATGCTGACGTGCCCCTATAATGGTATATAAATATTGACAAGGTACACAACTCACTTTTCGAAAATGATAGCACTCATGTTCATTATACCGAAACGATAGCATTCATGTTCGTTATACCCCCTCAAATTTGATTCATACAACATATCCAACAGTACCCGGTATCAGTGGAAAGGGGAATGAATAAGCTTTACAGTGGTGTATTACACAACCGTTGGATGTTGTTGGGTTGTTCATGATAACTGGGAGAAGTCGCAGAAAAGGCCAAAAACATTTAGTCTGACAAGAAAGTGCACAGAAGAAAGTGGGTTACGTGTGACAATTATCCGATTTATTACAAATAATTTGAATCTTGAGAAGCTGTGACAATTTCATTGTGCAAATTAAGATTACAGTAATATTTGTGTTTGTTTTATTGACCAGTGGTGATATTTCTTTAAACTTTCAGGTTAGTGATTATTTTGACATTGCTGAGTTTCACACATTCTGGGAGGCGTTCCACAGTGATATGAAGAAATATTTTTGAACAGAAAGTTAACACCCGAATATTGCTACAAGAAGTAAAAACCAGAATTATTCGTGGTATACCAAAGATTTTCTCCACAGACAATTGTTTTAAAGCTCTTATCTGAACCCAGAAAAGGATTCGGAATTTGTTCTTGCTTTATTGTTTTTTTTCATTTTAACCCTTTACCTAACATGACTAGAACAAGGCACTTAATCCTAATTACCCACGTGGGGGAACGGTTGCACTGTGTACTAAGGCATACTGCACGTTGATGGTGAACTTGTCTTCAACCAATGCTAACCCTGCTTGTGTGGAGTTAGTATGTTGGGGAATCTGACAGTTACTTGCCATTGCTTGATTGTTCTCTCCGTGTACTCCAGCTTCCTCCACCCATAAAACGAGGTGATCCTGGCTGTCAAAAGTGTCATTAAACTCCAATAAATAATAATAACATGACTAGAAGACGACACTTGCGAGAAAAATCTCGAATAACTGAAAAATTTCTCTTTAAAACAAGATTCAGTTCTGTGATACCTTCCCCGGAACAACTGAAATTGGCATCTGAGATGTGTTTCGTTTTCAACAGGCGAGATGCTACTGTGTTGTGCAGATAGAGAATTTTGACCAGATCATTATCTACTTGCGATCTGCTCAAAACTCTGTCCGCTTTTTTGCGAGTGAGTGACTATTCAATTTACTTCGAGTTTAGTGAGAGCTAACCGATTCTGGTTCATAAAATACTCTTGTTTATTACATTTTTAGCTTAACTTGACAAAGTCAAGATAAGCTGTTGCCATCATGCGTGCGGAAGTCTGTGAGTCTGTTCACATTTTCTTTAGCACAGGCTACCCCCTCATTACAAAATTTCATATGCAGATTTGAGGTAATGTCTAGATGAGAATGCCCCCTTTGGTCGCAATAGGTCAACCATGATGGCTATGCAGGTCCGAAACCCTAAAACCTTTAGCACAGTCCACAGGTCGTATTTATGAAGAGATCTCATTATAACTTGGTAGGATGACTCCATATAATGTCTAGATGGGAACGCCCCTTTTGGTCCTAATCGGTCAACTGTGATGGCTACGCAGACCCAAAACCCGAAATTCTTTAGCACAGTCTACAGGTTGTATTTAAGAAGGGATTTCATTGTAATTTGGTAAGATGACTCATTTTAGAAGGATTTTACTGTAACTTGGTAACTTTGGTTGACGTACATTAACTGTGAGGACCACATTAACCTAGGTCTCAGTTCTTTAGTACAATCTACTCCTCATTATTCTTATTGAAAACATAGCATGTAGAGAATAGAAATTAACATATTCTCAATTATCACAATTCTTGTCTTTTTTCCTAATTCTTTCATGAACTCCTTTCATAAACATTGAACATTATCCTTTTCATCAAACACTACACACAGTTAGGTTTAGCTACAGTGTCACTGACACTTTCATTCCACTTATAGTTGGTGCACTGGATCCAACTCATTCTGTTTTTTCTAAAAGTAATAATAACCATATTAATTGCATATCACTTTCAAACACCAAACCATTTACTATACCTTTAGTATCCATTTGAACTGTTGATAGCATCTAGATTAGGCCACACAAAGTAGATCTTCTGTTTCTCAGGCCATTATTTGTGAAATTGCATGCGGGCGAGCGGTTTTTTATTTTATTTTTTATTTCAGTAATTACTTTTTTGCCATCAAAAGTTCATGTTCTTGCCATCTTGGTTCAAGTTTTAGGCCTCATAATCAACAGAATAGCATGGGTGGTGGTGTATTTCATCCCTTGAGTGCAAGAAGACTTTGCAATGCTAAAGCATTGCAAAGCTTTCTTGCACTCAAGGGACAAATTCATCAATTTTTTTAACTTGGGTAAAATATCAGACATAAACCATTTAATTTTTATTTTTTTAAAGTTTAAATTGGTTATAAAAAGAGAGCATGCGGCAGCCAAAAGGACCATGCGGGAGGGCCTGAGAAACAGATTTTTATATTTTTTTAGGCCTTACAAAGAGTTTATTGAAAAATAACATATTATAATTTATCAAAAACTCATATTGACAGCCATTGAAATACCCAGCTTCATACAACTCTTTGATCATAGTACTTAAGCATTCAGTTTCAACTCTCAGAACCTGGGAGTCGAGTTTTCCTGCCTGTGATGTAATACGGCAGATAATCTGCCTGTGACAGTTAGGCTATCTTTGGGCTGGGGGAGCATTAAACACTGAGCAGGTGCTTCTAGTCAAGTGGCGTCTGCCTGAATGGGCAGACAGCACTTGGCTAAAAGCACATGCTTTACTGTAAGTTTTTTGCAGTATAGCAAGTTCAATGAATTCATTCAGATTCCTCGGCTTCTAAGAGTTTATGATGCTCTGCCAAACAAGATATAATTTAATGAATGTTCAA
This sequence comes from Pictodentalium vernedei, assembly GCA_031216915.1. Taxonomy (NCBI): domain Eukaryota; kingdom Metazoa; phylum Mollusca; class Scaphopoda; order Dentaliida; family Dentaliidae; genus Pictodentalium; species Pictodentalium vernedei. The sequence continues at coordinate 590,261,142 of CM062295.1, read as the reverse complement.
TTTATCACCAGAATGGAGTAGATAGAATTATCAAATTCTGGTAACCTGAATTCTTCTGTTTTGTTTAATCAATTTCACTGACTATTTATTTATTTATTGGTGTTTAAGGTCACATTTTTGCACAATGGCTAATGATGACCACAACATGAGTATCGACTCAAGACCAGGGGTGAGCGTTAATAAACCAGGTTGCCCATTTTAGAGAGGGTTTGCACCTTCCAAGCATTGGTGACTGGGTGCTATATTACCAGTAAAACAGAGCCTGTTGACCGCAGTGAACAGGCACTGCTTCACTTTCCAGGGAATTTCACTGACTAAGTGGCTATCCAATTAACGGGAGATTCAATAGGGTGGTCTTGATATGCCAGCAGCTATTGTGTTCAGTTGCATGGTGTGAATAAGCTGGAAGTTCAAGAGATTATCACTTATGGTCAGTATCTCATTTTTTTGACTTATTGGTGTTAATATATTACAGTGCAAACCTGTTAATTGAATAGCCTCTTGGCTAATGAAAATTATTCATTTAACAGAATATTCAATAAACAGGGATTATGTCACTTTCCTGTTTTCTAGAGATAAACTTAGCATTTATTCTATTACATCTTGTGAGCTCTGTCAAACAAGATACAACAGATTAAATGCATGTATTGGATGTATGAGGCAAAATAGGTCTATAAACAAAGGAAAATTGGGGAGAGTCCAGAGTAATTTCTCGACAGGTTACAAGATTTTTGATTCAATTAACAGGAATTTACTCTATAACCTATATTCAATTAACAGGTCAAATTTGTACTGGAGGTATGGTAAATGGTTTTGTGTTGGGAAATTATATTCAGTTAACAAGGTTCTTCAGTTAAGAGATATTCATTTAAGTGGGCTCCACTGTATAATGACTTTAGCTATATATTTCAAACTTTTATCCTAGAATACATAGAAAAGTAACAATAAATTCAACAATATTATTCAGAGATTTGACAATATTTTGGCAATATATTCTACCCCATATTTCGTAACATTGTCTGTACACTTGGTGGCATGTGGGTCCTCTGGACAATTTGCTTCAACAAGATTCTCATTCCAGGCCTTGAGAATAGAACACCATGCATCGTTGTTTGTTTTTTTTTGCGGATTGGCTAAGAAAGTGTATCTGAAAGTTTTTCTCTATCAGCAGTGTGGTTATGTGGAGAGCTAATCAATGAGATGATATATTATTTAGTATTTACAGTCATTCCGCAGTCTTTTATACCACAAACTCAGTAGATGCTGCCATTTTGAAACTGTGACTAATATTGATATAGATTATAACTCAATCTACATTCACAACTGACAACTGTTTAGTTGTAGGCTGCTGGCATATCAAGACTAACTCATTTCACTGTATACAATTAGTAGAGTTTCCCTGTACTACATATTCAGATTATGTTATGTAAAGGGTTTGTTGTTTTTTTGTGTATACTTTTGTACCACAGAACAGATTTTGACCATATTGTGAAAATGCAGCCTGTGTTATCAGTAAATGTATTTACTGAAATTAAAATTTGATGTTCCTCGGTTTGTTGTTATAACAATTTTTGTTGGCTTGATCTTGTGTTATTTAACAAGACATTTTCGTATCCATTTTCTTTGTTTCTTCATCTTTGTTTATAAATACACTTGCTGAGAGATTAGTTCATGAAGGAACTTCAGTGCTCTGAACTTGATAGTTTCTTTAACTGGTTGAGAGGTAGAACCCACTATCAGGGCTTCCAAAAAAATGAGGGTACCAGAGCAAAAGCCTATGTTTTCCTTGCTCATGTTTCCTATTCAGTCAAACACAAATAATATTTTGTTTATACAAATTTGTTCTATTACAAATTACTGGAGAGTGCCCATGAGCACTCTCCAATAATTTGTAATAAAACAAATTTTGAATAACAAATTCAATCCACCAAAAATAATCTAGTCCTCAACCAGTAAATAATAAACAGAAAACGTTGTATAACCTAGGTTGTTTGTGGTAAAGTGGTGTTTGCATAAACAGGCAGACAAGACGTGACTGGAAACAACAGCTAGGTCATATATCTTGATTATTTTAATGTCTATCCTCTGCTCACTCATGTCTAAATATCAAAATTTTAAATTGCAAAAGTTTTCCCATAATGCAACAAGGAATTGAGCCAATTCAATCTTTTTTGACAGACCTTATTAAACTCTGTCAAATAAGAATTAAAACGAAATATCTGTTGGTTTATCAGGCTATGAATGGGAGTGTGGTGGCTCAGTTGATAGAGAGGCCCTTGGTTTGAATCCTGCCTGTTGTGTCCTTAGGCAAGACACTTAATCCCACTTACCCATGTATGGGCATGGTGGCGTTGTGTACTAAGGCATGCTGCACATCGATGGTGCACTTGTCTTCAACCAATGCTAACCAGCTTGTGTGGAGTTAGTACGTTGGGGAGTCTGATGGTTGCTTGTCATTGCTCGGTGGTTCTCTCCTGGTACTCCAGCTTCTTCCACATGTAAAACTGTCTGACATGAGGTGAACTGGCTGTCAAAAGTGTCATTAAACCCCAATAAATAAATAATCAGGATATGAATGTGGGTTGGGCATGTTAAGTTGTATGAAGTGTGTTTCTAGTGGATTCACACAGTTCTTGGCAGTGCTTGAATACCACATTCCAGTTTTCATTGCATGAGACCCTTAATAAAAACTTTCATTTTGAAAAGTACTTGAATTTTGTTGGAACATCATCAGTGGAGCAAATTTGTTGGATAGCTGTGAATGTTTGTCCTTTTTTTCATTGATGTTATCCGAGATTATAACACATGTTGGGAAGTTCTTACCCCTTAAGGGTCTGGAGGTTTTTGATACATTTTTGCTACACTTTGACAGTGTACATTCCATGACTTTGTAGTTGTTTTTAGGCAAGTCTTGGCTGCCAATACAGACAGCCAAGACTTGCCTAAAATCAACTGCCAAAGCACTTGGAATGTAATTTATGAGTTAATCCAGACACTGCATGTTAGGATACGTGCTATTGCAGTGAAAGTGATCCACGTCAGAATTAGGTCCTAAACCCTTAAAGGCCTATCTCCAAGTTTTACGACCTCAGAACAGGTGCCCTCAACATGCTATGATGAGGAAATTCTGCTAAGAATAGATAAATTACCTAGGCAGTGGTTTCTAGTCAAGTCTTGGCTGCTTTAACAGGCAGCCAAGACTTGACTAGAAATCATTTCTAAGCCACTGGATGTTTATAAGCCATGGTCAGGTGTAAATTCAAGACAATTGTCCAGGCCCTTAAAGGTCACAGACTGTTAGGAACAAACAGAAATGCTATTTTTCAGGTGTTTTTCTGATTTCAGGCTTTTTAGTATCACCATTTTAAATAACAAATATTAATTCAAGAAGTTATTTTTTTCAAAACATCTAACTATCCCAGAGTATTTTGTTTAGATGTGATATGTCATTGTAATTTGCTTAAAATCTACATTAGCTTATTCAATGCACATCATTTTTAGCTTAACTTGATAAAGTCAAGTTAAGCCATTGCCATCACACACGAGGAAGTCTGTGAGTCTGTTCACATTTTCCTTTAGCACAGGCTACACCCTGTAGTTCTTGTCTGATCATCACAAAATTTCATATGCAGGTTTGAGGTCATGTCTAGATGAGAATGTCCCCTTTAGGTCACGATCGCTCAACCATGATGGCTGCCCAAGCCCCAAATCCGAAAACCTTCAGCACAGTCTGCAGGTTGTATTTATGAAGGGATTTCATTGTAACTTGGTAGAATTATTCTGTATAATGTCTGGATGAGAATGTCCCCTTTTGGTCATGATTTGTCAACCGCAACTGCTGCCCAAGCCCAAAATCCAAAAACATTGAGCACAGTCTATAAGTCGTATTTAATATGGAGGGATTTCATTGTTACTTAGTAGGATGACTCCGTATGATGTCTAGATGAGAACTTCCCCATTTGGTCGCGATCTGTCAACCGTGACTGCTGACCGAGCCCAAAACCTTTAGCACAGTCTACAGGTCATATTTATGAAGGGATTTCATTGTAACTTGGTAGAATTATTCTGTATAATGTCTTGATGAGAATGACATGTCCCCTTTTGGTCATGATTTGTCAACCACGACTGCTGCCCAAGCCCTAAATCTAAAAACCTTTAGCACAGTCTACAAGTCATATTTATAAAGGGATTTCATTGTTACGTGGTAGGATAACTCCAGATAATGTCTAGATGAGAATGTCACCTTTTGGTCGCGATCGTTCAACTGTGATGGCTGCATGAGCCCAAAACCCCAAACCTTTAGCACAGACTACAGGTCGTATTTATGAAGGGATTTCATTGTAACTTTTTATGATGACTCAGTATAATGTCTAATGAGGACATCCTCTTTTGGTTGCAATGAGTCAACCATGATGACGGCATGGGGCCCGAAGCCCAAAAACCTTTAGCACAGTCTATAGGCCGTATTTATGAAGGGATTTCATTGTAACTTGATAGGATGACTCGTTTTGGAATAATTTCTCTGTAACTTGGTAAATTTGGTTGACACACATTAACTGTGAGGGCCACATTAACCCACCCCTCAGTTCTTTAGTACAGTCTACAACTCAAATTATTTTTATTGAAAACATAGCATACAGGGAATAGAAATTAACATATTCTCAAATATCACAATTCTTGTTGTATTTTGTAATCCTTTCATAAACATTGAACATTATCCTTTTCATCAAACACAACACAGTCAAGTTAAGCTACAGTGTCATTGACACTTTCATTCAGATTTTCCTACACTGATATGCTACTGTTATCTCTGAACAATTGAGTAAGAAAGATAAATGTGGAACGAAAAGGTAGTACAGATTATGTAATCTGTTAATTACCCCCACCCTTGCACACTTATGTACAAATATTGAAATTTCACGGAATTTAACCAATTCTTACACACAGTTGCATTATCGGAAACATTAACAAATTGAAATTTTGATATATTATTTTTACAGTTTTAACAAATTGAAAAGAAATTATACGACTGAAATATTTGAAAAACTTGTTAAAAAAAAATTAAGCAAAATTTTGGGACTTCTTGGAAATTTTCAGTAGAATTGTCAATGTAGAGCTACTTTTCTTATGTGTGTCAACGATACTAATAGAACCAGATTCTGAGACGAGGTCAGCAATATTATTAAATATTTATTGTTATCTAAGCATATCATTAACTTTTTTCATTGTGTAAAAGTCTGTGATCTCATTGTATACATTACCAAAATAGTTGTTTAATTCTTTTAGGCCAGTTAATATATTATTTTGTGCAAAGATCTATAAAAGATAAAAGTCTGTTTCTTGTGGTCATTTTGGCTGCTGTATGGCCTTTTTAGCTCACCTTGACAAAGTCAGGCTGAGCTAATCCCATCGCTCTCTGTCCGATGTCCATTGTCCGTCAATCCGTCGTCCGTCAACACCATGTTTTGGTCTTCTCCTCCAAAACCACTGGGCCAATTCAAGTGATAGTTTGTGTGACTAATGGTCCTGATGGGGCATTGCATTTTTGTTTAACTCAGCCCCATAGGGAGGGGGTGGGGTCAGATTCAAGTTTGTTCAAATCAGATTACTAGGTATACATTTGGGCTCCCTATGGTAACCCGAATTTTAACTTAGTGCAATATGAGGAAACGTCTTTAAAAATCTTCTTCTTTCAGATCCACTCGTCAGAATGCTTTCATATTTGGTATACAACATCTCTAGGGGGTCAGATTCAAGTTTGTTCAAATCGGGTCCATAGGTTAATATTTGGGCTCGCTATGGTAGCCCAAATTTTAACTTAATGCATTATGAAGAAATTTCTTCAAAAATTTTCTTCTTGAGATCCAACAGTCAGAATACTTTCATATTTGGTATACAACATCTCTAGGGAGGTCAGATTCAACTTTGTTGAAATCGAGAGCCTGGGTTAATATTTGGGCTCCCTATGGGAGCCAGAATTGGCCATGTAGCTGAAGAATTAGAAATTTTGTATTCAGTAACCTCTTGAGGTGTGTAACTAAGATTAATCCACCTAGGTTGTATTGAGGGTCTTCATAGGGGAGCTCCACATTTTACATTGTGATCAAATGAAGAAAAGGCATGATTCTGGGACTATTTTTGTCACTCCCGAGGGGCACAAGGATTGACAATGTATCCTGTGGAGATGGATTGCTTAATGTAGACTTATTCTTGGACTCTGTTTATATTGTGTTCTGTTCAAGGTGAGCGCTTCAGGTCCCGTGGAGCCTCTTGTTTTATTAACAACGTTTAAAAACTAAGAAAAAAAAGAAAATGAAATGGTTTATGTCAAATAAACTCCAGAAGTTAATAAAATGGATAACATATACCACTGCTCACGTTATTCTGTAAGTCTGATGTCATATGAAAATTTCAAAAAGCAAATTTTTTCATATTGCAGCTAGGAATTTAACCAGTTCTGTCTTGCTTGCCCGAGCTCATTGATCTCTGTCAAACAAGACAGAATTGGTTAAATTCCTGTTTGTATGTAGGGAAAAATGGTTGTTTGAAATCTCGTTTGTTTTCACCATAGTTCCTAAAACATAAAACAAATCAAGTAAACCTCTGTTGTTGAGGAAAGAATAATTAGAAAAATAAAAAAAATAAAATAAAAAGACGTTCACCAGCATGCATTTCCATAAAAAAATGGCCTGAGAAACAGAGGATCTAATTTGTATAGCATAAAATTAAACATCATTTTCTTCACTGTTGTGTTGTGCCCCACAATTATATATTTCTTCCTCTGTCTGTGTAATCAAGACCGCATTTTCAAATCCTTTAATCTCAGAGTTGAAGGAATGGATAGATTATTTTTAATTGTTATACTTCCCTGTGGGTATCACGGGAAGTGGAGCAGTGCTTGTTTACTGTGGTAACCAAATGCTGTTTTGAGATGTACTTTACAGACATTGTCTTGGGTATGTGTCCTCTAAAGTATAAGCAGTTGAATAAAGCCTAAAAAGTTAAAAATATGTTTCTCAGGCCCTCTTGCATGGTTCTTTTGGCTGCTGCATGCTCTCTTTTTATAACCAATGCAAACTTAAAAAATTAAAAATTAAACGGTTTATGTCGGATATTTTCCCAAGTTAATAAAATTTATTAATTTCTTTCTTGTGTGCAGTAAGGCTTTGCATTGCAAAGCCTTCTTGCACTCAAGGGACAAAATCACCACCACCCATGCTATTCTGTAGATTTTATTAAAAAAATCTCCTGGGAAACAGAAGATCTACTTTGTAGAGCCTAAACTTGGCTTTATACTTGTGTTAATGTTGTTCTATAGCCACAGATGTAGAAAATGACCGTAAACATCAATAAATAATGATTGTCACAATGCCAAGGCTGACCCATTCGGCTCTTTGTGACGCAATTCATTCAGGATTTTCTTTCAGAAGCCAATGCTGTTTTGCTATGAGTCATGCTGATCTGTGTTAATAGCCATAGATGCTGAAAGTGACCTTGATCACAAATAAATAAATTAACATGTTCATAGCCATAGATGCTGAAAGTGATCTTGAACAAGCCATAGATGTTGAAAGTCCCCTTGAACACGTAAATAAATCTGTGTTTATAGCCATAGATGCTTAAAGTGATTTTGAACACAAATAAATAATAATTGTTAAGCTGCTAAGGCTGATCCAATTTGGTCTTTTTTTTTTTTTTTTTTACAGTTCACTAAAAAAAAATCTGCGCATGTGCGGAATAAGAGGAAACATTAATAGTGAAATGAAGTTATTGATATTCTGATTGGACAGTTGCTTGCCATTGCTCAGTGGTTCTCTCTGGGTACTCTGGCCTCCTCCACAGTAAAACTGTCTGACAGGAGGTGACCCTGGCTGTCGAAAGTATTGTTAAATCCCAATAAATAAATAAATAAATATTTATGGCGGATTTTGGTGTTTAGGACAACCCGACACATAACACATGGACTTACTGGAATTTGAATGAAGTTGTGTTAACTGTCGTCCTCGCTCCAAATGAAGACTGTTGTACATTGAACAGGCTTTGTATTTTCATTGTTGTTTTTTCGACAGTATCGTGGACTAAGTTCGATTTGAATTATCCTGAGTCACCATGTGTTTGGTATGTCTACAGATGTAATGAACTCCAGCTACCAGTGACCCAAATGTGTTTAGTGTAGAGTGTAGTTTACTATTTCAGTTCTGAAATGCGAACTGGTAACTACAACATACCTTTGAAACAATTTCCGATAGGTCGTTAGAATGAAGTGAAAATTCTTAATAACTCTGAATAACTTGCTTGAAAAGCATGGAATTTTCTCTTTTCCATTTGTTTGGCTTCCTCGGTCGATATGGGATATCTGTATGTTAAATACATGCTTGCAAAAATTGTCTGTATTCTCATCTGGTCGATGAAATGCCTGAGAGGGGGGTATCCATATGATGTCACTACTTATGAAAACATCTGTTTTTTCATTAATTTCTCGAAAAATTGAAATCTATGAAGCTGAAACATGTCGATAACATTGTTTCAAAATGAACACTAAGGTTCAGTGCAGCAATTTCTGGCATATATGCTGTCAGAAAAGTGAAAAGTGCCTCACAAAAAAAAAATGTCTATTCTTTTAGTATGTAAGTGTTATGGCTTTCTTTCAAAAACTGATGTTAGGCCTAAAAAAGGTAAAAATCTGTTTCTTGTGCCCTCCTGCATCATCTTTTTGGCTGCCCGATGCCCTCTTTTTATAACCAATCCAAACTTAAAAAAATAAAAATTAAATGGTATTTTTAGCTGCGACTAGCAGCTCTATAAGTGGCAATGTCTGTCTGTCTGTATGTCTGTCTGTCTGTCTGTCTCTGTCAGTCTGTCTGTCTGTTGGTCGGTTGGTCGGTCTGTCTGTCGGTCGGTCGGTCGGTCGGTCTGTCGGTCTGTCTGTGACCAACAAGTTTCAAAACTCAATAACTTTTGAAATACTTGATGGAATGACTTTATATTTGGCATGTAAGTGTATCTTATTGATGTCTAGCCACTGTTCAATGCATGTGTTGTTCCAAGTATTTTTCTTGGAGTTATGGCCCTTGATGAACTTAGAAATTTGTGAGATTGCACCCCCCCCCCCCCCCCCCCCCCCCCCCCCCCCCCCCCCCCCCCCCCGTCGCAGCTACGGCATTGATGTCGCAATTTTTATATCTGATATTTTACCAATGTTAATAAAATTGATAAATTTGTCCCGTCAGTGCTAAAAAGCTCTGCAATGCTTTAGCATTGCAAAGTCTTCTTGCACTCAAAGGACAAAATACACCACCACCCATGCTATTCTGTAGAGTATGAGGCCTAAAACATAAAACAAGCCAAGAACATGAACTTTTGATGGCAAAGAAATAATTAAAAAATAAAATAAAAAAACGCCCGTCCACATGCTATTTTACAAAAATAGCCTGAGAAACAGAAGATCTACTTTGTGGGGCCTGATGTTTTAAGACATTGTGTTGGAAAGGGCTCTTTTGAGAAATAATATTTCTTATGCTGCAAATTATCTCATTATTTTGCAGTTCATTTTGGATTTTCTTTCAAAAGTTGATGAGAATATGTTATAGGTCACACTCTTGCAAAGAGCATTTCAACCCTGCCAATCAGTATATCACATAACATTCCCCCAGCAAAACATAAAGATCCAGAATAATGTTTTATTATGCCCCCAAGAGGGCTATAGAGGAAGCAGCCCCATAGTCTCATGTCACATCACATTTAATAAACTGTGAGACCATTCCAAAGAGGTTGTCACATGATATGTCCTCGATGAAATTTACTCATTTTGTAAATTATGCGGGTTGCTGTGACTGAGTTGTTGGATAAATTAACATGGCGCATGCTGCTAGCAGATATTCTTTCCTGGAACAATAGATCTTTCGCCATTAAAATAAGTATCATTGGGCATTTTCAAATAAATATCCCCCCCCCCCCCCCCCCCCCCCAGTGGCTGCTTCAGCATGACTAGATTTGATAGAAAATATTTGTTATCCCTTTACCCGACGTATCAGCCAAAACCAGCCAGCGCTATTCACAAAAATCGCCAATTAATTTTCATTATTTTTTCATTTTTTGTCTCAAAAACATAGGTTATGACCTCTCTTTGGAACGAGCTCGTCCCAATGAGGGGTCATAACCTGTGTTTTTGAGACAAAAAATGAAAAAAATGAGTTATTCAAGAATGTTGTTTGCGAGTGTCATCTGCTTTTCATGTTAGGTAAAGGGTTAAATTACTCAGTGGGCTAAGAGTTACTAAAGGGGGCAGGGTATTGGTTAGACAATGATTAGCTAATTTGTGCTTTGAATGACTTGCCATTTACTGTATCCAAAATCTAGGAATCTTTTCCGAAGCTGCATTTTTAAAATGTGAATGTAGTGTTTTTGCATGGATTCCTAGGATAACTAATATCCAATCAAAAACACTGGATACCAGCTATATTATATGTGCAAGGAACATGATACACAATGTTATTAATCATCATTTTGAAATAAGGTGTCCCCCTGTCAGAGCCCTGGGATGTGCAATCAGAGCCCTGGAATGTGCAAGAGTGTTTGTTTACTGCAGTAAACATGTTCTGTTACACTTATAAAACTGGACCCAGTAACCAATGCCTGCAGTGGAAATCCTCTAATGTAGGCATAAACATAAACTACTGGCCCTGGCCTCCTGAGGGCGACGTGCGAGTCCATCTACTGTTCTATACCACCTTTTTGAGTAAATGTACGTATGCCTCAGGGAGATGAGTTAAGATGCAAGCTTCCTGTCAAATTCCTCCACTACTCAGCAATCTGATTACCATCAACCCTTTACCCAATGAATCGGCTACATCCACCCTCGTAATATGCAAATTCAGAGCAGAAAAAATACTATTTTAAAAAAATTTTCAACAAAACCATATCATATGACCCCTCTTTGGAACGTGCTCATTCCAAAGAGGGGTCACATGATATGGTTTTGTTGAATTGTTTTGAATTTAAAAAATGGTATTTAAAATAATAAATTTTGATATCATCTGCGTTGGGTAAAGGGTTAATTATATTATATTTTGAGCTATTGTTCTAGCACTCTCACTCTTCTGGTGGTCAATTCTGTAACATATAGCATATTCCTTCAAAAAATATTGTTAAAACTAATTTGGGCATTATAGGTATAAACAATTAGTTTGGCTTGACTTGATGTTATGTTATGGACATGATATAGCCATAATTGCTGAGGCATAGCACTGGAACGTTTGAGGAAATTCATATTGAAATAAATTGTTGTAAGATAATGATCGTATGAGACATCTTATTAAAATGAATCTTGGTTGTTTAATTATGTTGAACTATTCTAATTTGTTTTCATTTACAAGCTTTTTCATGAAGTTATACATGTACTAACGATTCAATACGAATTGTAGCTTTTTGTGCCATTTTGTTAGTGAGGTGAAGGAAAAATTCTTGACATGAAACAGGCCAATGCCGGAAAAAGTTCTCACGAAAAAAACCCGAAGGAAAAAAAACCCTCAAGAAAAAAACCCTACCAAAAAATGACGGGTAGGAAAAAAACCCTACCTTTTTTGAAGGTAATGGTGTAAAAATATACCTATAGGTAAAACAACAGAAAAGATCTTTCTACATATCAGAAATTTATTCCTTGCATATAGAATCAATGCATACATCACACATAAAGTAAATATATATGTTTTTTCACCTTAATTCCAACACAATGCATCACCTGATAAATGTGATTAAAATATAATCAAAATGTCTGTCCTTCGGAGAAAAATGTAGTATCTGAATAAAACAATACTGATATGGATGCATTTGGGATCAGGTCACTGACATGGTTCCAATGGCATCCATACATGGATGGTTGTAGGTAAGATATGCTGAACTTTTTTTAATATGTAGGAGTACTAACCCATTTCCCAGTATAGTACACAGAAAAATGGATCTTATTTGCATGATAAGATGTAAAACCAGAGAAGACCCGATAAAACCATACCAGTATGGTTTCTTTTGGAATCAGGTCAATGACCTGGTTCCAATGGCATCCATACTTGCATGGTTGTGGGTAACAAAAACATATACAATATATAAAAAAGTAGGTGTTTGTAACATAAAAATATACAATATTTAAATATTGTATATAAAAATATACAATATATAAAAAAAAGGTCGGGGTTTTTTCCTACTCTTGTCATTTTTGGTAGGGTTTTTTTCCTGAGGGTTTTTTTCCTTGAGGGTTTTTTTTCTGTGAGAGTTTTTTTACGGATACCGAAATTGGCTGATCTCCCATACATGAGATTGAAGTGTGTTTATCTATTTTAATCATGAAGGTTTATAAGCTCCATTTGGATGGGCCATGGTGGCTCTAGAAAAGATTTAAATACATTTCTTTTATGATCAGAGTTTGGTAAAAATTGTTTATTGAGAACATTCATTGTAATAAAAATTCTTCCAAACTCTCCTGGTTTCGTGCGTGATTGATTTTGTTTATAGATATGAGCTATGTAGTTTCATTGCTGAAGCTAAACTAACAGGACCACTTGTTCCCCATGAGAACCCTGGGAAGTGGAGCAGTTCTCTTGTTTACTGTGGTAAACAAGTTTTTCTCTACTAGTAAAATAGGACCCTGAACCAATGTCTGGGGTGGAACTGGAGAAGTGGACCAATGCTTGTTTACTGCAGTTAACAAATTCTGCTCTTCAGGTAAAATGAGACACAGAACCAATGCCTCAGATGGAAGTCTTCTAATGTGGGCAAAATAGGTATAAACAATTGGCTAAACTTGACTTCATCCCTATGTTGTGGTCATGAGATAGATAGGCAAAGATGCTGAAACTGACTTTGAACACCAGTAAATAATAATAAAAAAATGGTAATTTGTGGCCATCTTTGATTTTATTGTTAAAATCCTTTGGCACACCTTGCAACCTGCATCCCACAAATGCCGAACTTAAAATTTTGTAGGCTTGTTCAGAATGGAATCAACATTTTTGCGCTTTTGAATTTTGCCATATTTCTATGAAAATAGCCATTTTGAAGAGCATATTGGATTTTGTCCATTATTCAGTTGCATCTGCTTTGGCACACTGTACAGCCTGTGTCTCACTCCTGATCAGTACATAATTCCTCTTGCATGATCAGGGTGCCAACATGATGTGACCTATCAACCTTCATCAACAAACTTAAAAAAAAAGTATAACTAGTGATGGCCGTCTTTGATTATGCTGTTCAATATTATATATCATGCTGCAGCTCACATTCTCCGATCAATGTTTTTGAAACTTCATATGCTTGTTCATGATGACATCTAGTGAGCTATTGAAATTTTCAAAGTTTCACTTAAAAATTTCTGTTGTGGTGGTCATCTTGGGTTTTGCCTTTTATTCAATGGCAACTCATTTGGTACACTCATTGATCTCTATACAACTGGATTGATGGAACACTCAGTGAGCAGATATTGAAAAAGTGCTATCAATTGCTGCCATCTTTTGGGGTGGGGGTGGGTGTGTGTGTGTGAGTACAGTGATGTTGCTATAAATGAACAATGTTCACTAAATACACAGAACGACACACGCTCGTGTCATTCTGTGTTTATTACATGCCTTCACGTCTATAAAAGCAATTACAGTGGAGCACACTTAATTGGATATCTCTTAACTGAATAACCCTGTTAATTGAATATATTTTCCCAACACAAAACCATTTACCATACCTCAAGTACAAATTTGACCTGTTAACTCAGTATAGGTTATAGAGTAAACTCCTGTTAATTGAATAAAAATCTTGTAACCTGTCTAGAAATTACCCTGACTCTCCACTGTTTTCTTTTGCTTATAGGCCTATTTGGCCTCAGTACATCCAATACAGGCATTTAATCTATTATATCTCGTTTGACAGAGCTCATGGAGCTCTGCCAAACAAGATATAACAGAATAAATGCTAAGTTTATCTCTAGAATACAGGAAAGTGACACAATCCCTATTAATTGAATACTGTTAATTGAATAATTTTCATTGGTAAAATGGCTATTCAATTAACAGGGTTTCACGGAATTTGGACACTCAGCAGTTCATTTGACAGACAACACTATCAACAAAAAGAACACATTTTATCGACAACCAAATTTTCAAATTGTAATTGCTGTGCATGATTTGCAGAAAATTCAAGTGAAATTACGCTTTTATTTAAAAATAGTCTGTCAATGATTTCTGTTCTGCACATATGTGCCGAGTGGATTTTCATTTTCCGCATGGTTTAGTGTTGCTGTAGATGGGGATTTCATAGAACAGGTGTGTAATAAAAAAAATTCTCAAAAGGTTTTCAGTTTCCTGATGCCTTGCAATTGATCAAACTCTTTGCACAATTTCATTTCTTGAATGAGCTTTTTGAGTTATTCAAAGTTTTGAGTTTACCCAAACATATGCATGTTGGTGCACCTGTTCCTTTGCATTAAAAAGTTATCAAAGTCAGAATTAGTCCCTCAAGGGTTAACCCCTATTGCTCGTGTGGGATCACTTTGGCACCGAGTAATATAGCCTACAGCTTGTCAGAGATACACTTACCTTCAACGAATGCATACGCAGCCTGTGCTGAGTTACTAAATCGGAGACTCTTGACATTTATTTGCTCCTGCTTGTTGGTTCTCTATGGGTCCTCCGGATTCCTCCACCTGAATAAATGTCTGGTTTTGGCTGTTGAAAGTGTTGCTGAACACAAGTAAACAAAAAATAAACATTTAATTATTCATCAGAAAGTTGCATCTAAGTACTTAATTCTATGAACTGCACCTTAGAAGAAATCAGCGACACTTGTCTTTTTCAAATTTCTCGCTGGTTTTGTTTACATTGGCATGGCGGGGGTTCGAACCCACGCCGAGAGAGTTTCCTTCGGCACCAACTGCCTAGCGAAACTATACTGAACCACGCACACCACTCGGCCACCGACAGACCTCGCCATGCCAATGTGAAAAAAACAAACATCCAGTACAGCTGTTGAATAGTAGGCCAAACTGATTCCTATATACCTGTAAGTGCTGGTGGGAATAAGAAGAAAAACATGTTGCCCCTATATCCCGATAAATTTTGTCTTTTGATTGGTCAGAATGCCTTGGATAAATAGCCATGGCGAAGGGTGCACCCAATATCCAAGGTATATGAGAGCATGCAAAATCCAGGGTATAAGTGCACATGAAACATCCGCGGAGTATATGGTTTAAATAAAAGCTATCTGTGTTTGCTCGCCTGTGGATAAAAAAATGAACAAAAAAACTTGAAAATAGTCACAAATATCAATAGATTTTGAACTATTCGATCATATTTTGTTGTTATAAATTAAATAGTCAAGTAATTAAAATGAAACAACTTGAGAAAAATAAAATAAGAGCAAATAATTCATCCCCTGGGTACCAATGTGTTCTGTGTGTCAGTGGGCTACTAGAACACATTGGAACTCAGGGGACGATATGTCAACAAAATACTGTTTACGTAACGATGTAAGGGGTGTAACTCTATCTGTTGTCTTCTGAGTTTGTAAAAACAAAACAATGGCAGAGCATGAGAAAGACGTCCGCAAATTTATTTTCACTATGTGTTTCTATTGTGTTTCAAACTGGACAAAAAGTTATCCGCCGACAATCCGGGTAGTAAATCTCCATATACCATACATGTTGGTGGAGATAACTTATATTAACCCTTTACCTAACATGAAAAGCAGACAAAACATGGAAAAAATTCTTGAATAACTAATATTTTTCATTTCTTGTCTCAAAAACATAGATTATGACCCCTCATTGGAATGAACTTGACAAGCTCGTTCCAAAGAGGGGTCATAACTTATGCATTTGAGACATAAAAAAAGAAAAAATAATGAAAATTAATTAGCCATTTTTTTAGATTAGTGCTGGCCGGTATTGGCCGTTACGTTGGGTAAAAGGTTAAAAATGAGAAATCGTAAAAATGTTAAAACCTAATCAAAATACTCAGTACATGTGCAAAATCATGATGAGAAAAAATAGTATACTTTAATTTGTGCCAAATTATATTATTGTTTCCTTTTTCGTTTTTTATTTATGCATGTAAATTCAACATACAGTTATTTAGTTTTAGTTTTTGACTAAATAATCAATTTATTTATCGTTTTGTTGTGGTAACCACATTACACACGAATGAAACCTCAAAAGTTGAAAACAGCTTTGAAGCAATTACTATTGTGTACTTCTTATTTTACTTAGCATTGTTCAATCTCACCATGTTTACCACAGTAGAAGAATATTCTATTCTTTTCCTTTTTACTAAACCCCCCACAAAGTACAGCTGCCATGGACTGGTCATAATCCACGCATGGGCAGTGATAAAAACCATCACCAGCAAAACTTTAATTAATGAAGCACCGGTGCTTCATCAATTAAAATTTTGATGATTATTCCTATAATTAGTGTTTGGGATCCAATATTATTGCATCCGTGGAAATATTGCCCGCCTGTTGAAAGTGACCAGTCCACAGCGACTAAACTGTAGAAATTTTTCCTTGGAAAAGCATTTGTTTTTCTTTTTTCACATTTAACATACAAGTCCCCGTACATCCCTCAAATGGCCCCTTTTATATTGCTCTGTAAAAGTTGTCCCATGTGTATTCTCCATTGAGAACTTCACTTGAAGGATGCATTTATCTTGACAGTGTTTTTACATTTTAATTGGCTGCCTGTACAAGCAGCCAACAATAATGTAGAAAAACTGTTAAGTCATTTGCAGCGCTTTCCATGTATATACAGTAGGTATTAATGTAAAATTATTCTGAGAATGTAAGGGTTAAAAATTTTAAAATATGTAGTGCCAGTTGCCACATACCATGAATAAACATCATGAACCATTTACCTTACATATTTGCGATAACTGACCAGGTATGATCTAGGTATGTTTAACCCTTTACGTAACGCATTGCCGCATCCGCCTGCGTAATTTTCAAATTTAGTAAAAAAAAAAAAAAATTTAAGGTTTCAACAAAACCGTATCATATGACCCCCTCATTGGAACGAGCTCATTGAGCTCGTTCCAGTGAGGGATCATATATGGTTTTTGTTGATTTTTTTTTTTAATGTTGAAAAACAATAATTAAAATAATAAAATTTGTATATTCTGTGCTTTTGCTTAAAGGGTTAAGATTTTCTGTTGTGATGATTGATATGTTTGTAATGAGTTAAGTTTAGCCAGTACTTCCCATTTTTGTCTTGAATTAAATGTTTTTTTCACCATTGGTAGGACACATAGAGGATACCTTCTGTTATTGAGTAGGTAGCAGATTTATCATGTTGGTGACTACAAGAAAATATAAGTTTTCACATTTTCAAAAAGTTGTGAATGAAAACATGAATAAAACTTCCTTGCAGTCACAAATGAGATAATGCTGGTGGGATAGGAACACCTGCTCCCTCCCTCCCCCCAACCCCCAACATCTGACCCAGATTAAAATTAACATAAAAGGCCATCTGCGCCCCATCCCCCACATTCGTTTTTGTACCAAGGACACCTGCACCCCCCCCCCCCACACACACACCTTATTTTTTTTTACCTAGTACACCTGCCCCCCTGCTGTTTTTTTTTACCTAGGATACCTCCCCCCCTCCCCACCTCCTCAAGACTTAATATTTTCACTTCAAAGATAATACAGAATATGAAGCCTTTAACCCTTAATTCCTCAGATTAATTTTACGTAAATAAGTATTGTATATACATGTACACAGCAGCAGATAACTTAACATTGCTTCTACAGTATTGTTGGCTGTCTGTACAGGCAGCCAACAGTGATGTAAAAACACTGTCTAGATAAATGCAACCTACCAGTAGACTTCACAGGAAGAATACACTTGGGAAAACTTTTTCAGAGCAATATAAAATGGTCAGGGTGGTTTGTATGGGGACTTTAGGGTTAAGTTGTGGTATCTGTACTTCATAATGGAGCCCCAATATTGGATTCAAGTACTTGGCCGTGCAACAATTCCAAAAATTCTGAGCTTCGAAGAAGTGGTGACAAAGGATTGGAATTATCAGCTAGGAAAAATTCAAACAAAATTGTTCTTATGATTATTGTTAAAGTTATTTTAGCAAGTGGTCTGGCATTCAGCTTTCAAAAATGTTTTATTATTTCAATAGAAAAAAAAATATTTAGCCCTTGAGAAACCAACTTGGAACAGAAACCCAATGCTACAGTTTAACCCTTTACCTAACATGAAAAGCAGACGACACTTGGCAAAAAAATTCTTGAATAACTATTTTTTTTCATTTTTTGTCTCAAAAACATAGGTTATGACCCCTCGTTGGAACGAGCTCGACGAGCTCGTTCCAATGAGGGGTCATAACCTATGTTTTTGAGACAAAAAATGAAAAAATAATGAAAATTAATTGGCGATTTTTGAGAGTAGCGCTGGCCGGTTTTGGCCGTTACGTTGGGTAAAGGGTTAAAACATTTCGCATTATTTTCAAATTGATTGAATGCCAGAAAAAAGCCCTCACAGAAAAAAACCCTCAAGGGGGAGGGGGGGGGGGGGGGTACCCTCAAGGAAAAACCCTACCAAAAATGACGGGTAGGAAAAACCACTACCTTGTTTTAAGGTAATGGTATAAAAATATATCTATAGGTAAAACAATAGAAAAGATCTTTCCATATATCAGAAATTTATTCCTTGCATATAGAATCAAAATATACATATGCTGAACTTTGTTTTTAATATGTGGGAGCACTAAACCTGTAGCACAATCTAATATAATGCCTATATTATGATCAAAATTAAACCACTCAAATGTAGATGCATTGAGACCAAATCACCCATTTCATCTTGGCAATTTTCTTTCACCCGCTGCAAAAATGCTATGGCATCCAAAATGCCACACCAGTGTTTTATAGTGTCATTCTCCTTGTACAAGGTAACAAGACCCAGGTTCTGTATTTTTCTAAGAGTGGCTTGAGTTAGATAATAATAACAACCCTGTCTTCTTACCAAATGTCTTCATATGAGGATTGCTGTTTGTCCCTATTTAATGCATACACACGTTATGTTCAAAAGTTTATAACATAAAAATATACAGTATATAAAAAAGAGAGGGGTTTTTTCCTACCCCTGTCATTTTTGGTAGGGTTTTTTTTTAGGGTTTTTTTTCCTGAGGGTTTTTCCTTGAGGGTTTTTTCCATGAGGGTTTTTTTCTGGATATCAAATTGATTATGTCATCCAGTTTTTAGCTCAACTTTGACGAAGTAAAATTTGAGCTATTGTCATGGCCCGTCGTCCGTCTGTCCGTGCGTCCATCTGTCCGTACGTCAACAATTGGCTATGGCTCGGGCTAGAGGTCGTATTTATGAAACGATCTTTACGAAACTTCTTGGGTACCTTTGTTATGACCGTGGGACGAGAACGAGTGTTTTTGGGTGCGGTCCGAAATTCAAGATGGCTGCCAGCCGCCATTTTGTACCGATGATGCAGAAATCTGTTTTTTGTACAGAACTTCCATATGAAAGCTCTGATTTGAATAATTTTTTGTATGAATGTATAGTACCATGGGGTACATCACAAATAATACGGGTTTTTTTCTCGTGCGTAAATTGTGCAAATTAGACTAATTTTGATGTTTTTTGGTGTTAATTTCAGCACTGTAAGTGCAAATGCCAATACGGCTCGGGCTAGAGGCCGTATTTATGAACCAATCTTTACGAAACTTCTTGGGTACCTTTGGTATCACCGTGGGACGAGAACGAGTGTTTTTGGGTCCGGTCTGAAATTCAATATGGCCAATGGCAGCCATTTTGTACAAAATTAGGTGCAATCAGATTTTTGCACGGAACTTCGATATGAAAGCGCTGATTTGAATAATTTTTTGTGTGAATGTTTATTACCATGGGATACATCACATATAATACGGGTTTTTTTCTCGTGCAGAAATTATGCAAATTAGATGAACTTTGATATTTCAGTGCGACTTACAACATTAAGTACACATGTCAGTACGGCTCAGACTTGAGTCTGTATTTATGAACTGATCTTCACGAAATGTCTTGGGTACCTTTGTTATCACCTTGGGACGAGAACGAGTGTTTCTGGGTGTGGTCTAAAATTCAAGATGGCTGCCAGTGGCCATTTTGTACCGAAATTAGGTCTAATCAGTTTTTTGTACACAACTTCTATACAGCTCAGACTAGAGGCCATATTTATGAACCAATCTTTACGAACCTTGTTGGGTACCTTTGTTATCACCGTGGGATGAGAGCGAGTGTTTTTGGGTGTGGTCCGAAATTCAAGATGGCCACCAGCAGCCATTTTGTACCAAAATTAGTGCAATCAGTCTTTTGTACAGAACTTCTGTATGAAAGTTCTGATTTGAATAAATTTTTGTATGAATGTTTAGTTACATGGAATACATCACATATTCTAAGGGGTTTTTTTTCGTGCAGAAATTATGCAAATTAGATGAACTTTGACTTATTCAGTGCTACTTGCACAATGTGAGCACACATGTCAATACGGCTCAGGGTAGAGGCTGTATTTATGAACCGATCTTCACAAAACTTCTTGGGTACCTTTGTTATCACCTTGGGACGAGAATGAGTGTTTCTGGGTACGGTCCAAAATTCAAGATGGCTGCCAGTGGCCATTTTGTACCAAAATTAAGTCCAATCAGTTTTTTGTCACAAGTTCTATACAGCTCGTATTTATAAATTGATCTTCACAAAACTTCTTGGGTACCTTTGTTTTCACCTTGGGACAGGAACGAGTGTGTTTTGGGGTGCCTTTGTTATCACTGTGCTATGAGAACAAATATTTTGGGGTTCAGTCAGACCCATTCTGGGACTCAAAGTTTTCTTTTCTAGTTTAGCATCTGGCTGTCACCCACCTTTACAATACTTTACCTATACATTTGTTACAGGCAACGGTCAGTATTTATGTACAGACCATTACAATACTTTATATGTACCTTTGTTATCAGGTCATTACCTAGATGTTTGTCATTGCTGTGTCACATACTATACATGTGCATGTCTTTGTCTTGACAAGTTGAGCTACAGTGTCATTGACACTTTCATTGTTCTTAGAATGGACACCCAATTTGCTATTACATAAGTTGAACAATGCATAAGGTTGTATAAATTTGTTAAATGCGTTACCTTTTTCTTTAGATCTATCTTGTTAATAGTTTTGAGTTATTGCTGCTGATTTGGCAGAAGTTTATTGTGATATAATATGTTGCATAGCAGGGTAGCATTACTAAATATACCCTCTGTGAATCTTGATCTGAATCAAGGTCTCAAGCCTAAACAGAAAGGGGTACCCAGAGGATAAATTGGGGAATTCTAGATAACACCGCCCAAATTCACCCTTTGGGAACCTCATTCTGCAAATGACAGATTGCTTAATTCCAGGCTGGAATGTGCATATAGTGTCAGCTTGCGGGGATGAAAATTGTCGTAATTATTATGGCAATCATCTCTTTGCAATCCATTTATCATTGGTCATGAATTTTTACATTTTCTCATAAAACATCAACAGTTTTCAAGAAAATACCACATTATATCTTCAGTTCAAGGAAGATCACTCCATCAGATCCTGAGGCGGAATGAAGCTAAGCAAGTCCATGCCAATATACTGTAACATGCCACCAACATGACTGTTTTGGGAAAACATTGCAAACCAAAAAAGTGGATTGGTCTTTTTGCATGTGCTTTAACTCTTTAGCTAATGAATTGGCCACATCCGCCTGTGTAATATACAAATTAACCCTTAAACCTCTGCACTCTGAGGTCAATAAACAAAAATTTCTAGAAGCAAAATTTTCCAGTAATGCAACTAGGAATTTAACCAATTCAATCTTGTTTGACAGCAAGCCAGAAAATTAGCAGACTGTCATCTCGCAAAATGAGGTCCCTAGAGGGTGAATTTAGAGATGCTACCCTGCACAACAGGGTAGCATCACTAAATTTACCCTCTGTGAACCTCAATCTGAAGAATGGTCTCAAAACTAAACAGAAAGAGGTACCCAGTGGCTAAATTTTCCCACTGTATGGGGCCCTCATTCTGTAAATGTCATACTGCCTATTTTCAGGCCTGTTTGACAGAGCTCAATGGTCTCTGTCAAACCAGATTAAATTGGTTACTTTCGTGTTGCATTATGGGAAAAAATTTCATATTGAAATTTTTATACTTCGACATCACTGTGCAGAGGGTTAAAGGCCTGTTTCCAACTTTAAGATCTCAGAACAGGTACCCTTAGCATGCCATCATGAGTAGGTCCTGCTGACAATAAACAAATTACATAGGAGTGGTTTCCAGTCATGTCTTGGCTTCCTGTTAAGGCTTTAGTAGAAATCGCTGTTAAGCCACTGGATGTGTACAGGCTGTGGTCAGGTGTGAATTCAGGACAATCATCCAGACCTTTAAGCATTAAGCAGCTGAAAAGAAAAGTTTCTCAAACAATATCAACAAAACCAAATATCAGATGACCTCCTCATTGGAATGAGTTTATCTATCATATGACATGGTTGTGTTGAAAATTTTCGAGAACATAAAAAAAAAAATTAAGTTTGATATCGTCTGCATTAAGTGAAGGGTTAACCTGTTGCCTGACACAAATATTAGATGACGTGCAAAAATAATTCTTGAACAACCAAACATTTCAATTTTTTGCCTCAAGAGCATATCGTATGATCACTCATTGGAACAAGCTCATTGAGGGACCATAAGCTATGTCTTCGAGGTAAAAATTGTAAAATTTGAAGGGCCAATTTTGT
The DNA here is from genome assembly GCA_031216915.1 of Pictodentalium vernedei. NCBI lineage: Eukaryota > Metazoa > Mollusca > Scaphopoda > Dentaliida > Dentaliidae > Pictodentalium > Pictodentalium vernedei. Next base: position 590,238,360 of record CM062295.1, on the reverse strand, counting down.
GAGTAGCACTGACCAGTTTTGATATAATGTTAGATAAAGACATAAATTTGGATTTGGTTCATAAAGATTTGTACCGTCAGAAGTTATTGGTAATTGTCTTAAAATTCAATTGCCAAAAATCTTGAATGTTGGCACCTTCCTTGATAATGAGATATCAGACAATCAGAGGAGATTCATTTCAGAACTATTCATCTCGCTTGCGCGATGAATATTCCTGGAATGTGTCTCTTGTGCCCAGTAGAATAAGATTTATACATTAGGTTGCAGATTTTTGTTGTTTTTTTTTTCAGTCAATATTTTAAAAATAATTTGACTTGGTATGGCGAGGGTCAGCCCTTTTTGTTTATAACTAAGTTGTTTCTGGATGGATTTTGATATGTGATATGTGACTTGATATGCATGTTCAACACCCTATGACGTGAAATAGGGCATGTCAATGCCTTTTTGCAAGAGTTATGGCCCTTTGTTAAAATCAAGTAGTTTTAAATTGATAGCGTGATAACTTCAACAAACGTCAACCGATTTGACTGATACTTGGCTCATGGGTTTCAAGGAACAATGTCTTGATCTAGTTCAAAAATGGGTTTGGGCCGATGTACGGCAACAGAATTATTGGGCTGACTTGGTATTTTTTGCAAATTTTGTGCTCGATAGCGATAACTTGAACAAACGTCAACCGATCCAATTCATTTTCGTTATGTGGCTTTACAGGAACATTTTCTTGATCAAGTTCAAAAATGAGCTCGGTCCGATATATACGGCAGCAGAATTATTGGGCTGACTTTGTCATTTTTTGCAAATTTTGTGCTTGATAGCACCACAACTTGAATAAATGTTTACCAATTTGATTCTTTTTTTTATTATATGGGTTTCCAGGAAAATTAACTCGATCGAGTTCGAAAATTGGCTCGGTTGGATAAGCAGCATTATTGGGCTGCCTTAACCATTTTACCGAGTTACTCTGATGCCTTATTTAGTTCATATCCACCATTGTGTTAGCCACGAAAACTCAACCTCCATCAGTGATGCAAACCCTTGCAGTTTTTTTAGTGGGGTTTAATAACACTTTCAACAACCAGTCACCCTATGTCAGACAGTTTTATGGGTGGAAGAAGTCGGAGTACCCAGAACCATTGAGCAGTGGCAAGCAACTGTCAAAATCCCCAATGTACTCATTCCGTACAAGCAGGGTTAGAATTAGTTCAAGACAAGTGCTCCATTGACATGTAGTATGCCTTAGCACACAGCGACACTGTGCCCCCATTAGGTTGTGTATATAATCGTGATAATGATATTTAAATTGGAAATATTGAATGAAAGTTTTCTCAGGTAATATGTTTATGTAACTTATCTTCATCTCTCAGGGAGTATTGTGGCTCAGTGATTAGTGCATTGAACTTCTTCAAACCGAAAGGTCCACATTTCGATCCTGACCCATGGTAACTATTATGTCCTTTGGCAAGGCACTTAATCCCAATTTCCCATGTTGTGGCACAGTGGTACTGTTTACTAAAGCATACTGCACATTGATGGTGCACCAGCCTTCAACCAGTGCTAACCATGCTTGTGTGGAGTTGGTATGTTGGTGAGTCTGACAGTTGCTTGATGTCTTTCCAGATACTCTGGTTTCCTCCACCTATAAAACTGCCCGATCAGGCCTGAAAATAAGCAGTCTGACATTTGTAGAATGAGAATTTGATGATGCTATCCCATAGAGTGGGCCAATTTATCCTCTGGGTACCTCTTTCTGTTTAGTTTTGATAACCTGATTCATATTGAGGTTCCCAGAGGGTAAATTTAGTTGTGCCCGATATGAGATGACCCTACCTGTCGAAAGTTAAAACCCCAACAAGTAAATAAATGTGTATCTCTGTGAGGCAGCACCTATGTTTTGACCCAGAACAGTTTTAAAAATCCTGGAATTTCTCATCTCGGGCTCCTTGAAAATACACTGGGAAGGATCTGGAATCTCCATAAACTAATCACCTTTCCTGTGTGCAGAAGCCATGACCACTGGAAACAGTATTTCAGAAATTAAAATGTCGCAAAATCAAGACTGAATTGAGAGAAAAAATGAAAATAGCATTGTAAATGCAATGTTTTTGTTTTCTGTTTTGGCAGGAGGTTCAACGGTATTGTGGGCAAATAAGTTGCAATCCATTAAAAAATCCTTCCGTTTTATCAGTTGAAGTCAAGTGGAAGTTAACTCTTAAAGGTCAGGAGATTTTTAAGCATTTATTCTACACCTTGACAGAATACACCGGTTGCTTTACAGTTGGTTCTAGACAAGTTTTGGCTGTCTATATAGGCAGAAAGAAATGCCATTAGAATATAACATTCAGGTTTACTGAGATACTTCTTGGTGGGGCACCTGTTCAATTGAAGCAAAAAGTCGGAATTGGGCCTTTAAGAGTTAAAATGTTTCACTGCTAATGTAGTTGCAGCTGATGCTGATAGCTATTTCAGTTCCAAAGACGATGTAAGTATAAACTCAGACCAAAATTTGAAAAATTCATCGCATGTTGATTCAAATGAGTAAAAACAGGTAGAGCAACTTTACGAAGTTGATAGTTTATTCACAAATGATACCTAAAAGTGAAGGTGGAGATGGCATGATGATTTGGACTTCATTCTTCTGTGTAAAAATTAAGAGTAGTAAATTCCCAGAACACCATTTAGTAACAGTGAAAATTAATGTAACAGGGTGATTTATATTAGTTTGTAATCATATTATAATAATATTGATATGTTAAAACTTTGTATCTTTTTCATTATTAGGCCAGTTTTAATATCAACCCACTTTAGAAGCTACATGTGATGTGATCAGTAGGATAAAATGAAAATCACTTCTTTTTGACTTGAAGTTTGGACATAGTTTAACCCATTATCCAACCAAATGACCTAATCCCCAAAATCATAATACATACTTCATGTGAGGGAGCTTGACTAATCACTTGCATTCTGCTGTCCATCGTGACCTTTGCATTATCAACTTCTCTTTAAAAACTGCTGGACCAAATTGAAGGAAATTTGGTATGCAAGTTCCTCATATGCCGGTTCCAGTTTGTTCAAATAAAATTGATACGCCCATGGTGGGCACCACAAGGGGCATAACCCAATTAGCATTTGGTGGAATCAAAATTTAATTTGTTACAAAAAATCATCTTCTTTGGATCCAATAGGCAGAATAATTTGATATTTGTTAAACAGTATTTCTGTGACTGATATATTAAAGTTTTCCAAGGTGTTACATTCAACAATTTTGGTTGGGTGTGGAGGAGGGTGGGGGTGAGGTCTCACCAGAAGGATTTGAAATTAAATGCAATGGAGAATTTGCCCATGAGGGTTGGGGCAGATTGTTGTAAATGCCGTCAGATGTATATGTGGATGGATACAGTTAACGTTTCTTCAAATATGGGCCACTAGTTTGCATGAGGCCCTTCTGGATGGTGTGGGCTTTATTATGTGAAATTTATTTTTTTGCTTCAAAATGAGTTTTGCAGGATTTAGATTGGTTTTATGCTAAAAAAAATGTTGACCCAGTTTGGGTGGGGGTGATATTTGATCGATTGGATGATATTCTCACCCAAACTGGCTCTCTACCCAAGACAGTTGGGTGAAAACGTTTGGTTTTTCTGCATGAAATCCTTCAAAACTCATTTAAAAGCAGAAAAAAAAAAAAATCACCCAGTGGACTGCAGGGTTTGTTGCCTTTTTCAGATTTACTTCATATCTGAGCATTTAAATCGCCAGATATGAACAACAGTTATAAATAATTAAATGATGTCATTGCTCTGTTGTGTTAACTTGTCATAGAGGCTGAATGTGACCTTAAAATCCTTCTTTAAACAACTTTCTCAGGTGAGTGACTCAGTTCCCCTGGGGTCTCTTGTTTCTCCAAAGCATAGCTTACGCCCCTTCGTTGGAACAAGCCTGTGGATCTTGTTCCATTGAGGGGTCATATGCTATGTTTTTGAGCCAAAAAATGAAATTTTTTTGTTTTTGCAAGTGTCGCCTTCTAGTGGGTAAAGGATTAACCCTTTACCAACAGTGACCTGAAGAAAACGTCCAATAATTTTTCATAAAAAACTCCACAAGTTTACGTTGTTTTTGTTTTCAGAATAATGCTGATGACCATGGATTGGACTGGGCTCATTGACCTCATTTCAGTGAAGGTCATAAGCTGTTATGGAAGCAAAAATTTGAACATTAATAAGATTTAAATAGCATTTTTCGTGTCTTGTGCTGAGCAGATGTAGTGAATTCATTACACAAAGCACAGGTCATTGATAGCACTTAAAAGTGGTTGAATTTCAAACTGAAATGCCAGGCCCTTAACTGGTTGAGTGCTAGAAGCCACTATCAGGGCTTTCCAAAAAAATGAGGGTACCAGAGAAAAAACCAATGTTTTCTTTTCTAATGTTTCCTATTCAGTCAAACCCAAATAATATTTTGTTTATATGAATTTGTTCCCCAATTGCCCATGGGGGGGGGGGGAGCATGGTGGCATTGTGTACTAAGGCATACTGCACGTTGATGGGGCACTTGTCGTTGACCATTGCTAACCCTGCTTGCGTGGAGTTGGTATGTTGGGGAGCTTACAGTTGCTTGTTGGTTCTCTCTGGGTACTCCAGCTTCCTCCATCCGTAAAATTGTCGTGGTCATGATTAGCCATTTTGCAGAAATATGTGACCTTAAACACCAATAAATAATATAACTAAATAATAATATGAATTTGTTCATGACAAATTGCTTGAAAGTGCCTGTAGGCACTCTTCAATAATTCGTAATAGAAAAATTTTGAATAACGAGTTCAGACCACAAAAAATGATCTAGTCCTCAACCAATTAAAAGTCCTTCAAAATTAGAATTTCTTCGAATATGTCATGGAAACTCTTTTAAAAGTATCTTTATGCAATGTGGGCTCTCTTTGCTACATAGGTGTGCTATTAAGCTGTGATATTCGTATATGTTTTCATTGAACGTGATTAGCTTTTTTTACCACTAAAATCATGTCTGCACACCACTGATCTTTATACAACTGGATTGCTGAAACATCAGCAAAAAACATTACCACCTGAACTGCCCCCTCCCCCTCCCCCCCCCCCCCCCCCCCCAAGATGGCATCAAGTCAATCAAGATGCTAACTACTTCCAACAGCTCTCACTTCATCAAACTTCATCCCCCTGGGAACCTGGGAAAGTGAAGCAGTGTTTCTTAACTGTGGTAAACAAGCTCTGCTTTACTGGTAAAATAGCACCCAGTCACTAATGCTTGGGATGGAAGTCCCCAAAAATGGGCAACATGGGTATGAATGATTGATGAAACTTGACTTGATCTCCATGTTGCGGTCACAATTAGCCATTGTGCATACATATGTGCTGACACATGCAGCCTTAACTAGCCGAGTGCTTAACCCTTTACACAGCATAATGGCCAAAACCAGCCAGTGCTATTCACAAAAATCGCCAATTAATTTTCCATTATTTTTTTCCTTTTTTTGTCTCAAAAACATAGGTTATCAACCCTCTTTGGAACGATCTTATCGAGCCCATTCCAATGAGGGTTCATAACCTATATTTTAGAGACAAAAAATAAAAAAATTAGTTTTGGGTAGTTTTGTTTGCAATTGTCGTCTGCTTTTCATGTTAGTAGGTAAAGGGTTAATTATTCTAAAAGGGTGATTTATAACAAGAGTATTTATTTCCAATGACATCATGTTCTCAGTAAAGGGAGCCACAGTTTAGCAATATTTTGTTTATAAATAATTGTTTTGTTACAATTTATTGGAGAGTACCAATAGGCACTCTCCCATAAATTGTAATAAAATAATTTTATATAAACATGTTTGGTTATACCGCATAGCAAACGACATGATAATGCATGCACTGTAAAACCACTAAAATGACTTTCAGCACTTTTCAACAGTCTTGTTAGTGGCTTTTTGCACTCAACTTAAATACCAATAAATAAATACAGTGGAACCCTATTAATTGAATAGCCACTTTGCCAACGATAATTAGCAGGAGTATTGAATTACCAGGGATTGTGTCACTTTCCTGTATTCTAGAGATAAACTTACCATTTTTTCTATTATTTCTTGTTTGACAGAGCTCTGTCAGACAAGAGATAATAGATGAAATGCCTGTGTTGGATGTTCTGAGGCCAAATAGGTCTATAAACAAAGAAAAACTGGAGAGTCAGGTTAGTTTCTTGACAGGTTACAAGATTTTTTATTCAATTAACAGGAGTTTACTCTAGAACCTATATTCAATTAACAGGTCAAATTTGTACTGGAAGAATGGTAAATGGTTTTGTGTTGAGAAATTATATTCAATTAACAGGGTTCGTCAGTTAAGAGATATCCAATTAAGTGGGCTCCACTGTAATCAAACATCATGGCGTTTACCTTGCTTGAAAATTAATAACAATATAATTGAGGCACTGGGTTAATGTAGGCCTCCACATTAGAGGACTGCAACAAATCAGCGGAAGGCCAAAGATTTATTATTATTATATCAACTTTCCAACATTGGCACTTGTTTTTTGTCAACAATAACTAAAATATGTTGTACATATCCAATTTGCATTGCTATGAAAAAATGACCAACACATCAACATATTAAATTTTCGCAGACATCAAAGTATACTACTTGATAAAAAGTGATCAGAAATTGCGAGGCATCTGGGAAACTAAAAGCCTCTGAGAATTTTGTTGTTGAGTATTGTATATTTATAACAACCCCCCCCCCCCCCCACACACACACCCCATGAAGGTGAGACTTTTCTATATGTGAGCAATGAGCTTTCAAACAATCCAGTTATACAGAGGTCAGAGCTGCACCTGCCTACACTAGATAATGATCCTTGGGAATCTCTCTCGGGGCCAACTGAGGTGCAGATAGTTTTGATTCTCAGATAATTTTTTTTTCAATTTTCAAATCTCTTGAGGGAGGGAGAATTTTATTTATATTTTTTATTACGTCGGGACTATTCGGGACTATTAATTACAAGAGCACATCCATGGCAATTCAGCCCTGGGTGTCCTATGTTATAGATAGTTCAGCGATCTGTATGTAGGGAGCGTGGTGGCTCAGTGGTAGACTGTTGGACTTCTATGCTAGAGCTCCCAAGTTTGATCCCCTCTAGGACAACTCGTGTTGTGTCCTTGGGCAAGGCACTTTATCCCGGTTGCCTACATGGGGGCACAATAACGTCGTGTACTCAGGCATACTGCACATCGATGGTGCATGTCTTTAGCCGCTGTAACCCTGCTTGAGTGGAGCTTGAACAGAGTTAGAATGTTGAGGAGCTGACAATTGCTCGTCGATGCTCGGTTCTCTCCACACGTAAAACTGTCACGGTCATGCGTAGCCATTGTGCATAAGTATGTGACCTTAAACCAATAAAATAATGAATCTGAATGTAATGGCTACCCCTGTTGTGTTCCACTTTCCTAATGTTATATAGAGATGCATTTTTTAGCTCAACTTTGGCGAAGCCAAATTTGAGCTTTTGTCATGGCCCGTCGTCCGTCTGTCCATACGTCAACAATTGGATACGGCTCGGGCTAGAGGCCGTATTTATGAACCGATCTTTACGAAACTTCTTGGGTACCTTTGTTATGACCGTGGGACGAGAACGAGTGTTTTTGGGTGCGGTCCGAAATTCAAGATGGCTGCCAGCCGCCATTTTGTACCGACGATGCAGAAATCTGTTTTTTGTACAGAACTTCCATATGAAAGCTCTGATTTGAATAATTTTCTGTATGAATGTTTAGTACCATGGGATACATCACATATAATACGGGTTTTTTTCTCGTGTGTAAATTGTGCAAATTAGACTAATTTTGATGTTTTTTGGGGTTACTTTCAGCACTGTAAGTGCAAATGCCAATACGGCTCGGGCTAGAGGCCGTATTTATGAACCGATCTTTACGAAACTTCTTGGGTACCTTTGGTATCACCGTGGGACGAGAACGAGTGTTTTGGGGTCCGGTCCGAAATTCAAGACGGCCGATGGCAGCCATTTTGTACAAAATTAGGTGCAATCAGATTTTTGCACAGAACTTCCATATGAAAGCACTCATTTGAATAATTTTTTGTGTGAATGTTTAGTACCATGGGATACATCACATATAATACAGGTTTTTTTCTCGTGCAGAAATTATGCAAATTAGATGAACTTTGAATTTTTCAGTTCGACTTACACACAGTTAGTACACATGTCAATATGGCTCAGACTAGAGTCTGTATTTATGAACTGATCTTCACGAAATGACTTGGGTACCTTTCTTATCACCTTGGGACGAGAACGAGTGTTTCTGGGTGCGGTCTAAAATTCAAGATGGCTGCCAGTGGCCATTTTGTACCGAAATTAGGTCCAATCAGTTTTTTGTACACAACTTCTATACAGCTCAGACTAGAGGCCATATTTATGAACCAATCTTTACGAAACTTCTTGGGTACCTTTGTCATCACCGTGGGATGAGAGCGAGTGTTTTTGGGTGTGGTCCAAAGTTCAAGATGGCCACCAGCAGCCATTTTCTACCAAAATTAGTGCAATCAGTCTTTTGTACAGAACTTTTGTATGAAAGTTCTGATTTGAATAAATTTTTGTATGAATGTTTAGTAACATGGAATACATCACATATTGTAAGGGGTTTTTTTTCGTGCAGAAATTATGCAAATTAGATGAACTTTGATTTATTCATTGCTACTTACACAATGTAAGCACACATGTCAATACGGCTCAGGGTAGAGGCTGTATTTATGAACCGATCTTCACAAAACTTCTTGGGTACCTTTGTTATCACCTTGGGATGAGAATGAGTGTTTCTGGGTACGGTCCAAAATTCAAGATGGCTGCCAGTGGCCATTTTGTACCGAAATTAGGTCCAATCAGTTTTTTGTCACAAGTTCTATACAGCTCGTATTTATGAACTGATCTTTACAAAACTTCTTGGGTACTTTTGTCTTCACCTTGGGACAGGAACGAGTGTGTTTTGGGGTGCCTTTGTTATCACTGTGCTATGAGAACAAATATTTTGGGGTTCAGTCAGACCCACTCTGGGACTCAAAGATTTTTTTCTAGTTTAGCATCTGACTCACCCACCTTTACAATACTTTACCTATACATTTGTTACAGGCAACGGTCAGTATTTATGTACAGACCGTTACAATACTTTATGTGTACCTTTGTTATCAGGTCATTACCTAGATGTTTGTCATTGCTGTGTCACATACTATACATCTACATGTCTTTGTCTTGACAAGTTGAGCTACAGTGTCATTGACACTTTCATTTCGAAATTAAAATGCAAACGAGATGTATAATATTTTGAACTGAGGTTGAACTGACAAAACATCACGAATGAGGATGTCATTCAATGCATGTATACTCAATGGTTAGAAATATACCCCAAACAGTGACATTTTCACTTGGAGGCTTTTATACAAATACGCATGTTTTTGCTTCATTCAGTTCGACAACTTCATATTTTCAGAAATTGTGGAATTTTTTATTCAAACTTTTCAACAAATGTCAATTCCACTGTATCTGCTGTTTGTTCATGGTTATTTTACAAGATAAACTATTATTGAAACTGACTCCCCTGTCCATATCTCCCCAGTACATATATTCACATTTCTTAGCTCTAGATCCTGTTGAAATCGATCCAGGAATTTGGGACTTGACGCGATTATATTTCCTATTTTTGAGGCACAACCAACAGTGATATTTGAGAAATACCAACAAAATGTACCATTGCACACAGAAAAGAAGCAATGCAGCAGACTCTGAGAATCAAAAGCAATTTTTATTTTGGCCTTAGAATTTTTGTGAACTCCCTGCACAGTGATGTCAAAATACCAAAATTTCAATTGCAATTTTTTACCATTATGCAACTACGAATTTCTGGGAATTAACCCTTTACCTAACGAATCGCCCATCCACATAATCTGCAAATTGAGCCGTTGAAAAAAATGAATTTTTCAAAATATTTCAACAAAACCATATCATGTGACCCCTCATTGGAATGGGCTCATCAAGCTCGTTCCAGTGATGGTTCACATATGGGTTTGTGGAATTTTTTTGGAAAAATTAAAAAAAGATAGTATTTAAAGTAATAAATTTTGTGTTGGGTAAAGGGTTAAACCAATTCAGTTTTATTCGACTGAACTCGTTCACTGAATAAGACCCTTTCTATTACATAGAGAGACTTTGGGTTCATGTTAAAATTGGTCCAGGCACCAGCATTAAGCAATACATACACTAGTCATTTCAACATATAATTTATTAACAAATGGCTTATTTTTTATGTTGATTACTTATGCAATAAAGAAAAAAAAAAAAAAAATTCCTATTCTTGTTTTCTTTGTTTATAATTCATAGTATATATTTACCCAAATCAAGTTGTGTACTAGCAGAAAAAAGAAACCCAAGTTTTTTTTCTGTGGTTAATATTTCAAATATGTTTTTCCTGATCAAAATCAATAGCAGGTGTGCCCACCCCGGGCTACAGTCTCTGCTCTAACTCTCCTTACCATTGACCCCATCAAGTTGACTATGGTCCTTTGTGGGATGTTATTCCCCTCCCGAAGAAGGGCCTGCATGAGCTGAGCGACGTTGTTTGGGACATTAACACACTTCCGGACTCTCCTGTCCAGCTTGATTCGGATTAAATTTTCAACAATTCCATTAGCACACACCCTACAGGCTGAATCTCTCACCCACTCTTTTTTTCAAATTTCATATGAAGCTTTGGTGTGTTGTCTGGATGTGAGCTATTGAATTATTAAAAATTTTGTTGAAAAACATGGCTGCCAGCAGCCATCTTGGATTTCAAGGTAAATTGTCCAACAATTCCTTTAGCACATGCTACAGTCCATGGCTCTCACCTGATCAGTCCAAAATTTCATATGTGGCTTTGGGGCAATGTCCAGATGTGTGCTATCTAATTTTTCTAAATTTCATTGAAAAACATGGCCGCCAGTGGCCATCTTAGATTTGGCATATAAATTGTCAAGAATTCTATTAGCACACCCTACTGGCTGCATTTCTCACCTGATCATTTTCAAATTTCCTATGTAGCTTTGGTTTGATGTCTAGATGGGAGATATCGAATGTTACGGAGTTTTTAGCTCACCTGACTTTCAGTCAGGAGAGCTATAGTGATCACTCACCGTCCGTCGTCGTCCGTGAACATAGTGTTTGTGTCTTCTCCTCCCAAACCGCTGAACCAATTTAATTGATATTTGAGATAATAGTTTGTTATGACATCGCAATTTGATTTTGTTCAAATCAAGTTGCCTCGCCCGTGGGTAGGGCCACACCCAAAAAGTGTGCTGAAATCTTAAAAAATCTTCTTCTCATGAACCAACAGTAGCAGAGACTTGATATTTGGTGTGCAGCTTCCTTTTGAGGTGTAGACTCAGATTTGTTCAAGAGAAGTTTGTGGGACTATACTTGGCGTCGTTATGGGAGGGGCAAAATTTTTGGCCCCGCCCAAAATTTCTATTTTCCGAACCGAGAGGCTGATTTGAACCAAATTTTATATGAGGGCTTATTGGGTCGTAAGTACCTAATTTATGCTGATTTTTTTTTTTCGTAGCCCCATGGGAACCGCAGGAGCTAAAAATAGAACAAAAATTAAAACGCCCATATCTCCAAAACTGCACGGCACCGAGAATTTTTATTTGGTGTGAAGCTTCCTTAGGACCAACAGAAAGAATTGGTAAAAAAAAATTGCCATCAGTTTTATCATAGGGTACAGTTTCGGGACTTTGAAAAAGTGCTGAGTCAACACTTTTTAACACTGTAGGCAATTGGAAAAACATTAAAAAATCTTCTTCTCCTGATCCAGCAGGCAGAATCTTTTGATATTTGGTATGCAACATTGTAGGGTGGATCTGATTCAAGTTTGTTCAAATTGGCCTCCTGGGTTCATATTTGGGCTCAGTATAGAAGCCCGATTTCGAACTTGGTGCATTTCAGGCAAATTTCTTAAAAAATCTTCTCCAGATCCAGCAGGCAGAATCTTTTGATATTTGGTATGCAACATTGTGGGGTGGATCTGATTCAAATTTGTTCAAATCGGCCCCCTGGGTTTATATTTGGGTTCAGTATAGGAGCCCAAATTTGAACTTACTGCATTTCAGGCAAATTTCTTTGAAAATCTTCTCCAGATCCAGCAGGCAGAATCTTTTGATATTTGGTATGCAATATTGTGGGGTGGATCTGATTCAAGTGTGTTCAAATCGGCCCCTTGGGTTTATATTTGGGCTCAGTATAGGAGCCCAAATTTGAACTTAGTGCATTTCAGGCAAATTTCTTTGAAAATCTTCTTCTCAAGATCCAGCAGGCAGAATCTTTTGATATTGGGTATGCAACATTGTGGGGTGGATCTGATTCAAGTTTGTTCAAATCGGCTCCCTAGATTCATATTTGGGCTCACTATAGAAGCTCGAATTCGAACTTAGTGCATTTCAGGCAAATTTCTTCAAATATCTTCTTCTCCAGATCCTGCAGGCAGAATCTTTTGATATTTGGTATGCAACATCGTGGGGTGGATCTGATTCAAGTTTGTTCAAATCGGCCACCTGGATTCATATTTGGGCTCACTATAGAAGCCCAAATTCGAACTTAGTGCATTTTAGGCAAATTTCTTCAAAAATCTTCTCCAGATCCAGCAGGCAGAATCTTTTGATATTTGGTATGCAACATTGTGAGGTGGATCTGATTCAAATTTGTTCAAATCGGCCCCTTGGGTTTATATTTGGGCTCAGTATAGGAGCCCAAATTCGAACTTAGTGCATTTCAGGCAAATTTCTTTGAAAATCTTCTTCTCAAGATCCAGCAGGCAGAATCTTTTGATATTTGGTATGCAACATTGTGGGGTGGATCTGATTCAAGTTTGTTCAAATTGGCTCCCTGGGTTTATATTTGGGCTCAGTATAGGAGCCCAAATTTGAACTTAATGCATTTCAGGCAAATTTCTTAAAAAATCTTCTTCTCCAGATCCAGCAGGCAGAATCTTTTGATATTTGGTATGCAACATTGTGGGGTGGATCTGATTCAATTTTGTTCAAATCGGCTCCCTAGATTGATATTTGGGCTCACTATAGAAGCTCGAATTCGAACTTAGTGCATTTCAGGCAAATTTCTTTGAAAATCTTCTTCTCAAGATCCTGCAGGCAGAATCTTTTGATATTGGGTATGCAACATTGTGGGGTGGATCTGATCCAAGTTTGTTCAAATCGGCAACCTGGATTCATATTTGGGCTCACTATAGAAGCCCAAATTCAAACTTAGTGCATTTCAGGCAAATTTCTTCAAAAATCTTCTCCAGATCCAGCAGGCAGAATCTTGTGATATTTGGTATGCAACATTGTGGGGTGGATCTGATTCAAGTTTGTTCAAATTGGCCCCCTGGGTTTATATTTGGGCTCAGTATAGGAGCCCAAATTTGAACTTAGTGCATTTCAGGCAAATTTCTTTGAAAATCTTCTTCTCAAGATCCAGCAGGCAGAATCTTTTGATATTGGGTATGCGCCATGCTTAGGGGGGTGAGATTCAATTTTGTTCAAGCCAAGTCCCTGGGTTCATATTTGGGCTCACTGTGGGAGCCTAAATTATAACTTAGTTCAAAATGAGGAACTTTCTTTAAAAATTTTCTTTAGATCCAGTAGTCGGAATGTTTTGATATTTGGTATGCAGCATCCTTAGGGGGGTGAGATTCAAGTTTGTTCAAGCCATGTCCCTAGGTCCATATTTGGGCTCACTGTGGGAGCTTGAATTGTAACTTTGTTCGAAATGAGGAATTTTCTTAAAAAATCTTCTTCTTCAGATCCAGCAGTCGGAATGGTTTGATATGTGGTGAGTAGCATCCTGGGGGGGGGGGGGGGGGGGGGGGGGGGGGGGGGGAGGGGGGGGGGATTCAAGTGTGTTAAAGCCAAGTCCATGGGTCCATATTCGGGCTCCCTGTGGGAGCCCAAATTATAACTTAGTCAATATGAGGATTTTTTCTTTAAAAATCTTCTTCTTCAGATTCAGCAGTTGGAATGTTTTGATATTTGGCATGGAGCAACCTTAGGGGGCTGAGATTCAAGTTTGTTCAAGCCAAGTCCCTTGGTTCATATTTGGGCTCACTATGGGAGCCTGAATGGCAACTTAGTTCAAAATGAGGAATTTTCTTTAAAAATCTTCTTCAGATCCAGCAGATGAATGCTTTTGATATTTTTTATGCAGCATCCTTAGGGGGGTAAGATTCAAGTTTGTTCAAGCCATGTCCCTAGGTCCATATTTGGGCTGATAGTGGGAGCACGAATTGTAACTTGGTTCAAAATGAGGAATTTTCTTTAAAAATCTTCTTCTTCAGATCCAGCAGTCGGAATGTTTTGATATTTGGTGTGCAGAATCCTTAGGGGTGTGAGATTCAGGTTTGTTAAAGCCAAGTCCCTGGGTTCATATATGGGCTCTCTGTGGGAGCCTGAATTATGACTTAGTTCAATATGAGGAATATTCTTTAAAAATCTTTTTTAGATCCACTGGTCAAAATATTTGGATATTTGGTATAAGCTTTTCTTAGGAGGAGCAGGTGCAACTTAGTTCAAAATGAGGAATTTTCTTTAAAAATCTTCTTCAGATCCAGCAGATGAATGCTTTTGATATTTTTTATGCAGCATCCTTAGGGGGGTAAGATTCAAGTTTGTTCAAGCCATGTCCCTAGGTCCATATTTGGGCTGATAGTGGGAGCACGAATTGTAACTTGGTTCAAAATGAGGAATTTTCTTTAAAAATCTTCTTCTTCAGATCCAGCAGTCGGAATGTTTTGATATTTGGTGTGCAGAATCCTTAGGGGTGTGAGATTCAGGTTTGTTAAAGCCAAGTCCCTGGGTTCATATATGGGCTCTCTGTGGGAGCCTGAATTATGACTTAGTTCAATATGAGGAATATTCTTTAAAAATCTTTTTTAGATCCACTGGTCAAAATATTTGGATATTTGGTATAAGCTTTTCTTAGGAGGAGCAGGTGCAACTTGTTGAAATCAATTCTCTGGGTTGATATTTAGGCTTCCATGTCAGGTGAGCGCCCTCAGGCCCCCTGGGGCCTCTTGTGTTGAAAAACATGGCCACCATCAGCCATTTTGGATTAAATTTTCAACAATTCCATTAGCACACCCTACAGGTTGCATCTCTCACCTGATCTTTTTAGCTCACCTTGACGAAGTCAAGCAGAGCTTATCTAATCTCTCTCCATCTGTCGTCTGTCAACACCATGTTTTGGGCATCTCCAAAAAAAAAAACACTGGGCCTATTCAAGTGAAAGTTTGTGTGAGTGATGGTGCTGAGGGTGCATTGCTTTTTTGTTCAACTTGACTTAAATCTTCTCAACCGGCTGGTACAGTGACTTGATATTTGGTATGGAGCTTCCTTTTGAGGTGTAATTTCAAGTTTGTTCAAGGAAGTTTGTGAAGCAATATTTGCCTTTGTCATGGGAGGGGAAAGATTTTTGGCACCACCCAAAATTTCTATTTTCTGAATCGATGGTCCGAATTGAACCAAATTTGGTTTGTGATATTACTGGGTCATCAGTACTTGATTCATGTCAAAAACAATTTTCCTGTGTCCCCGTGGGAACCCCTGGAGCTAAAAATAGAAATATTTTCAAACTCCAATATTTCCTGAATCCCATAGAAGTGAGAACTGTTATTGGGTATGAAGCATCCTCAGGGCCCATAGAATTGAATGGTAAAAACAAATTTCCATCGGTTGTAAATATGCTGAGTCAGCATATTTGCAAAAAATATTAAAATCTTTTTCACCAGAACCAGTGATCAGAATCTTTTGATATTTGGTATACAGCGTCCAGCGTTTATTTAGCGCAATATGGGGAATAATCTTTAAAACTCTTCTTCTTCCAACAACCAGTCAGAATGTTTTGATAATTGGTATGTAACATCTCTAGGGGGTCAGATTCAAGTTTGTTCAAATCAGATCTCTGGCTTTATATTTGGGCTCCATTGTAGCCCAAAATTTCAACTTAGTGCAATATGATGAAATTTCTTTAAAAATCTTCTTCAGATCCACCAGTCAGAATCCTTTCATATTTCAAATCAGGTCTGGATTGATATATGGGCTCCCTATGCCCCCACCCCCCACCCCCCAACCAAATTTTAATTTAGTGCAATATGAGGAAATTTCTTTAAAAATCATCTCCAGATCCACCAATCCAAATGGGAGCGCGGTGGCTCAGTAGGTAGAGGTGCAGGCTGAAAGCCGAGAGGTCCTCAGTTCGAATCCCACCTGCGGCAACCGCGTTGTGTCCTTGGGCAAGACACTTCATCTCCATTGCCCGCGAGGGGGCACGATGACGCCGTGTACTAAGGCGTACTGCACGTCGATGGTACGCATGTCTTCAACCAATCTAACCCTGCCTGTGCTGCAGTGTGGAGTTACAATCTTGGGGAGCTGGCAGCTGCTCGTCGTTGCTCGGTGGTTCTCTCCGGGTACTCCGGCTTCCTCCACCCGTAAAACTGCCACGGCCATGATTAGCCATTCTGCATAAATATGTGACCTTAAACATCAATAAATAAATAAATAAATAACCAATCCAAATGGTTTCATATTTGGTATTCAACATCTCTAGGGGTTGGGGGGGGGGGGGGGGGGGGCAGATTCCAGTTTGTTCAATTCAAGTGTCTGGGTTTCTATTTGGGCTCAATAAAGGAGCATGAATTTTAACTTGGTGCAATATGAGAAAATTTCTTTGAAAATTTTCTTTTTCAGATCCACCAGTCAGAATCCTTTCATATTCGGTATACAAAATCTCTGTCCACATGGGAACCCCTGGAAGTGAAGCAGTGCTTGTTTACTGTCGTAAACAAGTTCTTTTTCACTGGTAAAATAGGACCCAGTCACTAATGCTTGGGACGAGAGTCCTCTAAAAGAGGCAGCATGGGGTATAAACGATTGACTGACTGACTTTATCTAGATGTTGCAATCACGATGAGCCATTGTGCAGATATGTGACCGTAAATACAATAAATCAATAAATGGATTGGAATCGTGTTTGGCATCAGTTGGTCAAGGTCATGTACTATAAACAGATTTTTTATTTCCATTCAATAGGGTTTTGTGTCATAATTTCATACATGAATTGCCTGTGATAAGGAATGTGTTTTGGGCCAATGGGTCAAAGGTCAAAGCCATTTGCTAGAAATAAATTCTAGGTGTCCATAGTATAGTTTTAGTTTCCTTTTGCTTATGAAACTGACTTCACACGGAGATTGCCTATACGATAATGATGGGATTGCATTTGGGGCCAAAGGTGAAGGTAAACAGATTTTTGGTTTCTATGCAATAACATTAATTTCCTTATGCGTACTAAACTATAACATCAAACAAATTGCATATGTTGATGATTAACTTGGATCATGTTTGAGGCCAATGGGTCAAAGGTGAAGATCACCGTTACTATACACCTGGAACTTAATTAAGCACCCCGTTTTTTTCGCACTGGTGTGAATATAAACTGTCATTACTTTCAAGTTATCTTTCAGATAGCCAAAAGTGACTGTTTGAGGAAAGAATGGTCTATTGACAAATGAAAGACAACACAATGATGAAAATATGCAGTATTTTAATGGCACTAATTACACATATCTATCACTAATGTTTTTGATGAAAAAATGTTCTCTCGACAAGTATGGTGCTGGAACGGTCCATGATGAAACAATGTCAGTAATTACTGACCAAAAATGCAACTTATGATCTTCTGAGCACAATAGCGCTGTCTGATGTCAGTAGTGAGTGTATCCACCACGTTCCTGGATGACAGTCTGAACCCCCTCTCAATGTTACCAGTGAGCCTTCTGATATAGTCCAGATTCAACTGCTGTCGCACCTCATCCAATGTAGCTTCCAAATCGCCCAAGTTCTGTACAGGCGGATCCCTTGCCTGCAAACAACGTCCAAGAAAGTCCCAGATGTGTTCTAAGGGATACAAATCGGGGCTCATTGCAGGCCAAGGTAGAGTTGTAATAGCATTGTTCTGAAGGAATGCTCTCACAGCATGAGAATGATGTGGCCTTGCATTGTCGTCCATGAATACACGGCGAGTGGCCAACAGGTGGTTGTCAAATTTATGTGTGATAACCAGATTGAGAACGTCCCAGATGTACTGATGACCGTTGAGATTCCCACGTACAGTCACCATATCAAGTTTACAATCATGAGAGGCATCCCTATATCATTACTGATCCTCCATCATAAGGAACAGCACGTCTGATGTTCCTGGACATGTAAGCAGTATTTCTATGCCGCCACCCTCTCTTGCGACCATATGTGACGTGAAGCAGGAACCTACTCTTGTCTGACCAATGGACTCTCCTCGACGTCCAGAAATTCCAATGTTGTCATGCCATACACCACCCCAAACATCTTTGATACTGATCGGACAGAGCTGGATGCTTTATGACCCTTCTGGACCTCACAACCAGTGCTTTGAGACAGCTTCAGAAAGTTCTGTTGCACAACACCTGTTGTCTGGGCCAAAGGCATTTCAAAACCCCACTTGAAGTAAAGGGTCCACGCCTAATGAGGTCTCCCAGACTCTGATCTTCTCAATGGAGAGGTCTCCTGGGATTGTTCAGGCCTTGTCAACATTTATTGATAAAAAAGTGACAAATTTTCTTGTTTTATACCCAGATATTGCATGAGGATGGCAGTGTTTTTGTGATATTCGTGGGAAGCATGCTTCACGTGGACGAGGGAATGTGTTTGGGGTACGCTATCAACCAGAAACAGCATGCACTAGATGAAATGTACTGCAAGACATAGCAATCATTAAAACATAATAATCAGTAATAACAACTTCACTGTCATGAAACATTTCATGGGGTGCTTAATTAAGTTCCAGGTGTATACAAATAGATTTTTTGTTTCTGTGCAATAACTTGTTTCCTTTTGTGTATAGAACTGTAACTCATACACAGATTGCATATGAATTGTCCATGATTGGGATTGCATTTGCAGCCAACAGGTTAAACATTTAGATTACTGCTACTATAAATAGGTTTTTGGTTTCCATTCAATAACTTCAGTTTCCTTGTGGGATTTTTGTGTTAAAACTTGACAATCAGCATAATAACATTAATCTGTTCCAGCAGTGTTGAATAGAACTCTGCACATTGCAGGAAGAACATGTACTTTGGTCCAATTACATGCATTTTGTTTTCACTACAGTAATATAAAGTGAGGTACAATTTGACTCCCCCACCCCCCTCCCGAGGATATGGACCAAAAGGTGGTACAGTAAAACCTGCCTTGAGAGACCACCTGTCTTGATAGGCCACTGTGAACTTGTACCGTTTGGTTGTTTTACTCTTTAATGGACCTGTTATGAGAGACCACCTGTTTTGAGAGACCACTTTTCCATGGCAAAAAGGGTGGTCTCTCAAGACAGGTTCTACTGTATTGAAAACACTGTGTCATCAAAATGTTAACCCTTTGAACCCTAGCGGCCGTTTTTCCCAACCAGCAACATTATACATCATAACATCATTAAATAGGATGGCTGTTCAGTAAATGTGTGGGGTACACCAATCAATATTGGCTGCACGTTGAAAATATTGATTGGTCTCCTCTAAATAATGAATATGGACTCTTCTAATTGCTTCCATTGAACTGGTATGAGAGATACCACAAGAGATCAAAGGGTTAATACCGATGAAGTTTCTTAACCCTTTGAACCTGAAAGATCACTTTTATAGACTATGATCGTGATATGATCTGAATTCATAAAGAAGATAGTTGCTCAGTGAATTTGTGTTGCAGACCAGTCATGATTTTCACCGATTATATAATGGTATTACAATTGCTCTAGTCATACTCCTCCCTCTCCATTTCTTTAATTTCCCTAACTCACAGGCTGCCTCTTTATGTTGAAAGTATCACAGTGAAGGTGCAATAAAAAAATTTGCATAAAGTTGGACAAGCTTGTTTAGGATTTTGGTCTAAAACTGCTCAGTTACGTCTAAGCTTAGACATTGTCTAGTGGTAGACAGCTGTTATGAATACTGTTTAAATCGTAGACTTCGCCCAGGCAGCATTCGATGCCAGTCTACCTTAGACTTTGTTTATGAATGTCAGCCACTGACTGCTTCACCCGTGTGCAACTGGAACTAAACTGTATTTAGTTAGACTGTGTTCAGATGGAATTTGGAAACAATTACAAATGCTAATAGTCCTCTGGAAGGAAGAGATATATCCTTGAACCATGCCTAAAAAGAGTGGTATCAAGGGAGTGAAAACTGCATTTTAGACATTATTCTAAGATAGCTCAGTACAACAAGCATCCTGATAACTAGGAGGGGCATCAATTACTGAGAGAAATTGAGAGAAAAAACGATTATTTCTGCCTGTCAAAATTTGTCAGACTGATCTATCTATTTATTTATTGGTGTTTAAGGCCACGTTCAGCATCTAAGGGTATATCATAATCAAGCACAATTACAAACTCAAACTTAACTGTTGCGAGTACTGCAGTGTGACCAGTTTTTGTCTCTCTGCTTCAGCAGTTGGTTGTAAAACTGGGGTATGAAGATATTGTTTCCCTGAGCAACCATTACCACAAACAGGATATCACAGCTACTGCCATTTTCTAGACGAGGCCCTAGGGTACAGTTCTGAAAGTTACGAATATTGTGACTGAACCCTGGCCATCATAATCCCCTGTAATACCATCTTGTTAACACAAGGGGTAAACACCTAGAAGTCACAGAATTTCATTGTTCTTAGCATGTTGACACATGTACAAGAAACCCTCAAATAGTCTCTATAGACATGCAATTAAAGATTTTAGTCTTGTATTTTCTTTGCCCGATTCATTTCCAACTAAAAAATAGAGAAATGCACTCTTGTCCCCACTATTGAACAGCTCTTGACACTTAACCATTTCTCAAAACAGAATTTCTGGCCAGTTCTATTCTCAAAACTTTCCATTCAATCTTTATTTTTTTAATTTTTGCTACAAAAAACAGCTTATACCCCCATTAGAGTGAGCTTGTTTTGCTCATTCTCAAGTCTCCATACAGTCACAACCAGCCCCTTTTATATTGCTCTGAAAAGGTTGCGCCAGGTGTATTCTTTCTTGAGAACTTGACTGCATGGTGGGCTGTATTTATCTTGACAGTGTTTTACATCGTTGTTGGCTTCCTGTACAGGCAGCCAAAAATAATGTAGAATACCATTAAGTCATCTGCAGCTGTGTACATGTATATATAGAGAGTAATCGTTTGACTGGACTGGTTATGTGAAATAATTCATGAGAGGTGAGGGACGTTGTACAAACACGAGTGCGCACGAGTGTTTTACAATGTAGTCCCTCGCCTCGAATGAATTATTTCACATAACTAGTCCAGTCAAGCGCTTATTCTGTTTATTACTTTTCATTATTAACGATAATTATATTATTTAACCCTTTACCTAACATAACAGCCAAATCTGGCCAGCGCTATTCTAAATGAAAGTGTCAATGACACTGTAGTTCAATTTGACAAACTTGAACTTGGTAAGTTATAAATGAAATGGCAAAATTGAAGATCTTTGGTACCAATGTTATTTGATGAAATTTCAACATAACAGCATTGTGTGTGCACAACGTCAGAGTTATCCATGCATTTTTAAATGTAAACTGTAAGACTGGCTAAAAGAAGAATGTTGAAACACAAATGCAGTATGTTCAGAGGTTATTGTAAAGGGCAACTTTTTTCTCAGAAATGAATGCTAATCAATAGCTCTAATCTAAAGGTCTTGCCTAATGAGCACACTAAGTTCAAAAACAATCCTATGATAAATGTGGCCTGTAGGCCATGTCAAAGAATGTTGATGCACAAATGCAATAAATTCAAAGATTGTTACTAACAGCAACAGCTTTTGATGGAAATAAAAAAAAAATCAATAGCTCCTATCTTTGTCACCCTGCATAAGGATACAAAGTTTCATAACAACCTGATAATGAATGTGCCCTCTGGGGCATGCCAAAGGAAGATGTTAATGCACAAATGCACTGCACTAAGTAGAAGGTCACTGCTTGCGGCAATGATTTTTTTTTTTTTTTTTTTTTTATGGAACTTCATAAATATATCCTGCAGAGAGTGCAAAAGGGATCTGCTTTTCATGTTAGGTAAAGGGTTAAAAAAACAAATGAAAGTGTCAATGACACTGTAGCTCAACTTGACAAACTTGAACTTGGTAAGTTTTAAATGAAATGGCGAAATTGAAGATCATTGGTACCAATGTTATTTGATGAAATTTCGACATAACAGCATTGTGTGTGCACAACGTCAGAGTAATCCATGCATTTTTAAATGTAAACTGTAAGACTGGCTAAAGGAAGAATGTTGATACACAAATGCAGTATGTTCAGAGGTTATTGTAAATGGCAACTTCTTTCACATAAATGAATGTTAATCAACAGCTCTTATCTAGAGTTCTTGACTAATGAGCACACCAAGTTCAAAAACAATCCTATGATAAATGTGGCCTGTAGGTCATGTCAAAGAATATTGATTCACAAATGCAATAAATTCAAAGATTGTTGCTAATAGCAACAGTTCTTGACGGAAATGAAAAGAAAATCAATAGCTCCTATCTTTGTCACCCTGCATAAGCATACAAAGTTTCAAAACAACCTGGTAATGAATGTGCCCTCTGAGGCATGCCAAAGGAAGATGTTAATGCACAAAGGCACTAAATAGAAGGTCATTGCTTTGTGGCAATGGGTTTTTTTTTTTTGTTTTTTTTATGGAAATCCATAAATATACCCTGCAGAGAGTGTAAAAGGGATAAGTTGATGCACAAATGCAGTAAGTTCAAAGGCTGGTGATAACGACAATAACTTTTTATGGAAATGAAAAAATAGCTCACATCTAGAGGTCACCTCAAACACACATACCAAGTTTCAAAGTGATACAATCATAAATGTGCCCTGAAGGGTGTGTTAAAGGGAAATATTGAGGTCTGGCTAAACTAAGTTCAAAGGTCAGCAACAACATCTTTTGACAGAAATGGAAGAAAATCGACAGCTCCCATATAGATGTCACCCCATACAAGCACACCAAGTTTGCAAGCAATCCAATCTTAAAAGTGCCCTGCAGGGTGCGTCAAATGGAAATATTGATGCTTCACTGCACTTTGTTTTTACTTAGTTCATCGAAGGTCATTGCCAGTGGAAACATTTTTTGACGGAAATCGAAGAAAATCACTAGCTCCCATCTAGAGGTAACCCCAAACAAGCATACAGAGTTTCAAACCGATCTGATCATAAATGTGCCCTGTAGGGCATGCCAAAGGTATATATTGATGCCTGACAAAACTAAGTTCAAAGATCGTTGCCAGCAACAACATTTTTGGATGGACGGAATTGGAAGAAAATCGATAGCTCCAATCTAGAGGTCACCCCAAACAAGCATACCAGGTTTCAAAGCAATCCGAACATAAATGTGCCCTGCAGGGGGTGCCAAAGGGAAATATTGAGGTCTTCTGACTAAACTAAGTTCTAAGAATGTTGTCCGCGGCAACATTTTTTGACGGAAATGGAAGAAAATCAACAGCACCCATCTAGAGGTCACCCCAAACAAGCATACCAGGTTTCAAAGCAATCCGATCATAAATGTGCCCTGTAGGGTGTGCCAAAGGGAAATATTGAGGTCTTCTGACTAAACTAAGTTCTAAGAACGTTGGCCGTGGCAACACTTTTTGACGGAAATGGAAGAAAATCGATAGCTCCCATCTAGAGGTCACCCCAAACAAGCATGCCAGGTTTCAAAGCAATCCGATCATAAATGTGCCCTGTAGGGTGAGCCAAAGGGAAAAATTGAGGTCTTCTGACTAAACTAAGTTCTAAGAACGTTGGCCGCGGCAACATTTTTTGACGGAAATGGAAGAAAATCGATAGCTCCCATCTAGAGGTCACCCCAAATAAGCTTACCAGGTTTCAAAGCAATCCAGTCATAAATGTGCCCTGTAGGGTGTGCCAAAGGGAAATATTGTGGTCTGACTAAACAAAGTTCTAAGAACGTTTGCTGCGGCAATATTTTTTGACGGAAATTGAAGAAAATCCACAGCTCCCATCTAGAGGTCACCCCAAACAAACATGCCTGGTTTCAAAGCAATCCGATCATAAATGTGCCCTGTAGGGTGTGCCAAAGGGAAATATTGAGGTCTTCTGACTAAACTAAGTTCTAAGAACGTTGGCCGCGGCAACATTTTTTGACGGAAATGGAAGAAAATCGATAGCTCCCATCTAGAGGTCACCCCAAATAAGCTTACCAGGTTTCAAAGCAATCCAGTCATAAATGTGCCCTGTAGGGTGTGCCAAAGGGAAATATTGTGGTCTGACTAAACTAAGTTCTAAGAACGTTGGCTGCGGCAATATTTTTTGACGGAAATTGAAGAAAATCCACAGCTCCCATCTAGAGGTCACTCCAAACAAACATGCCTGGTTTCAAAGCAATCCGATCATAAATGTGCCCTGTAGGGTGTGCCAAAGGGAAATATTGAGGTCTTCTGACTAAACTAAGTTCTAAGAACGTTGGCCGCGGCAACATTTTTTGACGGAAATGGAAGAAAATCGATAGCTCCCATCTAGAGGTCACTCCAAACAAGCATACCAGGTTTCAAAGCAATCCAATCATAAATGTGCCCTGTAAGGTGTGCCAAAGGGAAATATTGTGGTCTGACTAAACTAAATTCTAAGAAGGTTGTCTGCGGCAACATTTTTTGACGGAAATTGAAGAAAATCAACAGCTCCCATCTAGAGGTCACCCCAAACAAACATGCCAGGTTTCAAAGCAATCCGATCATAAATGTGCCCTGTTGGGTGTGCCAAAGGGAAATATTGAGGTCTTCTGACTAAACTAAGTTCTAAGAACGTTGGCCGCGGCAACATTTTTTGACGGAAATGGAAGAAAATCGATAGCTCCCATCTAGAGGTCACCCCAAATAAGCTTACCAGGTTTCAAAGCAATCTAATCATAAATGTGCCCTGTAAGGTGTGCCAAAGGGAAATATTGTGGTCTGACTAAACTAAGTTCTAAGAAGGTTGTCTGCGGCAACATTTTTTGACGGAAATTGAAGAAAATCAACAGCTCCCATCTAGAGGTCACCCCCAAACAAACATGCCAGGTTTCAAAGCAATCCGATCATAAATGTGCCCTGTTGGGTGTGCCAAAGGGAAATATTGAGGTCTTCTGACAAAACTAAGTTCTAAGAACGTTGGCCGCGGCAACATTTTTTGACAGAAATGGAAAAAAATCGATAGCTCCCATCTAGAGGTCACCCCAAACAAGCGTACCAGGTTTCAAAGCAATCCAGTCGTAAATGTGCCCTGTAAGGTGTGCCAAAGGGAAATATTGTGGTCTGACTAAACTAAGTTCTAAGAACGTTGGCTGCGGCAACATTTTTTGACGGAAATTGAATGAAATCAACAGCTCCCATCTAGAGGTCACCCCAAACAAACATGCCAGGTGTCAAAGCAATCCGATCATAAATGTGCCCTGTAGGGTGTGCCAAAGGGAAATATTGAGGTCTTCTGACTAAACTAAGTTCTAAGAATGTTGGCCGCGGCAACATTTTTTTGACGGAAATGGAAGAAAATCGATAGCTCCCATCTAGAGGTCACCCCAAACAAGCATACCAGCTTTCAAAGCAATCCAATCATAAATGTGCCCTGTAGGGTGTGCCAAAGGGAAATATTGTGGTCTGACTAAACTAAGTTCTAAGAACGTTGGCTGCGGCAACATTTTTTGACAGAAATTGAAGAAAATCGACAGCTCCCATCTAGAGGTCACCCCAAACAAACATGCCAGGTTTCAAAGCAATCCGATCATAAATGTGCCCTGTAGGGTGTGCCAAAGGGAAATATTGTGGTCTGACTAAACTAAGTTCTAAGAACGTTGGCCGCGGCAACATTTTTTGACGGAAATTGAAGAAAATCGATAGCTCCCATCTGGAGGTCATCCTAAACAAGCATGCCAGGTTTTAAAGCAATCCAGTCAAAAATGTGCCTTGTAGGGTGTGCCAAAGGGAAATATTGGGGTCTGACTAAACTAAGTTCTAAGAACATTGGCCGATTCAACATTTTCTGACGGAAATTGAAGAAAATCGATAGCTCCCATCTAGAGGTCACCCCAAACAAGCATACTAAGTTTCAAAGCGATCTGATCATAAATGCGTCCTGTGAGGTGTGCCAAAGGAAATTGTGGACGTACGTACTAACGTACTGACGTACGTACATACGCCGACGGACGAGAAGTGATGGCAATAGCTCAGCTTGACTTTGTCAAGTTGAGCTAAAAATCACCAATTAATTTTCATTATTTTTTCATTTTTTGTCTCAAAAACATAGGTTATGACCCCTCATTGGAACGAACTCGTTCAAACGAGGGGTCATAACCTATGTTTTTGAGACAAAAATAAAAATAATAATTATTCAGAAAAACTCCTTATCATCAGTGATTTTAATATTCATGTGGATGACAACAATGACAGTGATGCTAACAAGTTTATGAACCTATTAGAAACATTTGGTTTACAACAACATGTTACTGGGCCTACTCATACCTCTGGACACACTCTTGACCTTATCACCACAACATGTGCTAATGACTTTCAGCTTTCTAACACTCTGAAAATTCAATCAAATTGACATTACCAATCTTAAATGTGACATCGAAAAATCAGATTTGTGTAATTTTCAGTATGCTAACCTGGATGATCTGGCAAAATCATACAACAACGCATTGTCTTTTCTACTGGATGAGCATGCCCCGCTGAAAACAAAAACATTAATTATTCGCCCAAGTATACCCTGGTTTACCAATGAACTGAGAACTCTGAAAGCTAATCGTCGAAAGCAAGAGCGGGAAAGATCTAAATCTTACAATGAGGAAGCAGCATATAAGACTATTTGTAATCAGTTCTCCAACAAACTAAAAGATGCCAGAAAATCTTACTACACAACATGGGTTGAAGCTTGTAATGGTGACAGCAAAACAACTGTTTAAAGTTGTTAAAAATCTGTGTACAGAAAAACAAAGTGTGCCATTTCCACCACACGACGATCCATCAAAGCTAGCTGATCAATTTGGCGAATTCTTCATCAAAAAACTAAAATTAATTCAGGAAAAAATTAAGAACATAAATGTAGACAAAATTGACATCAAACAGAGACCATCAGAAAAAGAGCTTTCAAGTTTTCAACCTTTAGAAATCCACGAGGTAACCAAATTAATAAAAGAATCCTCAAATGCCTCATGTCAACTCGACCCAATGCCAACATCTATTGTCAAATCATGTGTGGACTCTTTGTCTCCTGTAATCACAAAAATGATCAACATGTCTCTGCTAGAAGGATATGTGCATGATGCGTGGAAAATAGCAATTGTTAATCCTCTTCTGAAGAAACAAGGTGCGGAACTTGTGTTTAAAAACTTCTGACCAGTGAGTAACTTACCGTTCGTCTCTAACCTGTGTGAAAAAGCCGCATTTGACCAACTAATGTTACTTAGTGATATGCATGCTCCATTACCGGCCAACACGTCTGGATTCAGAAAATTTCACTCAACTGAAACGGCATTACTCAAGGTTCAGAATGACATCCTCCTTAATATGGAGTCTGGAAGGGTAACATTACTTGTTCTTTTAGACCTTAGTGCTGCTTTTGACACTGTTTGTCATAAAACTCTGCTAGAGACAATGAATTCTGATTTTGGACTTAATGGTATTGCTGCTAGCTGGCTATCATCATACCTCAAGAATAGACAGCAGCGTGTATCAATAAACGGTAATCTGTCAAAAGACTTCCATCTTGAATGTGGAGTCCCACAGGGCAGTTGCCTTGGTCCTGTTCTGTTTCTATTCTATATTTAAAATGAAAGTGTCATTGACACTGTAGCTCAACTTGTCAAGACATGTGCATGTATAGTATGCGACACAGCAATGACAAACATCTAGGTAATGACCTGATAACAAAGGTACATTTAAAGTTTTGTAACGGCCTGTACATAAATACAGACCGTAGCCTGTAACAAATGTATAGGTAAAGTATTGTAAAGGTGGGTGACAGCCAGATGCTAAACTAGAAAAGAAATCTTTGAGTCCCAGAGTGGGTCTGACTGAACCCCAAAATATTTGTTCTCATAGCACAGTGATAACAAAGGCACCCCAAAACACACTCATTCCTGTCCCAAGGTGAAAACAAAGGTACCCAAAAAGTTTCGTGAAGATCAGTTCATAAATACGAGCTGTATAGAAGTTGTGACAAAAAAACTGATTGGACCTAATTTCGGTACAAAATGGCCACTGGCAGCCATCTTGAATTTTGGACCGCACTCAGAAACACTCGTTCTCATTCCAAGGTGATAACAAAGGTAGCCAAGAAGTTTCGTGAAGATCGATTGATAAATACAGCCTCTAGCCCAAGCCGTATTGACATGTGCACTTACAGTGTATAAGTAGCACTAAATAAATCAAAATTCATCTAATTTGCATCATTTCTGCATGAGAAAAAAACCTGTACTGTATGTGATGTATTCCATTTTACTAAATATTCATACAAAAATTTATTCAAATCAGAACTTTCATACAAAAGTTCTGTACAAAAGACTGATTGCACTAATTTTGGTACAAAATGGCTGCTTTTGGCCATCTTGAATTTCGGACCACACCCAAAACACTCGTTCTCATCCCACGGTGATAACAAAGGTACCCTAGAAGTTTCGTAAAGATCGGTTCATAAATACGGCCTCTAGCCTGAGCCGTATAGAAGTTGTGTACAAAAAACTGATTAGACCTAATTTCGGTACAAAAGCCATCTTGAATTTCGGACCACACTCAGAAACACTCGTTCTCGTCCCCAAGGTGATAGCAGAGGTACCCAAGAAGTTTCATGAAGATCGGTTGACAAATTCAGCCTCTAGCCCGAGCTGTATTGACATGTGCAGAGAAAAAAACTTGTATTATATGTGATGTATCCCATGGTACTAAACATTCATACATAAAATTATTCAAATCAGCGCTTTCACATGGAAGTTCTATGCAAAAACTGATTTCTGCATCGTCGGTACAAAATGGCGGCTGGCAGTCATCTTGAATTTCGGACCGGACCCAAAAACACTCGTTCTCGTCCCACGGTCATAACAAAGGTACCCAAGAAGTTTCGTGAAGATCGGTTCATAAATACGGCCTCTAGCCCGATCCATATCCAATTGTTGACGTACGGACAGACGGACAGACGGACGACGGACGGTGGGCCATGACAAAAGCTCAAATTTGGCTTCGCCAAAGTTGAGCTAAAAATGTTCACCATCATTGAATCTCACCTGATTGACGTCCATGGTTATGCTGATGACACACAGGTCTATTTCTCTTTTCCACCATCAATCAAGGATCAAACTAAAGCTCTAGAAACTGTTGAATCATGTATTTTGGACATTCGCACATGGATGGTTTCAAACAAATTAATGATAAATGATGATAAGACTGAATTAATAATTGGTTCACGACAACAACTCACTAAAGTTGAATTCAATTCAGTGAAGGTAGGAGATTCCACCATCAGTGCAAGTAACAGTGTACGTAATCTTGGTGCCTTCCTCGACTCTACCATGTCTTTGGACAGACATGTTACAAATATGTGCAATAAGGCTTTCAGAGGTCTATACAAAGTTAAACAGATAAGACAGTTCCTCACCAAAGACTCAAACAAAACCCAAGTTCATGCCTTTGTAACTTCACATTTGGATTATTGTAATGCCTTACTGTTCAACCTTCCACCACAATATCAGTACTCTTGTCTGCAGATGGTACTAAATTCATCAGTCTGAGTGGTATGTAGGGTATCTTGATCTCAACATATCATTCCTGTTCAGAGGGATATGCACTGGCTGCCAGTTAAGTACAGAATAATTTTCAAAACTTTATTATTAGTTTTTTAAGACACAAAACAACATGTCACCAGCCTACTTAGAAGAACTCCTTAATACCAAGAATGTGTGTCAATAAAACCTGAGGTCCGATGGTAAAATGCTGCTACATGTTCCAATACATAGGTATACTCTCCCAAAAAAGAAAGTGTGCATGCTAAAAAATAACACTAAAAAAAGATATATATCATTTTCATTCATGGAAATTTTATTCAATCACAGATGAATCAATTTGTGATCAACACGAGAAATTTCATTACGCTACGACGAATACTCTTGGTGCCATGGAGAGTCAAAGACACTAAGGGTCAAACACCAAAGTCACACTCTCAATATCTGGTATGACCTCCGTCTGCATAGACTACTGCTGTGCATCTACGCCTCATGGAAGCGAACAAGTTAGCATGGAAGTGTTGTGGGATGTTGTTCCATATTCTGATAAGCTGTCTTTGGAGTTCCACAAGCGTTAGCGGTGCATGGGGAAGCCGGCGTAGCTGACGTTTTATTTCGTCCCATACGTGCTCAATGGGTGAGATATCGGGCGAATTTGCGGGCCAGGGAAGAACATCCACTTGTTGTTGCTGCAGATACTGTTGAACAACACGAGCTGCGTGGGGTCGGGCGTTGTCCTGCTGTAGAATGACGCCGGGGTCGTGACGTTGCAGAAATGGGACAACAACAGGTGTAAGCACTTCATCACGATATCTGGCTGCATTGAGATTGCCATCAATAATGACCAGCTCAGTTCTGTTACGGGCAGTGATGCCACCCCACACCATGAGAGACCCTCCCCTATAACGGTTTCGCTCCACGACACATGGATCTGTGTAGCGTTCGTTTCGACGTCTGTACACTCTCTGGCGGCCATCTGATGATGAAAGATGGAAACGACATTCATCTGTGAATAAAACACGTCGCCACCAGTGTCAGGGATGCCTGAGATGTTGTCTACACCACTGCAGTCGAGCACGACGATGACGTAACGTCAAAATCGGACGAATTGCAGGTCTTCGAGGACGTAAGCCGTATTCCCTCAGCCGGTTGATTACTGTTTGAGGATGTATCCGTCTCAGGTTAGGGATGTTCCTGGCTGTCGTCGTTGCCGTTTGTTGCCGGTTCCGGAGATGGACGACACGGATATACCTTTCTTGTGCAGGGGTGGTAACTCGGGGTCTCCCGGAGCGGGGTCGGCCTCGAACGTCATCATGTTGTGCATGTCGATGGACTAGCCTGTCTACAGTGTTACGGTGGCAGTTCAAATGCTGGGCAACCTCTCCGTGTGTTCTGCCAGCTCTAATCATACCCAGGGCAAGGAGACGTTGATTCATTGTCAATCTTGGCATGCTAATGTGGAGTCGTTTTAACAGCAGCGCAAGTTTGAATGTGAACGATAGGAAGGCCTTACTTTAGTGTTTAAATACCCAAGGATTCACACTGCTGCATGAATTTTCCGACTCTCCACGTGCAAAACATGCCTTTTCACAAACGTGCAGCACGTCATTTAACGTTAATGCAATTTTAACGGGGAAAGCTGTTTTTGTGTTCAATATAACTTATTCATGAACAGGTTAACACTCTTTACACCTACGAAATTATTTTTAGGGAGTTTGATCAATTTCTGCAATGCACACTTTCTTTTTTGGGCGAGTATATAAGACATTTGGAGATAGGTCATTTTTATTTGCTGGCCCTCACTTGTGGAATAATTTACCAGAACACCTAAAAAGACTGTCAAATGTCAACCTTTTCAGGAAAGATCTCAAAACATACCTGTTTCAAAAAGCCTATAAGTGATGTTTTGGACTGTAACATACTGTATAAATTCCGTTTGTATATTTGCACAAGCTTAGTAACATGTACAGCGCCTTAGAATATCGTTCTATATCTTCTGAACTATAATTTTGGCACTATATAAATGTGTATATTATTATTATTATTATTCAAGAATTTTATTACAAGTGTCGTCTGCTTTTCATGTTAGGTAAAGGGTTAAAAAAACAAATGAAAGTGTCAATGACACTGCAGCTCAACTTGACAAACTTGAACTTGGTAAGTTTTAAATGAAATGGCGAAATTGAAGATCATTGGTACCAATGTCACTTGATGAAATTTCAACATAACAGCATTGTGTGTGCACAACGTCAGAGTAATCCATGCATTTTTAAATGTAAACTGTAAGACTGGCTAAAAGAAGAATGTTGAAACACAAATGCAGTATGTTCAGAGGTTATTGTAAAGGGCAACTTTTTTCTCAGAAATGAATGCTAATCAATAGCTCTAATCTAAAGGTCTTGCCTAATGAGCACACTAAGTTCAAAAACAATCCTATGATAAATGTGGCCTGTAGGCCATGTCAAAGAATGTTGATGCACAAATGCAATAAATTCAAAGATTGTTGCTAACAGCAACAGCTTTTGATGGAAATAAAAAAAAATCAATAGCTCCTATCTTTGTCACCCTGCATAAGCATACAAAGTTTCATAACAACCTGATAATGAATGTGCCCTCTGAGGCATGCCAAAGGAAGATGTTAATGCACAAATACACTGCACTAAGTAGAAGGTCACTGCTTGCGGCAATGATTTTTTTTTTTTTTTTTATGGAACTTCATAAATATATCCTGCAGAGAGTGCAAAAGGGATAAGTTGATGCACAAATGCAGTAAGTTCAAAGGCTGGCGATAACGACAATAATTTTTTATGGAAATGAAAAAATAGGCCGATGAAATAGTCAGATGTGTACCCATATGCGCAACTAGTAGAAAGCTGTATGACGGAGGGCCACTACGGATGCCGACATTATGTAGACCATACAAGGTATGGGTACATATAGAAATGGATTGGAGGAGTGTCTAATTTGATGGATAAAGGGTTAATATCTCCGGATCAAATTATCAGATTTACATAAAAAACTATACAGCACAGCACATCAGTAACCTGAATAAATATATAAAGTAACATGACAATCGGATTGATATTTTTGGAGTTATTTCATGCCAAAGGGATTGGAGGAATTTTCAATTTGATGGATAAAGGGTTAATATTTCGGGATCAAATCATCAGATTTACACCAATAACTATACAGCTCGGCACATCAGTAACCTGAACACAAATATAAAGTAACTAGACAATCCAAGCAATATTTTTCAAGTTATTGAATGCCAAAGGGATTGGAGGAATTTTCAATTTGAAGGATAAAGGGTTAATATCTTAGGATCAAATTATCCGATTTACACCAAAAACTATACAGCTCGGCACATCAGTAACCTGAACACAAATATAAAGTAACTTGACAATCCAAGCAATATTTTTCAAGTTATCGAATGCCAAAGGGATTGGAGGAATTTTCAATTTGAAGGATAAAGGGTTAATATCTCAGGATTAAATTATCAGATTTACACCAAAAACTATACAGCTCGGCACATCAGTAACCTGAACACAAATATAAAGTAACTTGACAATCCAAGCAATATTTTTCAAGTTATCGAATGCCAAAGGGATTGGAGGAATTTTCAATTTGAAGGATAAAGTGTTAATATCTCGTGATCAAATCATCAGATTTACACCAAAAACTATACAGCTCGGCAAATCAGTTACCTGAACACAAAAATAAAGTAACTAGATAATCCAAGCAATATTTTTCAAGTTATCGAATGCCAAAGGGATTGGAAGAATTTTCAATTTGAAGGATAAAGGGTTAATATCTCAGGATCAAATTATCCGATTTACACCAAAAACTATAAAGCTCGGCACATCAGTAACCTGAACACAAATATAAAGTAACTTGACAATCCAAGCAATATGTTTCAAGTTATCGAATGCCAAAGAAATGGATATGGATGCCGGACGGACAGATGGACGGATGGACAGACAGACAGATGGACAGACGGAGGGACAAAGGATGGACGAACGATGGGTGGTCACCCCGGATGCCGGCATTATGTGTACCATACATAGTATGGGTACACATAAAAAAAGCAATAGCTCACATCTGGAGGTCACCCCGAATACATTTACCAAGTTTCAAAGTGATCCGATCATAAATGCGCCCTGAAGATTGTGTTAAAGGGAAATATTGAGGTCTAACTAAACTAAGTTCAAAGGTCAGCGGCCACATTTTTTGACAGAAATGGAAGAAAATCGACAGCTCCCATATAGATGTCACCTCACTCAAGCACACCAAGTTTGCAAGCGATCCAATCATAAATGTGCCCTGCAGGGTGTGTCAAAGGGAAACATTGATGCTTAACTGCACTAAGTTTTTACTAAGTTCATCGAAGGTCTTGCCTAATAAATGCGCCCTGAAGCAGAAATGGAAGAAAATCTACAGCTTGATTTTCTTCCATTTTTTGATGGAAATCAAAGAAAATTGATAGCTCCCATCTAGAGGTAACCCCAAACAAGCATACAAAGTTTCAAACCGATCTGATCATGTGTCCTGTAGGGCATGCCAAAGGAATATATTGATGCCGGTCTAAACTAAGTTCAAAGATCATTGCCAGCGGCAACATTTTTTGACGGACGGAAATGAAAGAAAATCGTTAGCTCCCATCTAGAGGTCACCCCAAACAAACATGCCAGGTTTCAAATGACCCCGATCATAAATGTGCCCTGTAGAGTGCGCCAAAGGGAAATATTGAGGTCTGACTAAACTAAGTTCTAAGAACGTTAGCCACGGCAACATTTTTTGAAGGAAATGGAAGAAAATAGATAGCTCCCATCTAGAGGTCACCCCAAACAAGCATGCCAGGTTTCAAAGCAATCCGATCATAAATGTGCCCTGTAGGGTGTGTCAAAGGGAATATTGAGGTCTTCTGACCAAACTAAGTTCTAAGAACATTGGCCGCTGCAACACTTTTTGACGGAAATGGAAAATAAAAGTGTCAATGACACTGTAGCTCAACTTGTCAAGACAAAGACATGTACATGTATAGTATGTGACACAGCAATGACAAACATCTAGGTAATGACCTGATAACAAAGGTACATATAAAGTTTTGTAACGGTCTGTTCATAAATACTGACCGTTGCCTGTAATAAATGTATAGGTAAAGTATTGTAAAGGTGGGTGACAGTCAGATGCTAAACTAGAAAAAAATCTTTGAGTCCCAGAGTGGGTCTGACTGAACCCCAAAATATTTGTTCTCATAGAACAGTGATAACAAAGGCACCCCAAAACACACTCATTCCTGTCCCAAGGTGAAAACAAAGGTACCCAAGAAGTTTCATGAAGATCAGTTCACAAATATGAGCTGTGTAGAAGTTGTGACAAAAAACTGATTGGACCTAATTTCGGTACAAAATGGCCACTGGCAGCCATTTTGAATTTTGGACCGCACCCAGAAACACTCGTTCTCGTCCCAAAGTGATAACAAAGGTAGCCAAGAAGTTTTGTGAAGATCGGTTCATAAATACAGCCTCTAGCCCGAGCCGTATTGACATGTGCACTTACAGTGTATAAGTAGCACTGAATAAATCAAAGTTCATCTAATTTGCATAATTTCTGCACGAGAAAAAAACCCGTACTATATGTGATGTATTCCATGTTACTAAACATTCATATAAAAATTTATTCAAATCAGAACTTTCATACAGAAGTTCTGTACAAAAGACTGATTGCACTAATTTTGGTACAAAATGGCTGCTGGTGGCCATCTTGAATTTTGGACCACACCCAAAAACACTCGTTCTCATCCCACGGTGATAACAAAGGTACCCAAGAAGTTTCGTAAAGATCGGTTCATAAATACAGCCTCTAGCCTGAGCCGTATAGAAGTTGTGTACAAAAAACTGATTAGACCTAATTTCGGTACAAAATGGCCACTGGCAGCCATCTTGAATTTTGGACCACACCCAGAAACACTCGTTCCCGTCCCAAGGTGATAACAAAGGTACCCAAGTCGTTTCGTGAAGATCGGTTCATAAATAAAGACTCTAGCCCGAGCCGTATTGACATCCGTACTTACTGTGTGTAAGTAGCACTGAAAAAATCAAAGTTCATCTAATTTGCATAATTTCTGCACGAGAAAAAAACCCGTATTACATGTGATGTATCCCAAGGTACTAAACATTCACACAAAAAATTATTCAAATCAGCACTTTTATATGGAAGTTCTGTGCAAAAATATGATTGCACCAAATTTTGTACAAAATGGCTGCCATCGGCCATCTTGAATTTCGGACCGGACCCAAAAACACTCGTTCTCGTCCCACGGTGATAAAAAAGGTACCAAGGAGTTTTGTAAAGATCGGTTCATAATTACGGCCTCTAGCCCGAGCCGTATTGGCATTTGCACTTACAGTGCTGCAAGTAACACCAAAAAACATCAAAGTTAGTCTAATTTGCATAATTTACGCACGAGAAAAAAACACGTATTATATGTGATGTATCCCATGGTACTAAACATTCATACAAAAAATTATCAAATCAGAGCTTTCATATGGAAGTTCTGTACAAAAAACGGATTTCTGCATCGTCGGTACAAAATGGCGGCTGGCAGCCATCTTGAATTTCGGACTGCACCCAAAAACACTCGTTCTCGTCCCACGGTCATAACAAAGGTACCCAAGAAGTTTCGTAAAGATCGGTTCATAAATACGGCCTCTAGCCCGAGCCATATCCAACTGTTGACGGACAGACGGACCATGGCATAAGCTCAAATTTGGCTTTGCCAAAGTTGAGCTAAAAATCGATAGCTCCCATCTAGAGGTCACCCCAAACAAGCATACCAGGTTTCAAAGCAATCCAATCATAAATGTGCTCAGTAGGGTGTGCCAAAGGGAAATATTGTAGTCTGACTGAACTAAGTTCTAAGAACATTGGCCGTGGCAACATTTTTTGACGGAAATTGAAGAAAATCGATAGCTCCTATCTAGAGGTCTCCCCAAACAAGCATACCAGGTTTCAAAGCAATCCGATCATAAATGTGCCCTGTAGGCTGTGCCAAAGGGAAATATTGAGGTCTGACTAAACTAAGTTCTAAGAACGTTGGCCATGGCAACATTTTTTGACGGAAATTGAAGAAAATCAATAGCTCCAATCTAGAGGTCACCTCAAACAAGCATGCCAGGTTTCAAAGCAATCCAGTCATAGATGTGCCCTGTAGGGTGTGCCAAAGGGAAATATTGAGGTTTGACTAAACTAAGTTCTAAGAACATTGGCCGCAGCAAATTTTTTGACTGAAAATGAAGAAAATCGATAGCTCCCATCTAGAGGTCACCCCAAACAAGCATACCAGGTTTCAAAGCAATCCAATCATAAATGTGTCCTGTAGGGTGTGCCAAAGGGAAATATTGAAGTCTTCTGACTAAACTTAGTTCTAAGAACGTTGGCCGCGGCAACATTTTTTGACGGAAATGGAAGAAAATCGATAGCTCTCATCTACAGGTCTCCCCAAACAAGCATACCAGGTTTCAAAGCAATCCGATCATAAATGTGCCCTGTAGGGTGTGCCAAAGGGAAATATTGAGGTCTGACTAAACTAAGTTCTAAGAACTTTGGCTGTGGCAACATTTTGTGACGGAAATTGAAGAAAATCGATAGCTCCCATTTAGAGGTCACCTCAAACAAGCGTGCCAGGTTTCAAAGCAATCCAATCATAAATGTGCCCTGTAGGGTGTACCAAAGGGAAATATTGAGGTTTGACTAAACTAAGTTCTAAGAACGTTGGCCGCGGCAACATTTTTTGACGGAAATGGAAGAAAATCGATAGCTCCCATCTAGAGGTCTCCCCAAACAAGCATACCAGGTTTCAAAGCAATCCGATCATAAATGTGCCCTGTAGGGTGTGCCAAAGGGAAATATTAAGGTCTGACTAAACTAAGTTCTAAGAACTTTGGCCGTGGCAACATTTTTTGACGGAAATTGAAGAAAATCGATAGCTCCCATCTAGAGGTCACCCCAAACAAGCATACCAGGTTTCAAAGCAATCCAATCATAAATGTGTCCTGTAGGGTGTGCCAAAGGGAAATATTGAGGTCTTCTGACTAAACTTAGTTCTAAGAACGTTGGCCGCGGCAACATTTTTTGACGGAAATTGAAGAAAATAGATAGCTCCCATCTAGAGGTCACCCCAAACAAGCATACCAAGTTTCAAAGCGATCTGACCATAAATGCGACCTGTGAGGTGTGCCAAAGGAAATTGTGGATGTACGTACTAACATACTAGCATACTAACGTACGTACGCCGATGGACAAGAAGTGATGGCAATAGCTCAGCTTGACTTTGTCAAGTTGAGCTAAAAACAATGAAGTCCCCATTACACCCACGGCAAGCATCTTCGTTTCCGCGCACGGATACATGACACAATTGTTGATTGCATAATTCACTTGTGAAGTTATCGTTTATAATCAAACCCAGAAATCCCAGTAAATCACACCTTGGAAAGTCATAAACTGTAGTTATTAACTTAAAATTAGTCTGAGGACTTAAGGGTTAAGCTTTGTTTTAGGAGCAAAATTAATATTTTTAGTTATTCAAGAATTCTTTTTCCATCTGTTATTCATGCTAAGTAAAGAGTTGTAGATAATTTACATTTTTGACCGCTCTCCACATCACCAGAAAGTCTGCTCAAAAAAATATTGCTTTTGTCATATGTCCATGTTCTAAAACAACCTTTCTTTCAGACGACAACTGGCAAGCTAGTTTTTCGCAACCCAGAATGACTTTCCTATAAGAACCCAGTTAGTGGTCAACAGCAATGAGATATCATCGCAGGTTCAGAGGAATCTGAGACCCATATGGGCCTCTCATTTGAGGTGTGAATTAATATATGTACAATTAATGACAACAAGACAGGTAGTTTTAACTTTTTATACAAAAACATGGAGTACATAAACAGATACTTAACATAACAAAGTTTTATGAGCACATAGGTTCTACCCAACTCCAACTTTCGAATTCTTACAGAGAACTTCTTCAATCTTTCAGCAAATGAATCAATCAAATGAGCATGTGTCATACACATATATTGTAATCCTTTACCTAATGTAATGCCTTATCTGGTTATCGTTATTCACAATGAAAGTGTCAATGACACTGTAGCTCAACTTGTTAAGACATGTACATGTATAGTATGTGACACAGCAATGACAAACATTTGGGTAATGACCTGATAACAAAGGTACATGTAATGTATTGTAACGGTCTGTACATAAATACTGACTGTAGCCTGTAACAAATGTATAGGTAAAGTATTGTAAAGGTGGGTGACAGTCAGATGCTAAACTAGAAAAGAAATCTTTGAGTCCCAGAGTGGGACTGCACCACAAAATATTTGTTCTCATAGCACAGAGATAACAAAGGCACCCCAATACACATTCGTTCCTGTCCCAAGGTGAAAACAAAGGTACCCAAGAAGTTTCGTGAAGATCAGTTCATAAATACGAGCTGTATAGAAGTTGTGACAAAAAACTGATTGGACCTAATTTTGGTACAAAATGGCCACTGGCAGCCATCTTAAATTTTGGACCGCACCCAGAAACACTCGTTCTCATCCAAAGGTGATAACAAAGGTACCCAAGAAGTTTCATGAAGATCGGTTGACAAATTCAGCCTCTAGCCCGAGCTGTATTGACATGTGCACTTACAGTGTATAAGTAGCACTGAATAAATCAAAGTTCATCTAATTTGCATAATTTCTGCACGAGAAAAAAACCCGTACTATATGTGATGTATTCCATGTTACTAAACATTCATACAAAAATTTATTCAAATCAGAACTTCTATATTGCACTAATTTTGGTACAAAATGACTGCTGGTAGCCATCTTGAATTTTGGACCACACCCAGAAACACTCGTTCTCATCCCACGGTGATAACAAAGGTACCCAAGAAGTTTCGTAAAGATTGGTTCATAATTAAATACGGCCTCTAGCCTGAGCCGTATAGAAGTTGTGTACAAAAAACTGATTAGACCTAATTTTGGTACAAAATGGCCACTGGCAGCCATCTTGAATTTTGGACTGCACCCAGAAACACTCGTTCTTGTCCCAAGGTGATAACAAAGGTACCCAAGACGTTTCATGAAGATCGGTTCATAAATACAGACTTGAGCCCGAGACATATTGACATGTGTACTTACTGTGTGTAAGTAGCACTGAAAAAATCAAAGTTCATCTAATTTGCATAATTTCTGCTTGAGAAAAAAACCTGTATTATATGTGATGTATCCCATGGTACTAAACATTCGCACAAAAAATTATTCAAATCAGCGCTTTCATATGGAAGTTCTGTGCAAAAATCTGATTGCACCTAATTTTGTACAAAATGGCTGCCATCGGCCATCTAGAATTTTGGACCGGACCCAAAAACACTTGTTCTCGTCCCACGGTGATACCAAAGGTACCCAAGAAGTTTTGTAAAGATCGGTTCATAAATACGGCCTCTAGCCCGAGCCATATCGGCATTTGCACTTACAGTGCTGAAAGTAACACTAAATACATCAAAATTAGTCTAATTTGCATAATTTATGCACGAGAAAAAAACCTGTATTATATGTGATGTATCCCATGGTACTAAACATTCATACAAAAAAAAAAAAAAAATTATTCAAATCAGCGCTTTCATATAGAAGTTCTGCGCAAAAATCTCATTGCACCTAATTTTGTACAAAATGGCTGCCAGCAGCCAACTTGAATTTCGGATCGGACCCAAAAACACTCATTCTCGTCCCACGGTCATAACAAAGGTATCCAAGAAGTTTCGTAAAGATCCGTTCATAAATACGGCCTCTAGCCCGAGCCGTATTGAATTGTTGACGGACAGATGGACAGACGGACAACTGGCCATGGCATAAGCTCAAATTTGGCTTCGCCAAAGTTGAGCTAAAATCACCATTCAAACTTTATTTTTAAAATTTTTGATTTCATTTTTTGACCATTCATTTTGATGGCCCGAAAATTAAAATTTTTTAGTAAATTTTGTTTCTTAACATACCTACCACAATTGTTTACAATTGGCTGTAACTTAAGTGCAAGCCCTACTTCGGAACTAACTCAAGCTTTTAGAATCTTTTCCAAACGAGTTGGAAAAGTACTAGAGTGCAAAAGCACGAAAAAGATCGAAAAAAGGGTCGAGCGAGACCAGCGCTCGAAATTACAGGTACTCTCACTGCACACCTCTTGTGTTTACCGAGCGCATGCGCAACAACCGTAACGTCAATTCCGTATTTCCACCAACGACAAGTTTGTGATTTAGCGGGGAGGCATCGATATCAAAGATATCCCCAAGGAGGGTGGGTCTCCGGTAAACAATTGTGGTAGGTATGTTAAGAAACAAAATACAGCACAACCTCGATAAAAACAATTTTAATGAGGGTGCACAACAGCCTGAGCAGCAACGAGAGGGCCTAAAGAATAAAGGTCCTCAGATTGCTGCTGAAGGTGGCAGAGATAAAAGGAGGAGAAGGTAGAAGCATTCCTCCAGTAAGCAGCATTCATAACATCCCGGAGCAAAACAGAATTGGAGAACGCCCAGGATGTAGAAATGGCACGAACCTCATGAGCATTAAGCCGGTTCAAAACAAGATCTGACGCAGACAAGTGAGAATAAGCCAGCTTGATTGCAAGACAGATCCACCTGGAAATAGAATGGAAGAGATAGACTGCCTCTTAGGAATGAGAGACAGAAAGAATCTCTTCCGACCCCTCCTAATGAACTGAGTGTGAGTAATGCAAGTCTTGATCGCACGAACAGGACAAAGAAGAGGCCTCCGGCCATCTACAGCAGGGAGAGCCCGAATGCAGATGGGAGGAGGTACCGAATCAGGAAGCTGATTCTTAGCCAGAAAAGAGCAATCAGTAGTGAAGATGACACTATTAGCCTCATTTCGGAAGAAGGCAGAATCAACAGATAGCGCATGAAGCTCACTGACTCGACGAGCAGAAGCGAACGTTAGAAGAAAAGCCGTCTTATAGGTGAGAAAACGCATGTCGGTCTCAGATAAAGGCTCGAGTGGCGCCCCCTCCAAACAGTGCAACACCCATGCCAAGTTCCACTAGGGTCTAAGATGCAAAACTCGAGGCCTCTTCAAAGAAAAGTGCCGAATGAGTTTAGAGAGAAAAAGATTACGACCGATGCACCGCTTTCCCTCATAAGAGAAAGTATCAGACAGCATAGACCGATAGCCCTTAATCGTAATAAGCTGGAGGCCCTTGGAGTCAAAAAGATATACCAGAAAATCCACTATTTGAGCGATTGATGGATCACGGTAATTCACATTGTGATCTGCACACCAGCGGCAGAAAACCTTCCACTTGGCAGCACAAGTCATGCCAGTGGAACGTCGCCGCGATGCAGAAATGCACTCCACTGATCGTCTCCAAAAACCTCTATGTCGGAGACTGGACCTGATAAAAGACAGGCGTGAAGGGACAGGCTCGCCAGGTTGTTGTGATACTTCCTGGGACGACCCTGTGAAAGAAGATCGCGACGTAGAGGTAGACGAATTGGTCGATCGGCCAATAGAGGCCGCAGCAGATTGATCCACGCCCTCTGTGGAGACAGGTGTGCGATCAGCAGAATGATCCTTTAACTGCAAGCAC
This sequence comes from Pictodentalium vernedei, assembly GCA_031216915.1. Lineage (NCBI taxonomy): Eukaryota > Metazoa > Mollusca > Scaphopoda > Dentaliida > Dentaliidae > Pictodentalium > Pictodentalium vernedei. Next base: position 590,195,831 of record CM062295.1, on the reverse strand, counting down.
AAATCTTCGCTAATACTTGAGGAAGAATTGGTGCAGGAGGAAAGGCATAACCGATCCAACCTGTCCAGTCCAGAGACAGAGCATCTACTGCAAATGCCAGAGGATCTGGACAAGGGGAGACAAAGGTCTCTACCTGATGATTCCAGCAAGTAGCGAAAAGGTCGACCTGAGGATGGCCCCACTGCTCGCAAATCGCCTGAAATACCGACCAATGTAGCATCCATTCGGTTGGAAGGACACTGTCACGTCACGACAGGGAGTCTGCTAGGATGCCGAGACGCCCGGGAATGTATCGAATGGACACCCGAGCGTTCACATCCCGCGCCAACAGAAGAAGATCCTGAGACAGCCGATACATGGGAATCGAATGTGTGCCTCCTTGATTCCGTATGTAGGCCACTACTGTCGAATTGTCCGAAAGAAGTAGCACAATATGGTCCGACAGATAAGGGATCCAAAGCCGAAAACTCAACAGAAGAGCAAGGAGCTCCTTCTGGTTTATATGAAGGCCCACCTGCTCGCTGTCCCACTCGCCGTGAGTAGACAGACCGAGAGGATCCAACGTCGCACTCCAGCCCCGATCGCTGGCATCCGCAGTAAGGATGCGATCAGCCAAAGGAAGATCCAACGGAACACCCTGTGTCAGCCAGGGAATATCGGCCCAAGGGTGGAGGTGACAAAGCAGAGACCGAGGAATAGTGAGTTCCAGGTCCAGTGGATCTACATTCAGACGCCAATGATTCAACAGGAAGTGTTGGAGAGGTCGGACAAACAAGCGACCAAGCGGAATGAGATCTGTCACCGAACCGCAAAGGCCCAGCATCCGAAGGAAAGTCCTGGCCGAGACCGAGGAAGACTGAAGCAGGTTCCGAGTCAAGGCGGAAAGAATCGTCGCCCGAGCCTGGGGAACCAACACTACATTGTGAAGAGTGTCGAAATCCATCCCCAAATGACGGAATCGCTGAGAAGGAAGAAGATCCGACTTCTCGCGATTGACTCTGAAACCCAGTGACGCTAGCAAGCAAAGAAACTGCCGGACATTGAACTCCAGAACAGCAGCATCGTGGTGCCGTTGGAGGATGTCGTCTAGGTAGGCTGACGAAGTCACTGCCGACTGAGTGCGGTGGAAAGCAAGCACATGTGACATCAGTCGGGTGGAGGCCCAAGGAGCCAGGTTCAAACCGAATGGGAGAGCTCTGAATTGATAAACTCAATCCCGAAACGAGAACCGAAGGTATTTTCGTGACGCCAGATGAATGGGTACATGGAAGTAGGCATCCTTCAGGTCGATACTGGCCGCAAAATCACCCTGATGAACTGAACGTTGAACCGACCAGAAAGTCTCCATACTGAAACGAGAGCTATTATGTACTCATTCAGGATACTCAGATCGATGACAGGACAATATTGGCCATTTTTCTTCGGCACCAAGAAAAGTCTCGAGTAAAACCCCGGTGAAAGGGTGTTCCTGACCACCTCGATCGCCCCTTTGGAGAGGAGATTGTCGATCTCCTGCACCAGAAGGTCCCGACGCAGAGAATCGGAAGGGACCTGAGTCGGAAGGGGCACCCGAAATAAACTGGGGTGCCGATGGAAGGACAGTCGCAGACCGGATTGAATGACGTCGAGGACCCAAGAGTCCGACGTTATCTCTGTCCAACGGTCGTAAACAGCGACAGCCTTCCCCCGATTGGGGGCGAATCGAGGTGAGAACCTTCACTTGCGGCCTCGACGAGGCCCCCGAGAGGAGAAACCACCTTGGGAAGTGACAGAGTCTTGAGACTTTCCTGCCTGAGGCTGACAGCGAGCCTGGCCACGTCGGCGTTTCTTATGTGCAGAAGGAGCAGACGGAGCCGAAGGCGTAGCCGACTTCGCCGACGAGGCAGGGGAATGACCCCCCACCCGCAGCAGCAGGTTGGTCAAGCTGTCGCAGCAAAAGCTGGTCCTTCGAATGACGAAGAACTTCGCCACGAACAGCTTCCACAGAACCATGGAACAACTGAGGTCCCACCAAAGAGGCAGACCTCAGAACAGCATGTTGCTCAGAAGGAAGGGATGGTAAAGAATCCAACACCGCATCCCGGCGTGCCAGCTCCAAATTAGCCGTGTTACAAGCGTGAGCGTGTGTCAAGTTCATAAGAGCCTGTGACAAAACGCGAAAAGGCGCCTCAGCGTCATCAAACTCCCCTGGTGGAAAATATTCAGCCAGAGCAGCAACGACATGGTCCGCGAGAGATAACATACCCAGCATCTCTCGGGACAGGCCCACCATAGACTCAACTACCGACATCGGGAGAACTGCTGACTTAGGCTTAGTCAACCCGAGGGAAGAAGAATCGTCATCCACAGTAGTCATCCCTTGGAAGACTGGTGGAGAGACGGAATCGTAAACACGAAATCGCGATGGAGGCAGAAAAGTGTCAGCTCTAGAAAAGAAGGAACCCTTGAGGGCCTTAGAACGCATTTTGGTGTCTAAGCCCTGGAAGGACTCAACAACCTGAGCCGATTGCAGAGGACGCAAAGCCCCGGAGCTAGAAGGCTCAACAGGGTTACGGCGCTCCACAGTTGACCGTGGCCGGACGGTTACAGAAGGCTGGTCGGAAGGTTGAACGTCCGGCAATAAGCCAAAGACAAAATCCAAAGCCTGCCCCAAGACTGACGAGGGGGGCCCATCACCTTCAAGATACTCATCATCCTCCGTAGCAGAGGAGATGTAGCCCAACTCGGGCTGACCAGCAGAAACCTCCTGTGAATACTGTGCAGTATCCAAGGGGCCAGGCGAGACATCTCGGCGACCGACCAAAGGAGGTTGTGCCTCAGGAGGCACAGGGAGGCCAACTTGGGGGTTGCCAGAAAGCAACCGGGTGAGCGCCAAAACGGCCTGACGCAGGTCACCCTGAGAATCCGTCGCAGCAGCATCGCCTGACGGAGTGTCCTCCCAATGGACCCTTCTGGTAGAAGAACCCAAATCCTCAGAAGAGACCAACGTCGAACGTCGATCGGCAGACAGAATAGGGATATGGTGAGAAGACACCGGAGGATTGTCCCAAGAATGACAGGAACCTGTCATTGGCCTCTGCACGGCAGACGGCCCCAACTGCCCATCCTCTGAGACCAACGGCAAGCGTTGATCGACACCCAGACTCAGAACACAGTGAGGAATCACCGGAGGAAGGTTCCAAGAGTGACAGCTAACGGGCTGTCACTGACCGTTGCCGAACAGCAGGCCCTGGATGCCAACGTCCCAACACCATCCCGCTAGGCGGCACACTAGCAGGGGAAAGAGGAACAATAAACAATTCACTCGAGGGGCGAGGAATCACTGCCGAAGCGAACGACCGGCTCAACCGACTAGGAGCAAACCTAGCCAGATGAGACGGAGCAGACAGCAAACCTGCACAGACCCACCGCAAGGCTAGGGGAGGCTGAGAGCACACAGACACACCAGCAGATACAACCTCGGCCCCCCGAGACTGTAGACCATCCCCAGAGGAGATGGAAGAGCCACCATCAGACAGAATAGGATCTGGAGTAACAACTTCCTCAGCAACAGTCGACGGTGTAGGAGGCAGATCGGAGAGGGTCCCCGAGCTGACCTCGGAGAAGACGCCTCAAGAGTGACAGCAGAAGACAAAGAGACCACGGTCTCCTCGTCAGGTATCACTGAACTAGCACCGTCAACAGTTGCAGAGGAACTTGCCACAGAAGACAGAGCAGAATCCTGTGTGACAGCGTCACCACGTGCACCAGCAGAAATGTCTGCTACGGCACGGCTACCCTTACCCCGAGAATGAGGGGTTCTAGCTCTGGACAGAACCACCTTGTTAACAGAAGCCCAGAATTTTGAGGACCAAACCCCACAAATACCACATGATTGGGCCTGAGCGCAATTGTTGCAAGTGACACATGTGGAATGAGAGTCGTCCACAAGCTTCACTTGCAAGCAAGAGGTACAAGAAATAGTCTTTGGCATTATATTAAAGTAATCAAGCTTCCCGCCGATGGAAAACAGCACGAAGGTCGTGTTCACACGTGGGGGAAAAACAAGATGAAGTGTGAAGAAACAAGCAATAATGATAAAAATATGCCGATGAAATCGTCAGATGTGTACCCATACGTGCAACTAGTAGAAAGCTGTATGACGGAGGGCCACCACGGATGCCGACATTATGTACACCATACAAGGTATGGGTACATATAGAAATGGATTGGAGGAGTGTCTAATTTGATGGATAAAGGGTTAATATCTCAGGATCAAATTATCAGATTTACATAAAAAACTATACAGCACAGCACATCAGTAACATGAATAAATAAACAAAGTAACCTAACAATCAGATTGATATTTTTGAGTTATCTCATGCCAAAGGGATTGGATGAATTTTCAATTTGAAGGATAAAGGGTTAATATCTCCGGATCAAATTATCAGATTAAAACCAAAAACTATACAGCTCAGCACATCAGTAACCTGAACTCAATTATAAAGTAACTTGACAATCCAAGCAATATTTTTCAAGTTATCAAATGCCAAAGGGATTGGAGGAATTATTCAATTTGAAGGATAAAGGGTTAATATCTCAGGATTAAATTATCAGATTTATACTGAAAACTATACAGCTCAGCACATCAGTAACCTGAACATAAATATAAAGTAACTTGACAATCCAAGCAATATTTTTCAAGTTATCGAATGCCAAAGGGATTGGAGGAATTTTCAATTTGAAGGATAAAGGGTTAATATCTCAGAATCAAAATAACAGATTTACACCAAAAACTATACAGCTTGGCAGATCAGTAACCTGAACACAAAGATAAAGTAACTTGACAATCCAAGCAATATTTTTCAAGTTATCGAATGCCAAAGAGATTGGAGGAATTTTCAATTTGAAGGATAAAGGGTTAATATCTCGGGATCAAATCATCAGATTTACACCAATAACTATACAGCTCGGCAAATGAGTAACCTGAACACAAACATAAAGTAACAAGATAATCCAAGCAATATTTTTCAAGTTATCGAATGCCAAAGGGATTGGAGGAATTTTCAATTTGAAGGATAAAGGGTTAATATCTCAGGATCAAATTATCCGATTTACACCAAAAACTATACAGCTTAGCACATCAGTAACCTGAACACAAATATAAAGTAACTTGACAATCCAAGCAATATTTTTCAAGTTATCGAATGCCAAAGAAATGGATACGGATGCCGGACGGACAAACGGATGGACGGACAGACGGACGGACAAAGGATGGACGAACGACGGATGGTCACCCCGGATGCCGGCATTATGTGTACCATACATAGTGTGAGTACACAGGGTACACATAAAAATTAACATTAATCAATAATAATTTTGATAGCTTGACAAAAGGATACAATCCACTTGCACACTAAGAATGTAGAAAACACATTTAATAAGTTGTTCACGAAGAATAAACAGCAAAGTAGCATGAGTCACAAAAATTTCCGACCATGTATGAATGGCGGAAATAAAAGGAATTGACGTCACGGTTGTTGCGCATCCGCTTGGTAAATGCAAGAGGTGTGCAGAGAGAGTACCTGTAATTTCGAGTGCTGGTCTCGATCGACCCTTTTTTTCGATCTTTTTCGTGCTTTTGCACTCTAGTACTTTTCCAACTCGTTTGGAAAAGATTCTAAAACCTTGAGTTAATTCCGAAGTAGGGCTTGCACTTATGTTACAGCCAATTGTAAACAATTGTGAGTAGGTTGAAAAGAAACTGTGTCCACTTTTTACTCCAACAGAACAGGTGGCCCAACATGCTGTCTCTGGAGGAACTAGTAAGTTACATTGTGTGTACCTTGGCAGTTTTTTCAAGGCAAGTCTTGGCAGCCTGTATAGGAAGCCAAGACTTGCCTAGAAAAAAATGGCAATGACACAGGATGTTAACTATCAAAAAGTAGAAAAATGTGTATAAAAGATTTTTTATAAATTTTTGTTATACTTTGACCATCCTCCACATCCTATGACTTTGCAGTTGTTTCTTGGCAAAGCTTACCTTCAAAGTGTCATGGCAGTTGTTTCTATGAAACAACTGCCATGACACTTGAATGTAACTTGAAAGCTTGCCCCAAAACTGCATGTTGGGGGCACCTGTTTTGTTGTAGAAAAATGTGATTAACCACCTGCACTCTGATGTCAAAATGGCAAAGTTTTCAGCAGCAAATATTTCCCATAATGCAGTTTGATATTTAACCAAATATACCTTGTTTGACAGAGCTCAGTGAGCTCTGTCAAACAAGATATAATTAGTTCAATTCACAGTTAAACAAGCAAGAAACAGGGTAATTGGAGACAATTCTGTTGCACTACCAGTGTGCTAGGTGTTAAAGTTGGAATTAGTCCCTAAAGGGTTAAAGTTGCTTTCAGCATTAATTATGGCTGTACTATGACAGAAACACTGATATGAAGTCAAGTTTAGGCAATTGTGTATTCCTATGCTGTCCACTCAAGAGAGGAGGACTTCCACCTCAAGCACTGATTGCAAGGTCCTATTTTATATCTCTGGTCAGGTCGCAAACTGTAAATTTTATAACTAAAAAGAAAAAAATTATTCAAATCAGCGCTTTCATATGGAAGTTCTGTGCAAAAAATAGATTTCTGCATCGTCAGTACAAATTGGCGGCTGGCAGCCATCTTGAATTTTGGACCGGACCCAAAAACACTCGTTCTCGTCCCACGGTCATAACAAAGGTATCCAAGAAGTTTCGTAAAGCTCGGTTCATAAATACGGCCTTTAGCCCAAGCCATATTGAATTGATGGACAGGTGGACAGATGGACAGATGGCCAGACGGACAGACAGACGGCAGACGACTGGCCATGGCATAAGCTCAAATTTGGCTTCGCCAAAGTTGAGCTAAAAATGGTATTAACCACACCATAATTCATGGAATGGACTGGTTATTGTAATCAGTAATTGATAGTGGCAATTTGAATGCATTGTTCATTCATATTCTCATTGGGATTCAGGTGAAAAATCTAATTGGGAAGAGAGTACACCTCTTCAACAGAACTGTGTGAACCATAATTTGGATCACACATGTTACCAAACATTGCAAACTGACTGAGAGTTCAGGGGCGGTGGGTACGTAGGAGTGTAAGTAACACCGAGCCACCAGTGACCAAGTAGTTTATAAGATGCCTCACAATCTGATTCCTCTGTTGCACGATTCAACTTTCCAGGAGACTTCAGGTAGATAGCCAATCTGGTTATGTCGTCTCCCTGTAGTATACACGTTATTACACAACTACTAAGTAGTACTTATGTATATGTGTACGTTGCCAGTATACTGCTGAATAAAGAATCAATCAATCAATCTTTGCATGTTGCTGGCAGATATTCCTGTCCAGGACAGGATTTCTCTTGGAGAAATAATTATAATCTGGGTATATTTAATCAAATTTTACCCCGTCAATTATATAGTTTTTTATCAATGATTCTTGGAGTTGAACTTCAGTAAATTTTTCATGAAATCTAGTCATGGCTGCTGCACAGCAGCCATCACTAGATTTGATGAAAAATATTTAGAAAAAACTCAGCATTTTAAAAGTTAACAATAAAGCAGAACTTGTTTACCACAGTAAACAAGCACTGCTCAACTTCCCAAAATTCCCACTGGGGGAGTTGTGTTAGAAAAAGTGTTAATAGAATTTTCATGATAAAATATGTGTGATCAAAATACAGATATGTGTTTGAACAACTTCAAAATATGATTTTCATTAAGATTTGTTACTCCTTGAATGCAATTTGCCTACCTTTGCCCTCTAACAGCAGTAAACATGTACCTGTAACTGATTGTTCAGAATATTGAATACATCAAAGGTTCAATGATACAGTGGAGTCCACTTAACTGGATATCTCTTAACTGAATAACCCTATTAATTGAATGCAATTTCGAAACACCAAACCATTTACCATACCTCCAGTACAAATTTGGTGCAATGTTTTCACAACAAAAACACCAACCTTTTTTTCTTAGTACTTAAGTGACTTTGCCCCAGTTTTCACAACATAAACACAGTCGCATGTGAAGGAACAACAGCTGATTACTGTTTGAAACCATACTGATTTCGGCTCAACAGAGATCGGCTTTATAATTGAAAAATAACTTTGTTTTCAAAACATTCTATGATGAATGGATCACAGGTAACTGTAGTTGTGTATATATATCAGCCGATCTGTACTGGTAAGTATCATTCGCAATCGAATTTGCAATGTCTGAAAATCCATCCAAAAAATGTCGCTATGATTCTAAATTTAAAGAATCATGGAAAAAGGAAATGACCTGGTTGACAAAAAGTGACAGAGGTGATACAAGTGCCTTTTGTACACTTTGCAGTGCCCATTTCACCATCAGTCATGGGGGAAAGAATGATGCAGTTTGCCATGAAAAGTCAACACAGCATCAACAACTAACAAATGCCAAAAGCTCGAATACAAAAATGACCAGTTATTTCTCAAGCAGCAAATCGGATAATGAACCACAGGTTGTTCAAGCAGAGGTTTTATTTGCCAAATAATGAGAATTTGGTAATTTTTTTTTTGGGTTGGGGGGGGGGGGGGGACATATTATTATATTACATGATTTTTCACACATTTGATAGGAGTTCACTCTCCAGCCCATATGCAACTAACAGGATAAATTTGTATTGCAGGTATGATGTAATATAAATGGGTTTGTGCTTTGAAAATTATATTTAGTTAAACTGTGTTATTGGATTAAGAGATATTCAAATATGTGGGCAGCACTGTATAACTCATTTACTACTTAATAAATTGTTGTTCTCTGAACAAAAGTCTTGTTATAATATTCAAGCGCAAAAATCTCCCAGATTGTCATTTTCAAAACTTAACATGTCTGTTGATTATATGGAATAGAGGGAAAAATTGTGTGATCTGTCGAGGAGCTATGGTAATATCCACTGAATTCCCCTTGTTTATAGACCTCTCTAGCTTAATAACATTGATTAGGACCCACAAAGTAGATCTTCTGTTTCTCAGGCCATTTTTTGTAAAATTGCTTGTGGGTGGGCGTTGTTTTATTTATTTCTTTGTAATTATTTCTTTGCCATCAAAAGTTCATATTCTTGGTTTGTTTTATGTTTAGGCTTCATGACCTACAGAATAGCATGTGTGGTGGTGTATTTCATCCCTGGAATGAATGAAGGCTTTGCAATGCTAAAGCATTGTAAAGCCTTGTTGCACTCAAGGGAAAAATGTATCAGTTTTATTAACTTGGGTAAAATATCAGACATAAACAATTGAATTTTAATTTTTTTAAGTTTGCTTTGGTTATAAAAAGAGAGCATGCAGCAGCCAAAATGACCATGCAGGAGGGTCTGAGAAACATATTTTTCACTTTTTTAGGCCTTATTAACAGGTATTATATTTTACCTTGTTTGACAGAGTCTGTGAGCTTTTTCAAACAAGACATAACAGAATAAATACACAGTTTATCACCGGAATACAGGAAAATGTCCAAATTTCTTTAATATTCCTGTGAATTGAATCTTTTGCACTGGCAAAGTGGTCAGTCAATTATCAGAATTGCAGTGGATTATATTCTTGTATGTTGACTCTGCATGTTAATTTATAACCTATCAATGGGTATGGGTGACTCAAACTCAGGCACAGCTATAGATGCTTTGAATTCTATTTGTAACATAATGCCAAAAACCAGCCAGCACTATTCTTAAAAATCGTTTTTCATATTTTAGTCTGAGAAACATCACTTATAACCCCTCATTGCAATCAGCTCTTTAAGCTTATTCCAATTATAGGTCATAAAAAATATTTTAGGTAAAAAATTTAATTTTTAGTTACCGGTATTCAAGAATTTTATTGCAAATGTTGTCTATGAGTCGGGTTACATAAAGGGTTATCACATTGTTAACAGTAGACTATACAAACATTACAGGTAAAACAAAACAAATTGATTAAAAATTCAAATAAACAATTAATATGTTATTATATATATAATATCTGGTAACAAATCAACAAGGTAGCAATAAATAAATTTACAATAACAAATCAAAGTAGCAGTTGAAAAAAAAAACATGGCAAATCAACAAAGTGATAAATCCAATACTGCCATTCCACATCTTTGTGTAACAAATAATTACAGTATGTGCTTCAAGCTAGCTTTAAGAAAGTGAGCTTCTTATCCTTTACCCAACACAATTTTCATCCAAAAAAATGTTTTTTGTTCATTGGTTCAAGCCAAATCAATTTTAAATGATCAATTAAATGGTAGAATGATACATTATTTTACAAAGTTGATTTGTGACACAAGTATTTTTTTTCAAAGACACCATGCTCCCAGCAAGGGGAGCCTTAGTTTAACAAGATGTTGTTCATAAATATTTTTTTTATTATCCTTTATTGGAGAGGGCCTTATGGCACTCTCCAATAAATGGTAACAAAACACTTATAATATATAAAGTTTTTTTTTCTTCTGCTGAGAGAACAAGCTAACACATACAGTGGAAAGCCACTATAGTGGCTTTCAGCACTTTTGAATAAAGCCATGATAGTGGCTTCTAGCACTCAACCAGTTAAATAGATAAGAGGATCTGCAACTTGTTCCTGGCTTACAGTGAAATTTAACACTTAAATTCAGTAGCTTAGATCAGGACCGAGTATTTAGTGAGGTACAGACCCAATTTACTTAACAAGTTTCATAAATTTCACAACAAACTGGGGATGAGTTGAAGATTCTATTTATCACTTTTACCAAAACCCAGCAAAAAGTCTGAAAACAGCACACACTTCCAACACAAGGTAACTAACCCTGGCTGTCCACAGTGTCGTTAAAACCCAATAAATAAATCAAATAAATAAATAACTGAACACACTTGAGGACACTTCCAGAATATTATTGAATAATCATCCTTTACTGCTTTCACTGTATGAGTATATAAATATGCATTATGTGCACATTGTTCTTGTACAGAATCTTTTATCACCATGAGACTCATTCTTGGAGATGTATAGTTATGAATTGCGCTTGTGCGAGGAGTAGCTATACCTCCCCCAAAATTTATTTATTTATTATATATTGGTGTTTCAGGTCACATATTTCAGCACAATGGCTAATCATGACCATAACATGGAGATAAAGCCAAGTTTAGTCAATCATTTATACCCATGATGCCCATTTTAGAGGACTTCCAACCCAAGCATTGGTGGGTTCTATTTTACCAGTAAAACAGAACTTGTTTACAACAGTAAACAAGCACTGCTTCACTTCCTGGGGTTCCCATGGGGAACCTCCCCAAAAACAAGTTGAGTTGCGATAAAAAGATTGAATACAAGTACAATGAGCACATAACACTTTTATCTACTACCCTTCAATCAACAAAACTCATAACCATGACTTTTTCTTGCTGACATTTTCAATTTTTGCATTTCACTATCATCATTTTTGTTTGGTGTTTTGCATGGTGAATTGTTTATGTACTGGATTGTGGAATTTCCTGCAACATAGAATGTATGTTGAGACAAACTAGATACATCATTAACTGCAGCATTATAGGTTTATGAAGGAAATGACTTGTGATTACCAGTACCACTGAAATAATCTGTCAGCTGCACGTGCGCTTGCTTTTTACTTTTATTGCTCCTGCAATAGTGATACAAGATCTTTTATCGCCAAATTTTATTGCTACTGATACTGCGGTTTCCTATTGCACTTTTAACGAAGTGGTAGATAAAACAAGATATTAAATGAAAGCAAAATAGGTTTTCATTTTTGGAATTCAGTTAACCCTTTTACCTAACATAGCGGCCAAAAACGGCCAGGAAATTGACCAAAATAAGCCTACCACAGCCTAAAATATCTTACAAATGTCTTGATAAAACCATACAAATATGGTTATCATTAGACCCGGCTCATGTAGCCGGTTCTAATGATATCCATATCTGTATGCTTCTATCGAAAAATTGTGAGAATTTTCTTCGAAAAATGTAAAATTTAATTTATTTTTAAAAAAGTCTGTGTTAGGTAAAGGGTTAAACAAATTTTTATACAATGCTTTCCAACGAGGGAGTCATAAGTGGATTTTAAATGCCTTTTGAGAATGTTACTGACTGGTTTTGGCCATTACATTGGGTAAAGAGTTGCTATAGATGAGATTTACACTGAGAGTGTACAGGACACAGTTACTTCGTTAATAATGAATTGTGTGCCTTTGCTCTACTACACAAGATATCATAGTATAAATAAGTAAAGGATAGAATAATCGTTTCATAAAATATGTCTACAACATTAGATGGATCAGTAATAAAATATTCAATAATTTATCAACAATGTGATTACAATACTATTTAAATTTACACCACAATTAACAAAGCTTAAAAAAAATGTGTGTGCAGATGAGATGAGTGTGTTTGTGTGGTTAGTTGTGTTTGTGTGAGGATGTGGATGTGGATGTGTGTTTTGGTGAGAATATGGGTGTATTTGTATGTGTTTGTGGCAATTATTTTACACCCTGACCTATAACTCCTCACTTAACTCTTAAAGACCTGGAGATATTTCAAACCAAGTCAGAAAATAAGCAGACTGTCATCTGCTAAATGAGGTCCCCAGAGGGTGAATTTAGTGATGCTACCCTACACAGCAGGGTAGCATCACTAAATTTACCCTCTGTGAACCTCAATCTGGATCAGGGTCTCACAACTAAACAGAAAGAGCTACCCAGAGGATGAACTGGCCCACTGTTTGGGATGGCATCATCAAATTCACCCTCTGGGAACCTCATTCTGCAAATGTCAGACAGCTTATTTTCAGGCCTGTTTCAAACACTGTAGCTACACTTGACAGTGTCGATTGTGTGCCTCTGCAGTTTTTTCAGGGCAAGGCTTACACTTGTTCTGTTGCAGTAAAAGTGATCAAAGTTGGAATCAGGCCCTTAAGGGTAAATGTAAGATCTATATTTGACCAGCAGTACTCACAAAAATGGCCATTCATCTTTTTTTCTTTCAATTTTTCTCCAAAACAAGCTAATGACCATTTATTGGAATTATCTAACCGAAAGTTACATTTTGGAGACAAAATTAAAAGTTGTTATCAAGAACATTTTTGATGTCGTATTCAAGTTGTATTGGGTGAAAGACTAATACAAAGCAAATGACTCCTGTATTTGAGTCCAACAGTGCTGAGATTTTGAGTTTCAGTATTAAACCAGTTACAGGTACCATCATCCTACTGAGGTGTGAAAACATGGACCTATTCATTTATTGGTGTTTCAGTTTGCATATTTCAACACAATGTTTAATTGTGACCACAACATGGATATAAAGTCAAGTCCCACCAATCATTAATACCCATTTTAGAGGACTTCCACCCCGAGCATTGAACACCAAGTCCTATTTTACCAGTAAAACAGAGCTAGTTTACTACAGTAAACAAGCACTGCTTAGCTTCCCAGAGTTTCCATGGGGAGATCTGTTCATTTAATGTACTCCCTGATTCCCCATCCAAGGGCAGAAATAATCTAGTAGCATGTTGACTCATAGCTGACAAACAGTACTAGTCTTTGATTCGAATACTTCATCTTATACAAACTGTTGGGCTTTTTATGAGTGAAAGGCTTGATGCATGTTTTATTTATTAACCCATTATCTAACGAATTGGCAGAATCTGCCTGCGTAATTTACAAAGTGAGCAGTTGAAAAAATATTTTTCAAAAAATTTCAACAACACCATATCATGTGACCCCTCATTGGAACAAGCTCATTGAGCTCGTTCTTTTGAGAGTTCACATTATATGGTTTTGTTGAATGTTTTTAGAAATTTAAGAAAACAACAATTGAAATATAAAAAACTTTTGATATCCTATGTGTTGGGCAAAGGGTTAAATGGATTGTTTTCATTTCAGTACATACAAGGGAGCAAGAACTTTAAAGAATGCATCCACAGGCTCAGTGGTTGTTACTGGCCAACAGAAATGCTGCATTGCTTAACTGGTATAGAATTCTTTTTTCTTTTGTTGATTAGTGTATTTGATTGGTTCTATTTATGAGTTAAGTGACTTCAAAATGAAAAACACAGTCAAAATCAAATCAATCAATGGCGCTTTTACAAGATAAACATGTTGAAAATTTAGGAATTTAAAAAAAAAAATTCATTTTTATATGAGCTGATTTTCAAATTAATGTTAATTAATCCTGCTTAATACTGACAAGTAAATATTTTTTTATACAAGCATATCAGATACACGTTCAAAAATCTTTTAAATGAGATTGAATAGCCGGTTTTGTTGGAAAGAATTATTTGGACCAATTAAAAATTATTGAGGTTAAAGTTTGTGACTGCAACAGGTGCCATTGACAAGCCTTTTTCTGCAACAGCATTGGAGATGGAATTACCAAAATGTCACAGCTAATTCTGAGGACTGCAGCAGCATTATGCATAGAATTTACAGCATTTCCATGGCATGTGTGCCAGTTTGCCTCAATATCAATGTTCACTCTGACAGGTGCCAACTGGACTAAAAAATTTCATTTGGCACAAAAGATATTTATTACATGCCTGTTTTGTGAAATCCCCAGTAGTATAGTAACACTAAACCACGAAGAAATTGAAAATCTGTTCCACACACATGTGCGGAATGGATTTCGTTAACAGACTATTTTTAAATAGAAGCAGAATTTCACTGGAATTTTCTACAAATCTTGCACAGCAATTGCACTTTGAGAGCCATAAGGCACATAGAACACATTGAAAATCAGGGGACAAAATAGTAACACGGATTCTCCTTACAAATTTGGTTGGCGATACAATGTGTTCTTTTTGTTGATAGTTGTCAAATGAATTGCAGAATGTCTTTCTAATAATTATTTTATAAACGTGAAGGTGTGTAATAAACACAGAACTCTCAGCCTATCCTTCTGCGTTGGCACTCATGCCATATCAATTAACCCATTCACAAGCGTGTGTCATTCTGTGTTTGTATTTGGCATACTTTTGGTAGGTCTTAACCCTTTCCCTTTACCCAACAAATCGCCCGCATCCACACGCGTAATATGCAAATTCAGCATTTCAAAAAATAATATTTTTAAAAAAATTTCAGTAAAACCATATCATGTGACTCCTCGTTGGAACGAGTTCGTCAGGCTCGTTCCAACGAGGGGTCACATGATATGATTTTGTTGAAATTTTTTGAAAAATTTGAAAGAATGATATTTAAAATAATAAATTTTGATATCGTCTGCATTGGGTAAAGGGTTAAAGGCTTTGTAGTTTATTATTTCAGTGTGTCGTTTTTGTTAAAATCACCATCTGACAACACAGGCGAGACAGAATTCACATCTGTCAAGTACTCTATAGGAAACAGTAATAAGGCCTAAAAAAATAAAAAATCTGTTTCTCAGGCCCTCTCGCATGGTCCTTTTGGCTGCCGCATGCTCTCTATTTATAACCAGTTTAAACTTAAAAAAAATAAAAATTAAATGGTTTATGTCTTATATTTTACCCAAGTTGAAAAAATTGATGAATTTGTCCCTTGAGTGCAAGAAGGCTTTGCAATGCTTTAGCATTGCAAAGCCTTCTTGCACTCAAGGGATGAAATACACCACCACCCATGCTATTCTGTAGATTATGAGGCCTAAAACTTGAATCAAGAACATGAACTTTTGATGGCAAAGAAGTAATTACTGAAATAAAAAATAAAATAAAAAAATGTTCGCCCGCATGCAATTTTACAAATAATGGCCTGAGAAACAGAAGATCTACTTTGTGTGGCCTAATCAGGTCGCTTTGTTAAAGGTCAACTGAATTAACAGTTCATCCATTTAATCTGATTCTTACCAAAACATTTCTTTGTTTCTTAATCTTTTTATCTTGCTTAATCCTTTTTATAATCCTATAAGATAATAAATTATTTGCCACTAGTTTATTTGGAGTAAACATTAATAATAGCCTTTTACTTTATTTATTTATTTATTTATTTATTCATTTATTAGTTTCAGTTTTTTATTTATATTTTTATCATATGTGAGTTTTTTGCTTCTAAAATAATTACAGAAGCCAGGTTATACTGAATTAACCCTTTACTCAATGCAGACGATATAAAAATTTATTATTTTAATTTTTTTTTTTTTAATTAAAAAAAAACATCATGTGACCCTTCAATGGAAAAAAGCTCATCGAGCTCATTCCAATGAGGGATCATATGATATGGTTTTGTTGAAATTTTTGGAACAATATAATTTTTTCAACTGCTGAATTTTTTAATTATGTGGGCAGTTGGGGCCGATTTGTTAGGTAAAGGGTTAAAATATGGTACTTTGAGTGCATCAAGGTGCCATCTGCAATGCTAGAGAATTGCAGATGGTACCTTGTAGCACTCAAAGGATGATACATGATTAATTTGTTATTTACAATCAGATTCCATTTGGCACTAAAATCTTTCACTTTGTACCTCAAAAATTAATTTGGCACCAAACAAAAATTCCACTTGGCTCCAAAAATTTTGGGACCAGCATGAACACTGATCAGTGAATGAAACAAATACTTCCTATTTTGCATACAAGGTAGGAAATCCTACATACCAAAAAATTTGATAACTTTTAATTGCTCTGGTATAGTGTATCAATATCGATTCAGTTTCCATAAAAAAAAAATGTGTTTTGTTGGTATTCAAATATTATATTTAGCAAACCTCCTTACATACACTTAGACTCCCATGTTTATAATCCTGGGAAATTTTAACTATCATGCACTGTACACTAAAATATCTGGGCAAGTCGTAGATTTTTCGTGAAAAAGAAGTGTGTGTGAATGTTCATCAGCCTTTTTGAGGCTTAGCAGTATGAAACATGTGTTGGTGAAGGTTTAAAAAACGAAAGCTGAAAAATCAACTTGAGTTGACACATAATTCAATTTATGATAAACAATACATTACTATTTACATAAGGCCTAAAAAAATTAAAAATCTGTTTCTCAGGCCCTCCTGCATGGCCTTTTGGCTGCCGCATGCTCTCTTTTTATAACAACGCAAACTTAAAAAAAATAAAAATTAAATGGTTTATGTCTGATATTTTACCCAAAGTTAATAAAATTGATAAATTTGTCCCTTGAGTGCAAGAAGGCTTTGTAATGCTTTAGCACTGCAAAACCTTCTTGCTCTCAAGGGACGAAATACACCACCACCCATGCTTCTCCGTAGATTATGAGGCCTAAAACATACCAAGGACATGAACTTTTGGAGGCGAAATAATCACAGAAATAAAAAATTAAAACCTGCTCGCCCGCATGAACTTTTACAAATAATGGCCCGAGAAACAGAACTACTTTGTGTGGCCTAATGTCATACCTTATCTTAACATCAAAAAAGAGAATGCTGTATAGAAAAAAATACTGTATGCATATAAGGCTATTAACAAAAATATTGTCGTTTCTCAGGCACCTCGCTAATCATAAAAAAAACTGCCTCACCACTCTTATTTTTTACCTGGTAATCTCTTCACAGATACTATTTTATACTTGCAAGACTAACAATTTAACCACCTGCATGTTGTTCACTGACCTCTGTCCAACATGCACAGTTGGTTAAATTTGCAATTGCATTACGGCAAATTTTCACTGCTGAAAACATTCCTTTTGCAAAAGAATATGTTTTTGTGGATTAACCCTTTTTACCCAATGCAGACGATATCAAAATTTATTATTTCAGATATAATTTTTTTTAATTTTTCAAAAAAATTCAACAAAACCATATCATGTGACCCCCTCATTGGAACGAGCTCAATGAGCTCATTCCAATGAGGGGTCACATGATATGGTTTTGTTGAAATATTTTGAAAAAATTAATTTTTTCAACTGCTCAATTTGCATATTACGCGGGCGGATGCGGGCGATTCGTTAGGTAAAGGGTTAAAAAAAATAACCTTCCTCCTTCATTGTAAAATTGAGGAAAAATTGCCTGAGAAACAAGAATTGTTTTTCATAGACCTAATCAAAAGTGCAGTGAAGCCCACAAAACTGGTCAAGTGGTCAATTATTTGTCAAAGCTGATCTGAATAATGGGTATTGTTTTTTTCAAAGACACCATTCTACCAGCAAGAGTAGCCATGGTTTAGCTAGATTTTGTTCATAATTGTTTGGTTACAATTGGCACTCTGGAATAAAATGGAACCAAATAATTTTATCTAAGAAATCTTTCTTCGATTAGTAAGCAAACATCAAGTTAATGCATACAGTTTAAAGCCATTGAAGGGGTTTCCAGCACTTTTCAATAGCAATAGTAGTGGCTTCTAGCACTTTACCAACTAATTGAATACATCTTTAATGAATAACCCTGTTTATTTTTGCATATCACTGTCAAATACAAAACCATTTACCCTACCTTCAGTACAAATTTTACCTGTTAACCCTTTACTGAACACAAAAAGCAGATGACACTTGCAAACAAAATTCTTGATCCACTAATTTTTTTGATTTTATGCGTCAAAAACATAGCTTACCCCCTCACTAAAACAGAGCTCATTCCAATAAGGTGCCATAAGCTATGTTTTTATGATAAAAAATGAAAAAGTAATAAAAATTGAATGGTGAATTTCGTGAATAGCGCTGGCCAGTTTTAGCAATTACATTGGGTAAAGGGTTAACTGCAAACAAGGTTGTAGAGTAAACACCTGTTAATTTAACTGGTAGAGTTCTAAATTATTTTCAAAGGTGATCTGTAGTCACATGAGTATTTTTAACCCCAAACACCATGCTACCAGAAATGGGAGCCTTACTTTACCAAGACTTCATTAATGAGTATTTTTAACCCCAAACACCATGATGCTACCAGAAATGTGAGCCTTACTTTACCAGGACTTCATTAAAGAGTATTTTTAACCCCAAACACCATGCTACCAGAAATGTGAGCCTTACTTTACCAAGACTTCATTAATGAGTATTTTTAACCCCAAACACCATGCTACCAGAAATGGGAGCCTTACTTTACCAAGACTTCATTAATGAGTATTTTTAACCCCAAACACCATGCTACCAGAAATGGGAGCCTTACTTTACCAAGACTTCATTAATGAGTATTTTCAACCCCAAACACCATGTTAACAAAAATGGGAGCCTTACTTTACCAAGACTTCATTTATGAGTATTTTCCCCCAAACACCATGTTACCAGAAATGGGAGCCTTACTTTACCAAGACTTCATTAATGATTATTTCCCCCCCCCCCCAAACACCATGTTAACAGAAATGGGAGCCTTACTTTATCCAGACTTCATTAATAAAGAAGTTAAAAAATTTATAGTAATTTATATATTTTTTATACTTACCAATGACCCAGACATAGCTGGTGCTAATTCTCAAAATCTAGGGCCAAACACAAATTTTGCCCCCCAATCCCCAAAATTTGCATCTAAAACCGAAAAAATCATGTCCTAAATGGTCCTCCATACTTTTCCTCCACTGCGCATGCACAATGTCAAGGAGGTCTCGAAATTGGCGCCAATTATCATTCTTACAAGCAGTGCCTGGTCAGCACTATGTACTCAGCGGGGAGGTATGAGTTCCCAACTCCTGGGAGGGCCATCCCCGTCTGGGGCATTGGTAAGTATAAAAAATATATAAATTACTATAAATTTTTTAACATTTTTATACTGTACCAATGACCCAGACATAGCGGAATAGTAAAAAGGCTGGAGGGCCTAGGACATAGAGGAAAATCCAATAAGCTCAACTATATATAATAGAGTTATCCCCTCGAGAAGAAAAGGAGTATTAGGCTTTACATGTATCTTTCTTATTTATGATAAATTAGAAAGACACAACACCCTCCATAATTGAGCATAATAACATTCATGTTCTCTATTAACATCCAGTATAACCCCTTATACTAATTATTTTTAAAGGAAGCCAATAAATAAAGTCAGTCCAGAGAATTGAGACTCTTTATACTCTTTAAAAGTGTCCGAGGATTGTATATTAACGCCCATTTGACACGTGACATATACAAATGCTTCACACCGAGCTACACTTTAAAAATATGACATGAATGAATTTAAACATTAACTTTACACTTTAAAACCATCCCGGTACCAACTCAGAATTACTGACTCCGGAGGAGGTATCCCCTTGCTTTTCACTATAAAGCAGGTGACCTAAGGGAACACCCTCCTCCCCCCCTCCCCCCTTCCCCTTGGTCAAATAGCCCAGAGCGAAGAGGGCAGCAGGACAGAGTCACTGCCGGAACAGAAAGCCTGCATAACTATAGTTGCAACTGTTTAGTGGACGACATTCTGAGCAACAGATAACAGACCTAAACAATGCAGGTCTCCAGAAATGGACTCAATATTTCTGAGATAAAAATTCGTGAATGTGGATGGCTGAGACCAATATGCAGCCTTCATTAAATCTGTAATAGCGACACTATTTGCGTAAGCCCAAGACGTAGAAAGAGCTCTTACTTCATGAGCCGAAATCTTAAGTACAGACTACTGAGATGAAGATAGATTATCATAAGCAGTACGGATAGTTAATTGAATCCATCTAGCAATAGAATGGACCGTAATGTCCTTTCTATTAGGCAACAGAGACAGAAAGAAGCGTTTTCGTCCCTTTCTGATAAACTGAGATCTTCGTTTATAAATACGTAAAGCTCTAACCGGACAGAGTAAAGGCCTATGCCTGTCTGAAGACGGAAGAGCCTTAATAACAATAGGTTCCGGATATTTATTAGGAGCCTGATTCTTAGCCAAAAAAAAACATTAGTTGTAAAGGTAATAGTGTTCCCGACACTACGATAGTGAGAATCGTCCACAGATAGTGCATGAAGCTCACTGACTCTTCTAGCAGAAGAGAAAGCTAAGAGAAATGCTGTCTTATAAGATAAGAATTTGAAGTCCACTGTCTCAAGAGGCTCAAATGGCTTTTCTTTTAATTTAAGAAGAACCCAAGCTAAATTCCATTTAGGAATTAATCTAAGGGTTCTAGGTCTATTTATCGAGAAGTTTCTAACTAATTTAGATAAAGAGACATTAGATCCAATTTGTAAACTATCATGGTGTGCATAGGTATCAGATAACATAGACCTATAACCTTTAATAGTAACAGGCTGCAGTTTGATCTCGTCAAACAAGTATACTAGAAAGTTTGCAATGTCTGGAATGGAAGGATCAAAAATATCAACAGAATGATCCCTACACCAACGACAAAAGACCTTTCACTTAGCCGCATAGTTTAGCAAAGAGGAGGTCCTCCTACAGTTAGAAATTGCGTCCACTGCTCGTCCTGTAAAATGCTTGCCGTGCAAGAAGGACCACACAACGGAAATACGTGAAGGTTGAGACCTTGCGGGTTGTGATGTAGTTGACGCGATTTCCCCTGCGAAAGAAGATCCTCTCATGGAGGAAGCTTCCGCGGTAAGTCCCACAGCAGACACCTGAGTAGATTTATCCACGGTCTCTGTGGAGACAGAGATGCTACCAACAGAATTTTGCATTGAGATATCTTTAGCAATATCTGCTGAATCAATGGCGCTAGAGGATACGCATATCCTATCATTCCGTCCCACGAGATTGATAGAGCGTCTACTGCATATGCTCGGGGATCCAGACATGGAGACACATACGTCTGCAACTGATTGTTGAGCTGTGTCACAAATAAGTCTATCATTGGCCGCTCTCATTGGTAGCAAATCTGATTGAATACCTGTTTGTTGAGAGTCCATTCTGACGGCAACAAGCGACCCTTCCGTGAAAGGGAGTCTGCTAATACATTCAGACGACCCGGAATATGACGGACCGAAAGTAGAACTTGGTGTTCTAGAACAAACAGAAGGATTCTTTCTGTTAAACTGAATAACGGAACGGAATGAGTGCCTCCCTGGTTCCGAATATACGCAACTACTGTCGTATTGTCGGACAGGATTTGGACATGTGCTTTCTGAATAATGTTCATCCAATGACGTAGTGAAAGCCAAATTGACATCATTTCTTTGATGTTTATGTGCCTGCATAGAAACTGCGGATCCCAAAGACCCTGGCACCTGTTTGACTGGCATCCGTCATAATCGTAAAACTCGGATCCGGCAACTGCAGTGGAACTCCCTGAGTCAACCACTGAATGTTTGCCCAAGTCTGAATCTCTTGTTTCACTTGATTTAACAAGAGAACGTCTATATCGATCGAATGAATCTTTACACTCCAATCCAAGAAAATTTGGAGGACGAGTGCGTAACTGCCCCATCGGAATGAGATCCGCAGCGGCTCCGCACAGACCTATCAGTCTCATGAACTCTCTCGCTGTGACTTTGTCTGAGTGAAGACAATAGCAAGCGTAACAACTGATTAATTTCGCTCTGGTTAACGACAGATGAACGAGATTGTTGTGCATCTCGAAGCTCATTCCCAGATGAGTGAATGACTTGGACGGCACCAGATCCGACTTCTCCTCGTTTATTATAAAACCGAGACATCAGAGTAATAGAAGCAGATTCTGCACATCGTTCTGAAGCGTTAACTCGTTGCCGTACCTCTGAAGAATGTCGTCCAGGTACGCCGACGTTACCGCAGATGAATGAGCTCGGAAATGTATCATTACCGAGTTCATTATTCGAGTGAAAGCCCAGGGCACTAGGTTCAAACCGAAGCACATCGCTCGGAACTGATATACAACTCCTAGGACTGCGAAGCGTAGATACTTTCTGAATGTCGGATGTACCATGACGTGAAAGTATGCATCCTTGAGATCTATGCTTGTAGCAGAGTCGTTCACCCGAATACTCGCTCTGACTGATCGAATTGTCTCCATATAGAACTTCGGAACGACGATCAGCTTGTTTATCCAGCTCAGATCTATGACTGGACGGAACGAGCCGTCTGGTTTTGGAACCAGAAACAGATGGCTGTAGAAACCTGGAGATTCCTGGTCTTCTACGACTTCAACCGCATTCTTCTTCAGAAGAGACTGTGCTTCTGATAAAAAAGCTGAGTCCATTTTGGACTTCGAGTTAATGGAGGCTTTCGTTTGAAGGATATTCTTAGTCCTTCCGAAATTACCCCTCGAACCCAGGGGTCGTCCGTAATTGACGCCCAATCATTTATAAAACTTGATAATCTTCCACCTACCGGAACACGATAGAGGTTCAAACCATCACCTCCTGGATCTGCGAGGCTTGCGGAAGGAGAAACTACGTCCTCCACGACCCGCACCTCGCCCTGTCGACCTAGGGACGTCTGACCGGTTATCTCGGCCAGAATAACATCCCCCACGTGAGTCGCTGCCTGCCTTGACGGTCTCTAGAATAAGACCTAGAGGACGCATAGGAACCTCCATAGGAACTTCTCTTGGGCGTACTTGTCCCAGAAGTGCCTGTCTTACTCTTTTCTGCTGTATCCGACTTTTTGGAAGCGGATTTGAATAGCAGAGAATCCGAAGTGTCTTAGTTATCTTATCATAGATTGCTGAAAGCTTGCCGTCGAAGAGAAGCTCTCCGGAGACTGAAGCCACTCTGAGAGAGTTTTTCACCTTACCATCCACGCGCGTGGATGTAGCTAGGGTTGCGTTACGTCTAACCAACTCCAGGTTTGCCACTGAAAGGGCGGAGTTATACATGGAATAAGCTACTGCCCTTGAAAGAAGTCTTAATGAGGATTGTATATCCTGGAATTCTTTCCCTTGAAGACGTAATGATAACGCCTTAGTAAGGTGATCTGCATATGATAAAGCGTCTAAGTGAACTCTGTTAGACATTACTGTCGTTTCCAACATCCTGGTTGGAATTGACATAGACGACGGTATAGACAATTCCAAGTCTTCAGCCTCGTCGTCTAGATGCAGAGGAACTCTCGGTATGCCCTGTCCTGCCGTTTCGAATTTATTCCTTGAATTGATGAAAGGCAGATTTAGAGCATTTGCGGACAAGAAACCAGACTTGCCCGTTTTGGTAGCAAGCTTATATATAGCGTCATTCAATAATTCGAATGTTCTTGTGACATTATTGGACTGTGTTCGAAACTCAGGGATGATGTCCCTGAACCGATCAAAAAATTCTGTGTCCAATGACGCTGTCAGTCTCTTATGCGGCATCGCAGCATTCTGGTCCGACGGAACAACCTCTGGAAGATAATGCCGGATAAAATCTACGGCAGCTTTATGTTGTTCCGAAAGGGAAAGCTCCAAATCCTCCGAATCCCTTTCGCCATCCTGTCAGACCCTATGAAGTTCTCGGTCGTCCGTACCTGATGCTTCAGCGGAGCGTACCGACCCAGCGTC
Source organism: Pictodentalium vernedei (assembly GCA_031216915.1). Lineage (NCBI taxonomy): Eukaryota > Metazoa > Mollusca > Scaphopoda > Dentaliida > Dentaliidae > Pictodentalium > Pictodentalium vernedei. The sequence continues at coordinate 590,171,577 of CM062295.1, read as the reverse complement.
GTCGGATAATTCCTGATCCGAGAGAGATTCTGTCGTTTGCTGGGATGCTGCGATAAGTTGTGCTATTTGAGATAGCACGTCTGTCACTGAGGCCTGTGGAGTAGCGGTCTTACATTGCTTTGCCACTGGAAGCTCCGTGGACGATGACTCCTGCATACTTCTTTTATGCGAACGTCCAGAGTCTAAAGGCCTCGTGTCCCTGGCTACCGGATGGCGTGACCTGGTCGCCGTGGAATCCCTGATCGGCGAAGCTGGCTGGATATCCGTGGTCACGTAGACAAGGTGTGGTCGTGTGCGCTGCCGTGAGGATGAGGAAGCCTTATCGACAGTCTCTCCGGACTGTCTATATAACGGAGTGTCCCGAGCGGCGGATGTATGCTCCGAATGCGAAACGCTTTGTACCACAACATCTGGTCCCAGATGTTGTTGTACGAGAGAGGGACCTCTCTCGCTCGCAGCCCGGATGGACCTGGACGAGCTAGGAACCGGACTAATAGGCTTCCTCCGTTCTCTCCTCTGATCCATCGTCACTGGGTGTGCACTTTGTCTTATTATAGTGCTCGCATCACCCAAATCTCCTTCCTGGACTGCAACGGACGAACTCGGCTGCCGAGCCATTTGATGAATGGTCGCTACACCGGGCGAGCTATCGGATGCCAATGCCGTCGATCCTACTAGGGACCTCTTAGGCAATTGACGTATTTCCATGAGCACTTTTGCCGCTAGCTCTTCATTTAACTGTGACGACGGAGGCACACTTTTGGAAGACATCACGGAAACATCACCCTGTTCTTGTTCCTCTGAAATAGAGATTGATAAACTAGAGTGACCCTGCGGAGAAAGGACCGGCATGGCCTTTTCCCCGCTAACAACATACCGTGACACACGTTTCCAATGTTTGTCATCCCAATTGACACATACTGAACAGGAGTTAGTGCGAGTGCACTGAGTACAATTAATACAATGATTATGAAAGTCAGAGGAAGATTTTCTCTTATTACAATTTGAACAATACCCTTTCATTGTGAAAAGAACACAAAAAGTCCTAGTACTCGCACCAACCCCTGAAAACAAAGATACATAATAACATGATCCATTAACATAGAAAAAATAATTGAAATCAAAAAAATTTTTTGAAAAAATATTTTTTCAGAAAAGCCCAAGTTTCTGAAAGTAACGTTGAGCCCCAATGGATCCCAAAAAAGCCTAAGTGTGGACAAAATTTTTAAAAATATTTCAAAAAAAATTAATGCAACACTTACGTATAATAATAATGTATCTTGTTATGATTAAGCTAATACAAAGACAAGAAATCCCTCTCAACAGAAACTGTTGTCAATGTAAACAAGAAATGTATAAACACCAGAAACATGACTCCAGGCACTGATAAACATGGCCCGAAATCAGTTACCAATAACAACACTATCTGATGCAAAACAGAGACTTCCAGGGAAGAAACTGCAGAACATCAGATGGTAGATGCAGAATACAACGCCTAAACACCCATGGGTGAGGACGTAATCATGGGGAAAAGAACAGAATTCATTCTGTTACCCAGCTAAAACTCCCAAGAAATTTTAGTAATAATATTACAAAAAATATGCCAAAAGCATGGGAGAATAGCAAGGGGGGACTTAAAGGAAAGGGAGAGAGGAAACACTGAACAAGCAGTGTAACTTTATAGCAAGAATGACAACAACAGGCCCATGCCTCGAAATTAGGCAACATAACATAATTTCGTAAAAAAATTTTAAGTTACAGCCCTGATTATTTCCTGCCACTCATTTTCCTCTCCTCCTTCTAATTCCTCTTTAGATCCACCATTTCTCTAATATTTATGTGTCTGGCATCATTTAAATTGAGATTTACAAGCACAAATATCAGTCAGATGTGAACTGATGAAGGGCCAAACAAAGAAATGATAATTGGCGCCAATTTCGAGACCTCCTTGACACTGCGCATGCGCAGTGGAGGAAAAGTATGGAGGACCATTTAGGACATGATTTTTTCGGTTTTAGATGCAAATTTTGGGAATTGGGGGGCAAAATTTGTGTTTGGCCCTAGATTTTGAAAATTAGCACCAGCTATGTCTGGGTCATTGGTACAGTATAAAAATTTATTTTGTTCCAATTTATTGGAGAGTGCATCTTGACAATTTCCAATAAATGGTAACAATTCTGTTTTTCTTCTGCTGAGAAAACACCATGCTGATGCAAACAGTGTAAAGCCACTAAAATAGCTTTCAGCACTTTTCCATAGAGCCATGGTCTTTTAAGCTATCAGATAATAGCTCTGACAACTGAATCCTTCAAGTATATTGACCAATTCAGCCTCTGTACATCATATATAAGCATTTAATCTAACATATTTTGTAAACTGAGTATTTTTTTCTAAAACAACATGCTACTACCAATGGGAGCCTTATTTTAACAAGACTTCATTCCTAAAAAAAATATTTTGTTACAGTGTATTGTAGTTCATCTTGACAATCTCCAATAAATTGTAACATTTTTTTTCTGCTGAGAAAACAACATGCTGATGCATACAGTGTCCAGCCACTAAAATTGCTTTCAGCACTTTTTCATAGGGCCATGATCTTGTGATCTATCAAAGAATAGCTCTGACAACTGCTCTCTATGTTTATTGATCAATTTAGCCTCAGTATATCAAATACAGTGTAGCACACTTACTTGAATATCTATTAACTGAATAACCCTGTTAATTGAATGTAACATCCAAGCACAAAACCATTTACCTACCATACCTTCTTTACAAATTTGACCTGATAATTGGATATGGGTTATAGAGTAACTTCCAGTTAACTGAATAAAAAGTTTTGAAATGTGTTGAGAGAAACTACGCTGACAGTCACCACATTCTCCTTGTTCTTACATCCAATCCAGGCATATAAAGGCTCAGTTTATTTGTACCTATATTTTATAATAAAATTATTTCTTATGCTTTACTGGAGAGTATAGACAGGGTTTCAAGAAATTGTATTGGTCATTGTGACGGGTACAAATTAATTGGTGCCTGTAAGAACATATAATTTAAGCAGGTCAGTGACCAGGACAGGCTGCTTATTTGCATGCAAGATTCAGTAAAGCCTGACTGGTACTTCTAGGCACTTAGCAACACAGTCCAGATATAATGGTCTACTGATGAACCCGAATGGTTTGATCAAGTAACATACAATACAGTCACCGTGGAATGGTTATAATCCAAGAGTGGCCAGTGATGTCCACGCATGCATTTACCAGGTAAAAAAATCATCAGCAGCCAAATTTTAATTAATGAAGCACTGGGTTGTACCCGATGCTTCATTAACAAGGTGCAACGCCACCAGTATCAGCCACTGAGAAGTGGTTTAGTAACCAGAAATCATAAAAATTGAAATTTTCTAAGTGAAAAAAAATGAAAAGAGGCCCATAACTCCAGAAAAAATGATTGACAAAACCTGTTACTTTTGAATATCCTTTCCTTCATGATGGTCCATCAGTATACCAAAGATCATTCAAATCTGACATGTACTGACCAAGATACAGAGGTCTAAAGTTGTTATGGACATATAGATGAATGATCGGACGTACAGATGAATAGACAGACCCCATTGCTGGATTCTTCGCAAACTTTGTTTTGGCAGGGGAAGGGGGGGGGGGGGGGGGGATTAATTTTTTGTGATTATTCCTGTAATTAGTGTTTGGAATCTAATATTATTGCGTCTGTGGAAATATTTCCAACCCATGGAAAGTAAGTAGTCCACGGTGGCCATACTGTATATTACTAGAATTAATTTGATGGTTTGGAGAACGTTATTCCTTAAAGTGTTTTTCCCATAAATCTATCAACTCACAGTCAGCAAAGTTACATGAATAAATAAGCTTCTATGACAAATAAATACCACTACAATGTTCAGATTCAGCAGTTTTCACAAGAGTCATCATAATAATGAAATCCTCATGGTAAAACACCTACTTTGTTTATCAGGGTTTAGCAACACTTTCAACAGCCAAGTTCATATCATGCTGGGTAGTTTTATGGGTGAAGGAGGCCAGAGAATGAAGAGAGAACCACCAAGCAGTGGTGAGCCACTGTCAAACTATCCAACTTACAACTCTGCACAAGCAAAGTGAGCAGCGATTGAAGGCAAGTGCACCATCGATGTGCAGAATGCCTTAGTATACAGTGCCATCATGGCACCAAATGCGTAATCAGTATTAAGTATCTTGCCCAAGGACACACTGTAGTTACCGATGGTTGGGAAAGAACCATCAACCTTTCAGTTCAATGCTCTAACCATGAACATGAAAAATAAAGAAAGAACTATGATTATCGAAGTGGCACTCACTCACAAAAATAATCAAATACTTCAGTTTGGACATATACTGAGGTCACTGTTTTTGGTAATAATTAGAAGATTTTACTGGTCGAGTGCTAAATTATTTTTCAAAAGTGATTTGAAACATGAGTATTTTTTCAACGATACAATGCTACCATCAAGGGTAGCCTAAATGCTTAAAAATTTTGTCCATAAATAATTCTTTTGTTACTATTATTTGGAGAGTGCCTGTTGGCACTCTCCAATAAATGGTAACAAAACAATTTTATATGAACATTTTTTCCTACTACTGCACAAATAACAAGGTTATGCATACGGTGTAAAGTACTTTCAGTAGAGTCATGATAGTGGCTTCTAGTTAATAAGTATAACAATATCAAATCAATTGGAAATCAATTGTTTTATGATGAACTGATCAAGAGCATTTGGAAATAAATTGTGCTACGTTGAACTAAAATGTAAACTATGTTGACAAATGCCATCGTTTTTAACCTCCCTGAATCACTCATGACAGTAATGCTGTGTTTTGGCTTGTACCAAAATAAAATAGTTCCTTGTTTAAATAAAACTTAGGATTTGGTCACTTTTTAAGAGAGTATATTGTCAGATAAAGATAAGATAAATTGGTCATTACCACTCGGGAGGGTTGGGGGGAGTAGAAGGCATCTAAATTATCCGAAATAAGCTGAAACCCACTGTAATGTTTGCAACTTAAATTTATATGCATGAAGTATATAAAGTATATACTCTGCATGCCAATGTATTATAGAATCAGAATTTGGCACATAGGTGGAATTTATTTATTTGTACACTTATTCATCCTAATTGCCACCAATAATGGTATTTTTAGTTATATTTATAAATCCCACCTATGTGCCACCAAAAAGGTAGTGTGGCCGAGCTTTTCCCTGTGATAAAAAAAATATCTGGGAGTGGTAGAGTGGACTTGCGTCACCACAGGGAATAAAATATGGTCTATTGGTTTACCATTCCCTGTTCTCTGATTTTATCTCTGCTCTCCAGTTTGGCCACAACTGTATTCTGTGCTGTGTGGTCAATAATGCCCTGGTCTCGGGTTCTCTCAGTTTCTTCTGATCATTATGCATTTGACTGTTGACCTCATGGAGGGCTGGGGCAAGAACAGATTGAGATGGAGGATAAAAGATGGCAATTTGTGAAAGATGAAATAATGAATTTGTGTAAAGTAAAACAGTAGACAATATTTTATTCCCTGTGGTGACACAAGTCTACTCTACCACTCCCAGATATTTTTTTTTATCACAGGGAAAAGCTTGGCCACTCTACACCACTTAATTTAACCTGAAAATTTGTGAAAGTGATGTTTCTTCAGAAAGTTAAAAAATTTATAGTAATTTATATATTTTTTATACTTACCAATGACCCAGACTTAGCTGGTGCTAACTCTAACAAAACCAGGGCCAAACACAAATTTTGCCCCCCAATCCCCAAAATTTGCATCCAAAACAAAAAGAAATCATGTCCTAAAGGACCTCCATACTACGCCTCTACTGCGCATGCGCAGTGACGCAGACATCCCGAAATTGGCGCCAATTATCATTCTTACTGGCAGTGCCTGGTCAGCGCTATGTACTCAGCGGGGAGGCAAGAGTTCCCAACTCCAGGGAGGGCCATCCCCGTCTGGGTCATTGGTAAGTATAAAAAATATATAAATTACTATAAATTTTTTAACATTTTTATACTGTACCAATGACCCAGACTTAGCTGAATAGTAAACAGGCTGGAGGGCCTAGGACATAGAGGAAAATCCAATAAGCTCAACTATATAGTAAAGAGGTAACCCCTTAAGGAGAAAAGGAGTATTAGGCTTTACATGTATCTTTCTTATTTAATATTAAATTAGAAAGATACACTACCCTTAATAATTGAGCACAATAACATTCATGTTCTCTATTAACATCCAGTATAACCCTTATACTAATTATTTTTAAAGCAAGCCAATAAATAAAGTAGTCCAGAGAATTGAGACTCTTTATAGTCATTTAAAAGTGTCCGAGTATTGTATATTAAAGCCCGTTTGACACTTGACATATACAAATGCTTCACACCGAGCTACACTTTAAAAATAAGACATGAATGAATTTAAACATTAATATTACACTTTAAAACCATCCCGGAAGCGACTCAGAAATACTGACTTGGAGGAGGCATTCCCTTGCTTTTCACTATAAAGCAGGTGACCTAAGGGAACACCCGCCCCCCCCCCCCTTCCCCTTGCCCTGGGTCAAATAGCCCAGAGCGAAGAGGGCAGCCGGACGGAGTCACTGCCGGAACAGAAAGCCTGCATAACTATAGTTGCAACTGTTTAGTGGACGACATTCTGAGCAACAGATAACGGACCTAAACAATGCAGGTCTCCAGAAATGGACTCAATATTTCTGAGATAAAAATTCGTAAATGTGGATGGCTGAGACCAATAAGCAGCCTTCATTAAATCTGTAATAGCAACACTATTAGCATAAGCCCAGGAAGTAGAAAGAGCTCTTACTTCATGAGCAGAAATCTTAAGCACAGACTGCTGAGAAGAAGATAAATCTTCATAAGCAGTACGGATAGTTAACTGAATCCATCTAGCAATAGAATGGACTGAAATGTCCTTTCTATTAGGCATCAAAGACAGGAAGAAACGTTTCCGTCCCTTTCTGATAAACTGAGATCTCTGTTTATAGATACGTAGTGCTCTAACAGGACAGAGTAAAGGCCTACGCCCGTCTGAAGACGGAAGAGCCTTAATAACAATAGGTTCCGGATATTTATTAGGAGCCTGATTCTTAGCTAAAAAACCCACATTAGTAGTGAAGGTGATAGTGTTCCCAACACTACGATAATGAGAATCATCCACCGATAGTGCATGAAGCTCACTGACTCTTCTGGCAGAAGAGAAAGCCAAGATAAAAGCTGTCTTATAAGATAAGAATTTGAAATCTACTGTCCCAAGAGGTTCAAATGGCTTTTCCTTCAATTTAAGGAGAACCCAAGCTAAATTCCACTTAGGAATTAATCTAAGAGTTCTGGGTCTATTTATCGAAAAGTTTCTAACCAACTTCGATAAAGAGACATTAGATCCAATTTGTAAACTATCATGATGTGCATAGGTATCAGATAACATAGATCTATAACCCTTTATAGTAACAGGCTGCAGTTTGATTTCGTCAAACAAGTATACTAGAAAGTTTGCAATGTCTGGTATAGAGGGATCGAATATATCTACAGAATGATCCCTACACCAACGATGAAAAACCTTCCACTTAGCCGCATAGTTTAGCGAAGAGGAGGTCCTCCTACAGTTAGAAATCGCGTCCACTGCTCGTCCTGTAAAGTGCTTGCCATGCAAGAAGGACCGCACAACGGAAAAACGTGAAGGTTGAGACCTTGCGGGTTGTGATGGAGTTGGCGTGATTTCCCCTGCGAAAGAAGATCCTCCCGTGGAGGAAGCTTCCACGGTAGGTCCCACAACAGACACCTGAGTAGATTTATCCACGGTCTCTGTGGCGACAGAGATGCTACCAACAGAATCTTGCATTGAGATTGTTTTATCTTTAGCAATACTTGTTGAATTAACGGCGCTGGAGGATACGCATATCCTATCATTCCGTCCCAAGGGATCGACAGAGCGTCTACTGCAAAAGCTCTTGGATCTGGACACGGAGACACATACGTCTGCAACTGATTGTTGAGATGTGTCGCAAATAAGTCTATCATTGGCCGTTCCCATTGGTAGCAAATCTGATTGAATACTTGTTTGTTGAGAGTCCACTCCGACGGCAACAAGCGACCCTTTCGTGAAAGGGAGTCTGCTAGCACATTCAGATGACCCGGTATGTGACGGACCGAAAGAAGAACGTGATGTTCTAACGCAAACAGAAGGATTCTTTCCGTTAGATTGAACAACGGAACTGAATGAGTGCCTCCCTGATTCCGTATATACGCCACTACTGTCGTATTGTCGGATAGGATTTGGACATGAGCATCGTGAATAATGTCCATCCAGTGACGTAACGCAAGCCAAATTGACATCATTTCCTTGATGTTTATGTGCTTGCACAGGAATTGCGGATCCCAAAGACCCTGGCATCTCGAATCCGTTGGGATTAATGATGCACCCCAACCTGTTTGACTGGCATCCGTCATAACGGTAAAACTCGGATCCGGCAACTGCAGCGGAACTCCTTGAGTTAACCACTGAATGTTTGCCCAAGTCTGTATCTCTTGTTTCACTTGATCTGACAAGAGAACGTCTACATCGAGCGAATGAATTTTCACACTCCAATTCTGAGTCAGGAAAATTTGAAGAGGACGTGTGCGTAACCGCCCCATCGGAATGAGATCCGCGGCGGCTCCGCACAGACCTATCAGTCTCATAAATTCTCTCGCCGTGACTTTGTCTGCGTGCAGACAATAGCGAGCATAACAACTGACTAATTTCGCTCTGGTTAACGGCAGACGAACGAGATTGTTCTGCGTCTCGAAGCTCATTCCCAGATGAGTGAATGACTTGGACGGCACCAGATCCGACTTCTCCTCGTTTACTATAAAACTGAGACGTCGGAGCAATAGAAGAAGATTCTGAACATCGTTCTGAAGCGTTAACTCGTTGCCGTACCTCTGAAGAATGTCGTCCAGGTAGGCCGACGTTACCGCAGACGAATGAGCTCGGAAGTAGATCATTACCGAGTTCATTACCCGAGTGAAAGCCCAGGGTGCTAGATTCAATCCGAAGCACATCGCCCGGAATTGATACACCACTCCTAGGACTGCGAAGCGTAGATACTTTCGGAATGTCGGATGTACCATGACGTGAAAGTACGCATCTTTGAGATCTATGCTCGTTGCATAATCGTTCACCCGAATACTCGCTCTGACCGATCGAATCGTCTCCATATAAAACTTCGGAGCGACGATCAGCTTGTTTATCCAGCTCACATCTATGACTGGACGGAACGAGCCGTCTGGTTTCGGAACCAGAAACAGATGGCTGTAGAATCCCGGAGATTCCTGGTTTTCTACGACCTCTACCGCGTTCTTCATTAACTGGTAGAGTGCTGGAAGCCCTATTTTGGGCTTTACTAAAAGTGACAGGCAATAACTGTCTGTAACTACATTCCGCCTGAGGAAGCCTTTATTGTCCCTGATATGAATCAGATTTTTTATACAATACCTTGCTCTCTGACATTTAATTGGATAGTGCCTATAAGGCACTATCCAATTAAATGTAATAGAGCAGTATATGATGAGCTTTGTTTTGTTGTCAAAAAAAACTCAGCACTTTACCAGTTAAAAGAGACTGCACCTCTGATAACAGAGCGTCTCTTTTCTGTGGATTTGACGGAAGATGAGTCCACTTTGGACTTCGAGTTAATGGAGGCTTTCGTTTGAAGGATATCTTTAGACCTTCCGAAGTCACTCCTCTCACCCAAGGGTCGTCCGTAATCGACGCCCATTCTTGTGAAAAGCTCGACAACCTTCCGCCAACCGGAACGCGATAGAGGTTTAAGCCATCACCTCCTGGACCTGTGAGGCCTGCGGTAGGAGAAACCACGTCTTCCACGACCCGCACCTCGCCTCGTCGACCTCGGGGCGTCCGACCGATTGTCCCGGCCTGAAGGACGTCCCGAACGAGATTCGCTATCCTGACGGTCTCTCGAATAAGACCAAGAGGACGCACCGGAACCTCTATAGGAACCTCTCTTGGGCGCATTAGACCCAGAAGTGCCTGTCTTATTCGTGTCTGCTGTATCTGACTTCTTAGGAGCAGATCTGAACAACAGAGAATCATTAGCTTTCTTTTTAATTTTATCATAAATAGCGGAAAGCTTGCCGTCAAAGAGAAGTTCTCCTGAGACCAAAGCGACTCTAAGAGAGTTCTTCACCTTAGAATCCACTAGTGTGGATGTAGCTAGGGCTGCGTCACGTCTAACCAACTCCAGATTTGCCACTGAAAGGGCGGAGTTACACGTGGAATAAGCTACTGCCCTTGAAAGAAGTCTTAAAGAGGATTGTATATCCTGAAACTCTTTCCCCTGAAGGCGCAGTGATAACGCCTTAGTAAGGTGATCTGCGTAAGATAAGGCATCTAAATTGGCTCTGTTAGACGCAATAGCTGTTTCCAACACAGCGGTTGGAATAGAAGTTGACGACGGTAATGATAGCTCTAAGTCTTCCGCCTCGTTGTCCATACGCAGAGGAACTCTCGGTATACCCTGTCCTGCCGTATCGAATTTATTCCTTGCATTAATGAAAGGCAGGTTGAGAGTATTAGCGGACAAGAAACCTGCTTTCCCCGTCCTGGAAGCAAGTTTAAATATAGCGTCGTTCAATAATTCAAATGTTCTTGCAACATTATTGGATTGCGACGGAAACTCGGGAGCGATGTCCCTGAACCGCTCAAAAAATTCAGAGTCCAATGACGCTATAATTCTCTTGTCCGGAAGCGCAGCAGTCTGGCCCGACGGAACAACTTGAGGGAGAAAGTGCCGGATGAAGTCGACGGCAGCTTTATGTTGTTCCGAAAGGGATAGCTCCAAGTCATCCGTATCTCTTTCACCATCCGGTCGGACCTCATGATGCTTCGGCGGAGCGTACCGACCCAGCGCCGTCGGATAATTCACGATCCGACACCGTTTCTGTCGGCCGCTGGGATGCTGCGATAAGCTGTGCTATCTGCACAAGAATGTCCGGCGTCGAGACCTGCGGAGGTGCAGTCTTTCGCTGCTTCGCCGAGGGCAGCTCCGCATCAGATGGCTCCCGCATACTTTTCCTATGCGAACGTCCAGAGTCCATCAGTCTCGAATCCCTGGCTGCCGAATGGTGTGACCTGGTCGCCGAAGAATCCTTCATCGGCGAAGCTGGTAATATATCGGCGGTCACGCAGCCAAGGTGCGGTCGTGTGCGCTGACAAGAAGAGGAAGCCTTAACAGTCTCTGCGGACTGCTTATACAACGGAGCGTCCCGAGCGACGGACGTATGCTCCGCTAAAGACACATTTTGTACCACAACATCTGGTCCCAGATGTTGTTGTACGAGAGAGGGGCCTCTCTCGCTCGCGGCCCGGCTGGACCTGGACGAGCTAGGAACCGGACTCAAAGGCTTCCTCCGTTCTCGCTTACTATCCGCCGTCACTGGGTGTGCATCTATTAAGTTTATAGTGCTCGCATCACCCAAAATTTCCTCTTGGACCGCATCGGACGAACCCGGCTGCCGAACCATTCGGTGAATGGACGCTACACCGGGCGAGCTAGCGGACGACATTTGTCTAATCTCCATGAGCACTTTTGCCGCTAGCTCTGAATTCATTTGTGACGATGGACACACACTTGAAGAAGATAACATGGAAACATCACCCTGTTCTGGTTCCTCTGAAATAGAAACTGAGAGAGTAGAGTGACCTTGCGGAGAAAGAGCCGGAATCGCTCTTTCTCCAGAAACAACATATCGTGACACACGTTTCCAATGTTTCTCATCCCAATATTCACATATAGGACAGGGATTAATGCGAGAACACTGACTACAATTAATACAATGATCATGAAAGTCAGAGGAAGATTTCTTCCTATTACAATTTGAACAATGTCCCTTCATTGTGAAAGAACAACAATAAGTCCTAGTTACTCGCAAAAACCCCTGACACAAAGATACATAATAACATGATCCATTAATAAATGAAAAAACAATTGCAAAACAAAATAATTTTGAAAAAATATTTTTTCAGCGAAGCCCAAGTTGCTGAAAAGTAATGTTGAGCCCCGATGGATCCGATGGCAAAGTGTGGTCAAAAATTTTAAATTTATATTAAATAATTAATGAGACACTTTCGGATAATATAAATGTATCTTATAATGAGATAAACTACAGCAAAGGCAAACAGCCCCCCTCAAAAAAGGCTGTTGCCAATGAAAACAAACAGTGTAAAAACACCAGAAAACATGACTCCAGGCACTGAAAAAACTGGCCCGGAATCAGTCATCAATTACACTCTATCTGATGCAAAACAGAGACTCCCAGGGGAGAATCTGTAGAACATCAGATGGAAGATGCAGAACACAAACGTTATACACCCATGGGTGAAAACGTAACTATGGGGAAAATAACAGAAAACATTCTGTAACCAAGCAACTCTCCTAGGAAATTTTAGAAATGAAATTTCTCAAAAATATGCCAAAAGCATGGGAGAATTGCAAGGGGGGACTTTAGAAGGTTAGGGAAGAGGAAACACTGAATAAGCAGTGCAACAATTAGCAAGAATGACAACAAGAGGCCCATGCCTCGAAAATAGGCAACTTAACATAATTTCATCAAAAAATTTTAAGTACAGCCCTGATTATTTTTTGTCACTTCTTTTTCCTCTCCTCCTTCTATCCTCCTTAGAATCACATTTTCTCCAAAAATTACGTGTCTGGCATCCTTTAAACTGAGATTTACAAGCACAAAGATCAGTGAGATGTTGACTGATGAAGGGCCAAACAGAGAATGATAATTGGCGCCAATTTCGGGATGTCTGCGTCACTGCGCATGCGCAGTAGAGGCGTAGTATGGAGGTCCTTTAGGACATGATTTCTTTTTGTTTTGGATGCAAATTTTGGGGATTGGGGGGCAAAATTTGTGTTTGGCCCTGGTTTTGTTAGAGTTAGCACCAGCTAAGTCTGGGTCATTGGTACAGTATAAAAATATAAGAGGACATATATTTATTTATTTGTTGGAAGTTTAAAGACACTTTCGACAGCCATGGTCACCTCATGTCAGACAGTTTTGTGGGTGGAGGAAACCAGAGCGAATCACCAAGTGTGGATAGTAAAGTCAGACTCTCAACGTACCATCTCTGCACAAGCAGGGTTAGCATTGGTTGAAGGCAAGTGCACCATCGATATGCAATACAGCTTAGTACACAGTGCCAGTCTGCCCTGCATGGGCAATCAGGATTAAGTGCCTTGCCCAAGGACACAACCAAAGTTTTCCCTCTTAGAGATTGAACCGTGGATCTTTCGGCTTCAAGTCCAATGCCATAACCACTAAGCCAGTGCACTCTGTAAGAGGACATATAGTTAACTCCTAGCACTCTGGTAGTATTTCAAAATTTCTGTCATTGACCCCATATTGCTTATATGCAGCATAAAAATATAACAAATTACATCTTGTTTAACAGAGCTCAATGAGCTCTGTCAAACAAGATATCATTTATTAAATTCTCAGTTGCATTGTGGGAAAAATTTGTTGCCGAAAACTTTGGTATTTTGACAACAGTGTGCAGGGGGTTAAGGTAGAAATTTGTGGACATTGTATTTCTATAAATTTACATGAAAATGGTCTGAAAGACCAATTTCATTTTTATTTATAGAAAAAAAAAATTTCCAGCAATTTGATACTAAAATAACCTAAATGCAAAGTAATGGGAGCTATCACTGCGAGAACCTGCATTTGAAACAATTTTGCAATTCGAATAGTGTACAGTACAGTAAAACCTTCCTTGAGACACCACCTGTCCTGAGAGGCAAGTGAAACGATGTACCATATAGCTGTTTTGGGTTCCAGGCTGGCCTGAAAATAAGCAGTCTGACATTTGCAGAATGAGGTCCCCAGAGAGTCAATTTGTTGATGCTATCCCATATATTGGACCAATTTATCCTCTGGGTACCTCTTTCTGTTTAGTTGTGATACCCTGATTCAGATTGAGGTTCACAGAGGGTAAATTTAGTGATGCTACCCTGCTATGCAGGGTAGCATCACTAAATTCACCCTCTGGGGACCTCATTTTGAAGATGACAGTCTGCTTATTTTCTGGCTTGGTTCCAGAGTATATAAAAGAGATATTTTCATGAAAAGACTTGTTTCATGTCAAATTTTCAACAGCAGCAGTCTGTTTGATGGATGAGAGCTATAACCACAGCTAATATGTGAAATTTACAGGTTCAAGGGAACTAACTCTTTGAGAAACAAAAGGATCAAAATGAAATTAAAACTTGATGTGGTGGTATCCATCAAGAAGCCAGATACAAAAAATTAATTCAATATTTCCATTCATAACTGAAAAAAGTGTGGAAAACCTTTTATAACTGTCAAATTTCCATGTTCAAGGACAAGAACTCTGTAACTGCATGAAAAACTGAGTGCAGGGAGCAAAAACAGAACTGCATTCCACAGGGAAGGTACATACCAAAAATCATTCATGTATTGCAAACATCAGTGAAGAAAAGTGTGGAAAGTCTGTTAAAACTGTTCAATTTCTAAGTTGAAGGTCAATAACTCTGTAATAAACCAAACGTGTAGAATGGAATTGAAACTTGATCTGTAAGTACTCATCAGGAAGCTACATACAAAAAATCATTTCAATATTTCCTCCATAGCTGAAAAAAGTGCAATATTAGTGAAGAAAAGTGTGGAGAGTCTGTTACAACTGTCAAATTTCTAAGTTCAAGGTCAATAACTCTGTAATATACCATACCAGTGGAGTGGAATTGAAATGAGATCTGTAAGTGCTCATCAGGAAGCTAAAAATCATTTCAATATTTCCATCCATAGCTGGAAAAAGTGCGGAAAACCTGTTTTAACTATTATAATCTTAAGTTCAAGGGTAATAACTCTGTAATAAACCAATTGAGTCGTACGGAATAGAAACTTGATCTGTGAGTACCCACCAGGAAGCTACATATAAAAAATCATTTCAATATTTCTATTGATAGCTGGAAAAAAGTGTGGAAAACATGGGATGGACAGACAAACTGACAAATGGACGAAGTAGCTGAACTCCCTCATCCCAGTAACGATCTCATCCTTCAGACTCATCAATATATGCCCAGAGACAAGGCCTAGACTTAAAAACACCATATTGGAGCCCTCTAGGGTGGTTATAATCTGAATGGATTACCCCTTTCTTGCACAGATGATGACAGAATCTGACATGGATTTTTCAAAAGCTTAACATAAAAACATTCTAAGATTCGATGTCACCAGCTGTTATTAAAATTGAAAGAAAGTGATGAAGAAACTTTCTTGCTGTTATCCTACAACTTGAAAGATTCATATACATATTCAATACTTTCCAAGGAATCTTCAGTAATTCAGGGATTTCAAGGTCTTGAAATTTTCTTTTCAAATTCAATGACATTCTAAGATTTTCAAGTCACTATGTGGGAACCCTGCCACCAACAGACAAAACAACAATGGTTAAATGTTTTTTTCCCTCTCTCTCTCTTATGATAGGAATGCTATAAAACATTTCAGTGACAATGAAGTTGGTCCAAACTGCAGGAATATGTCTCTGAAAACCACACCTTGTTCTTCAAGCAGGTCCCGAAATCATGCTTGCTCTCATGGTACAGAAATAGCATGACCGGAACAGAAAGAATAACCCACTAATATAAGCGCCTGAAATGATAAAATGATTTTACAATTAGCTATACACAAAAATTAACAGAATCAACAAACTGTCAGTAAAATGTATTACAAATACAATGGAACTCTGTTAAATGAATAGCCACTTTGTCAGAGAAAAGTATTAAATTAGGCCTAAACAAGTTAAAAATCTGTTTCTCAGGTCCTCCTGCATGGTCCTTTTGGCTGCCGCATGTTCTCTTTTTATAACCAATGCAAAATTTAAAAAAATAAAAATTAAATGGTTTATGTCTGATATTTTACCCATAATAATAAAACTGATATATTTGTTGCTTGAGTACAACAAAGCTTTGCAATGCTTCAGCATTGCAAAGCCTTCTTGCACTCAAGGGATGGAATACCCCCCCCCCCCCCCCCCCCCTCCTCCCCAAATCTATTCAGTAGATTATGAGTCCTAAACTAAAACATACAACAGGAACATGAATTTTTCACGGCAAAGAAATAATTACAAAAATAGACAAGAGGCCCCAAGGGGCCTTAATCGCTCACCTGACAAAGTGGTTCAAAGAAGTATTTGGGGTCACAGTCAGTTAGACACGGTTCAAAAACACTGGAAAGGAATGAAGTCATGAAAGGCAAATTTTATGGAAAAACATTAAGGAATTAATTTGAATAAACTTAAACCTAACCTGCTCCCCTCCCACTACCAAACTTGAATCTGATCCCTCTTGAGATGTTATACACCAAATGTGAAAGAATTCTGACTGGTGGATCTGAAGAAGAAGATTTTTAAAGAAATGTCCTCACATTGCACTAAGTTAAACTTTGGGCTCCAACAGAGAGCCAAAATATTAACCCAGGGATCTGATTTTAACAAACTTGAATCTGACCCACCTATAGATGTGGTATGTCAAATGTGAAAGGATTCTGACTGGTGGATCTGAAGAAGAAGATTTTTAAAGAAATTCTTCATATTGCATAGGGAGTCTCAACCCAGGGATCGGATTTGATGCAACTTGAATCTGACCCCTCTGGAGATGTTGTGTACCAAATATCAGAAGATTCTAATTGATGGTTCTGGAGAAGATTTTTTAAAGAAATTCCTGCATATTGCACTAAGTTAAAATTGAGGCTCCAATAGAGAGTCCAAATATCAACCCAGGGACAGCTTTGAATGAACTTGACTCTGACTCTCCTAGAGATTTTTGCATTCTGTCTTCAGGGTCTAAAGAAGATTTTAAAAAAAATTCCTCATACTGCACTACGTTGATATTTGGGCTCCCTTAGGGAGTCCAAACATTTACCCAGGTAACCGATATGAAGAATCCTGGAACTGACCCACCTCGAGATGTATACCAAATTTCAAAGGATTCTGATCAGTGGATCTGAAGAAGAAGATTTTTAAATAAATGCCCTTATGCTGCACTAAGTTAAAATTTGGGCTCCCATAGAAAGCCCAAATATTAACCCAGGGACCCAATTTGAACAAACTTGAATCTGACCCTCCAAAAGATGTTGTATACCAAATATGAAAGCATTCTGACTGGTGGATCTGAAGAAGAAGATTTTGAAAGAAATTTCCTCATATTGCATTAAGTTACAATTCAGGCTCCCATAGGAATATCAGAAGATTCTAATTGATGGTTCTGGAGAAGATTTTATAATTTTGGAAAACAATTTATGGGTGCTATCAGAGTAATGCCCCTTGTGAAACCCCTGTGGGCAAGGCAACCTTATTTGAACAAACTTGAATTGACATATGATAAAGAACATGCCACTCAAATTTGGTTCAATTTGGTCCAGTGGTTTATGAGAAGTCGATAATGTAAAAGTCACGGTGGACGGACAATGGACAGACGACGAACAGAAAGTGATCATTGAAGCCTCCCCCCTCCCGACTTTCAGTCAGGGGAGCTAAAAATGAAGATGAAGGGCAGTGACTGAAAAGTGACAGCGATACAATTTTCCTCATATTGCACTAAGTTACAATTCAGGCTCCCATAGGGAACCCAAATATTAACCCAGGGACTTGATTTGAACAAATTTGAATCTAACCCCCCTAGAGATGATGTATACCAAATATGAAACCATTCTGAAATTTTCTCACATTGCACTAAATTAAAATTTGGGCTCCCATACGGAGCTCAAATATTAACCCAGTGACTCAATTTGAACAAACTTGAATTTGACCCCCCTAGAGATGTTAGATACCAAATATCAGAAGATTCTAATTGATGGTTCTGGAGAAGATTTTTTTAATTTTGGAAAACAATTTATGGGTGCTATCAGAGTAAGTAAAGCCCCTTGTGAGGCGCCCTGTGAGCGTGGCAACTTTATTTGAACAAACTTGAAATGACATATGATAAGGAACATGCCTATCAAATTTGGTTCAATTTGGTCCAGTGGTTTATGGGGAGAAATCGATAATGTAAAGGTCACAGAAGATGGACGGACGATGGACAAAATGTGATCACTTAATCTCCCCCTGACTTTCAGTCAGGTGAGCTAAAAATGAAGATGAAAGGCAGTGACTGAAAAGTGACAGCGAGACAATTTTGTAATGGCAAATTCAATGTGGTTTGCATGCTTCTAAAAATTATGAATCAAGATGTACAATTTCATTCATGTTGAAGAAATTCTCTCATGTGCGGTTGGATTGAGAGAATTGAAAATGTGGACTTGCAATATACTAATCAGTTGAGTGTGGCATTTTGTTTGTTAACAGCTACTTTTAAGAAGGGATGGTTGCAAAGAAAGATTCTGTAGAAGCACAATGTGCACAGACAGATATATATTTTTGTTGTTAGATGTAGGTATATTAGTTTTTTCTTAGTTTCCAAGCCTGTACTTACCAACCCAGACTGTGTATATGCCACCCGATTTCTGTGCCAATTCATATGTGGATACCTGAAAACAAAAGTTTTAAAAGTTCAGAAAACAATTTTCTCATTTAACCCTTTACCCAACGAATCGGCTGCATCCGCATAATATGCAAATTCAGCAGTTGAAAAAATATTTTTCAAAAAATTTCAACAAAACCATATCATGTGACTCCTCGTTGGAACGATCTTGTCAAGCTCTTTCCAATGATGGGTCACATGATATGGTTTTGTTGAAATGTTTTGAAAAATTTTAAAAAATGATATTTAAAATAATAAATTTTGATATCGTCTGCGTTGGGTAAAGGGTTAACTCTTAACCTACTGAGTATTTGTGCATAAACTGATCAAACTATCTTACTGGGAGGGAACTGGACTAGTAGTCTTTATGGACTCTTGTCACTTAGTTTATCAAAGGAGTTAATACTTCGTGTTCTCACTGTTACATTTTCTCCCTTATTGACTCGTCCCATGGACAAGTCAATAAGGGATAAAATGTGACGATGAGAACACCACATAGAACAGATGAACTTTATTGGGGGCTCAGTAGGTAAAAGGTGCAGGCTACAAGCTGAAAGGTCCTCGGTTCGAATCCCACCTGCGGCAACCTCGTTGTGTCCTTGGGCGAGACACTCCCCCCCCCCCCCCCCATTGCCCAGGTGGGGGGCACGGTGATGTTGTATACTAAGGCATACTGCATGTTGACTGCGCACTTGTCTTCAATCAATGCTAACCCTGCTTGTGTAATGTTAGTATGTTGGGGAGTCTGACAGTTGCTCGCTGTTGCTTAGTGGTTCTCTCTGGGTAGTCCGGCTTCCCCCACACATAAAACTGTCCGACATAAGGTGACCCTGGATGTCAAAAGTGTCATTAAACTCCAACAAATAAATAGATGGACTTTATTCATTTGTCATGCTAATTTATGTTTTTTCCTGACTGAATATTCTTAGCAACTGATCCCCTAGAACCCTAACAGTGATCAAAGAGAAGATAGGTTGAACCCAATGGAGATACTTACAAAGAGGGCTTTTTGAGTTGAGTGGTGTGATTTTTTCCAAGCAAAGCAGCCTGAAGTGTTATTTATTATATGTTCTTAACACATAGAAAAAACAAACCCAAAACAAGATTTTTTCTTGAAACTGAAACGAAACGAAAACAGAATCTGAAAAATCAAAACCTCCCAGCTCTATATTCTTGAACTTATAAAATCAAGTATATACATTGTGTTAACCCTTTACCAAACATGAAAGACAGACGACGCAAACACAAATTTTTGAATAATTAATTTTTTTTCATTTTTTGCGACAAAAACATATTTTATGTCTCCTCACTGGAATGAGATTAATGAACTTGTTCCAATAAGGGGTCGTAAGCTATGTTTTGGAGACAAAAAATGAACAAAATAATGAAAAATGAATGGTGATTTTGGCAAATATGGCTGACTTGTTTGGACTTTATGTTGGGAAAAGGGTTAACAAGAGCCAGGATTGTAACATCAGAAGGTAAAAGAAAAAACATCTGCTGCAGGAAGAGTGAAAGTTACATATTTATTTACTTATTGGTGTTTAAGGTCACTTATTTCTACACAATGGCTAATCGTGAGTCCAACATGGATACAAAGTTAAGTTCAGACATTCATTCATACCCTGTTGTTCATTTTAAAGGACTTCCACCCCAGACATTGATCCTATTTTATCAGTAAAACTGAGCTTGTTTACCACAGTAAATAAGCACTGATTCACTTCCCACACGGATAAAGTAACAAAAGCCAAATCATTTGCATACAATGAGATTTGTAGGCCTGGAGATTTCTCTTTATTGTTTCTACACTTTGACAGTTTGGATCCTGTAGCTTCGCATTTGTTTCTAGGCAAATCTTGGCTGCCAATTTAGGCAGCGGACTCTTGCCAAGAAACAATGCAACTTGCCAGTTTACTCAGAGATGGCATGCTGGGGCATATGTTCTGTTGCAGTAAAAAGTGATCAAAGTTGGAATTAGGTCTTTAACTCTTTTACCCAACGAATCGGCCGCATCTGCCCCACGTAATATGCAAATTCAGCAGTTGAAAAAATATTATTTTTCAAAAAATTTCAACAAAACCATATCATGTGACCCAGACAAGCTCATTCCAATGAGGGGTCACATGATATGGTTTTGTTGTAATTTTTTGAAAAATTTGAAAAAATGATATTTAAAATAATAAATTCTGATATCGTCCGCATTGGGTAAAGGGTTAACCCTTTACCCAATGTAATGGCCAAAACCAGCCAGCGCTATTCACCAAAATTGCCTTTCAATTTTTAATATTTTTTCATTTTTTTTGCGTCAAAAAACATAGCTTATAACCCCTCATTGGAATGAGCTTATTGAGATCATTCCAATGAGGGGTCATAAGCTGTGTTTTTAATGCAAAAAAGTGAAAAAAATTAGTTATTCAATAATTTTGTTTGCAAGTGTTGTCTGCTTTTCATGTTAGGTAAAGGGTTAAGGGTTAAACACTATTTATTTTAAAAGGGTTTTCATAGCTATTTCAAAGAATAGGATTTATTTATTAACTCACTCACCCGAGAAAGTTGTTTAAAGAAAGATTTAAGGTCAGATTCGACATCTATGGAAATGAATGACTGAAGTCACAGGCTATAAAATTCCACACAGATTGATTCACGTAAACATTCGAGCGAAAAGAATTACTTGAATCCAAGTTGATTCGTGATTGATATTTTAGATTTGCAGCTGAAAATAGCAATGGAAAAAAATATTGGGGCCAAGAGAATACTTGAGGAACAGACAAGTATTCATTTTTGAGGGCCCCATAACTAGAAATATCTACAATGCCCTCACTCTGGGGGCTACAACCACATTGAGATGGTTGTGAAAGTCCATCCCTAGATGGCAAAAAGATTGAGAAGGGACCAGGTTCGGCCTTTTGCTGTTGAGTCTGAAACCAAGAGATGCTAGCAGACTCAAGAGATTGTTGACATACAATTCTGGAAGTGTTAAGTTTGAGTGCCTCTGGATGAGGTCATTAAAATATACTGAAGTGGTCACCACAGACTGGGAAAGCAATGGAAAGCCAACACATAAGCCATCAGTCGTGTGAATGCCAATGGATCTAGGTTGAAACCGAATGCCATAGCCTTCAACTGGAAAGCTCACCCCAGAAAAATGAACCTGAGGTATTTCCACGAGGTGTGATGAAAGGTATGTGGAAGCAAGTATCCTTCAGTCTGACACTGGCAGCCAATTCTCCTTGGTGAATGGACTGGTGAACCAATCTGAATGTTTCTAAGTTGAACTATGGGGCAACAATATACTTGTTCACAATACTCAGATTGATGACGAGTCTGAGTTGGCCATTCTTCTCAGGCCATAAAATACGATGCGAAATGCACAAATCAGTTGGCATAAATATTCGCATGGAGAAAATCAGGTGAATCTAAGTAGATTTAGCATTGATATTTCAGATTATTTCTTTACATTTTGTGGCTGATTATGGTCATGAAAAACAATTAGGGTCCAAGAGAATACTTGAAGAAGAGACAAGTATTTGTTTTTGAGGGACCCTTAACTGGAAAAGCCTCATGTACATTTACACACCTTTAATTAATGTTATCAACAGCTTGCAAACAAGTTCATACTTCTGTATAAATAAGTAGAGTCCTCGTGATGTCAGCATGCTGTCATGAACAGCAAATCTTTCTGAAATAACTGATAAAATATATAAGTTGTAAATCCTATATAAGATGTAAATCATACAAACGAAGCCATTGGCCTGAATGTTCAGTGTTCCAAACTGCACATGCTTACAATAATACACATGCTTTTTTACCTCGACTTGTTTCAAATTTCATGTAACCAATAATTAAACAGTTTCGTAAATAACAAACCAAAACAAACATTCAATGGACTGTGAAGGTGGACAGGGAGATAGCAAGAGAAAAGACCCAAGTTTAACTCCTTACGTGCTGCTAGCAGATATTCCTGCCCAGAACAGGATTTGGCTCGCCACTGAAATAAGTATAATTTGGGTTCATTTAATCAAACTTTCTCCTTGTACACTGAATGGACTTTTTCACCAAAACTTTCTTAATTTAAATTTGCAAGAAATTTTCATGAAATCTATTCATGGCTGCGGAGAGGCAGCCATGACTAGATTTAATGAAAAACATCTTGAAAATACTCAGTGGGTTAAGAGCTAAACCACAGAACACTATGAGAAGTTGGTCTTGTAGGTGTTGAATAAGGAAATACACATTACTGAACAGTGTTTTGAAGGATATGAACACTTTGGATGAATCACACTTCTAGTGCAGACATTTTGGACCTTGTATGCAATGAACCAGCTGTATATAAATTAATGCAATGGTGAGTCTAAAGTGGACTAAAGTGTGTCATTTTCAAGCTTATTTCCATAAAAAAATTTTAATCTTGGGAGAAGGAACACCTCCACCACCCCCGCTCCCCCAGCACTTGTGCCACAGAAACCCATGCATTGAAAACTAGAGATGGTCTGTTGCCTGGTATATACCCCCCACCATGGCATACCGCCTAGTGTGGGTGATTGAAAAGGGGCATTCAATTTTTCTAGGTAAAAAAAAAATCCAATATGGCCACCAGTCAGCCATCTTGAAACCGAGCGGGAAAACAATTATGTCACATACTTCCCCTCATCATGTTTATCATTTTTGTGAAGTTTCATGAAAATGTGGCTAAAACTGTGGAAGTAGTTCGCTTCACAAGTTTACATAAAAAAAAAATTCATCTTGAAACAGAGCAGGAAAAAAATTATGTCACCCACTTCCCCTCATCACGTTGATTATTTTTATGAAGTTTCATGAAAATGCAGCTAAAACTGTGGAAGTAGTTCGCTCCACAAGTTTACATGTGCAATGGACCGACGATGACAGACCAACTGACTGACAAGTTGACTCCTATATACCCCCCTAAACTTCAGGGGTATAAAAATCCAAAACAAATTGTGGATTCTCCTGATCATATTGAAATGAATCTATTTGGATTCTCATAAAAGTGAACTGCTTTTATACCCTGAAGTCATGTAATTACTTATAACTCTGTTGTCAATGTCAGATGAGATAAATGCCAGGTTTTCCAAGACTTGAAATTCTAAATATTCTATTTTTTACCCAATGCACAGGATACCAAAATTTATTATTTCAATTATTTTTCTTTCATATTTTTCGACGAGCCAAGGAGGGATCACATAATACAATTTTGAAAAAAAAAATTTTCAACTTGCATGGCACAATTCATTAGTTAACAGGTTAACGGGGAGGGGCTGTGGGATGCAGTGTCCAATGAGTGAATGTTGTATCTTTTTTTTTTTTTGCTTTAAAATGAGTTTTGAATGATTTTGAGGGTTTTTTTTTTCGTTTCTATTTTTTGTTTTTTGAGTTGAGTTTTGTTTTTTTTTCAGTTTAAACAATGTTTATTGAAGGAATATGCTATATATTTCAGAACTGAATACCAGAAGAGTAGCTAACAGTATTGGTACAATAGCTCAAAATATAACATATACACCTGTAACTTAATTATACACCCCCTGAAATGTTTCATAACAGTGAAGTTGCTGTTACTCATTATTAGGCCACAGTTTTTTGAAAGTCTGTTTAGCGTAAATTGCCGCGTTTTGATTTTTGTCTCCAATAATAGCACGTTACCGAACTTCATCTAAATATTTGGACACTCGAAAATATTCGGACACCATAATTTTGTGAGAAAAGTTAAAAAATTTATAGTAATTTACATATTTTTTATACTTACCAATGACCCAGACTTAGCTGGTGCTAACTCTAAGATATTTAGGGCCAAACGCAAATTGTACCCCCCAATCCCCAAAATTTGCATCTAAAACCGAAAAATACATGTCCTATATGGTCCTTCATACCTTTACTCCACTGCGCATGCACAGTGTCAAGGAGGTCTCGAAACTGCCGCCAAAAGTCATTCTTACAACCAGCGCCTGGTAAGCATTATGTACGCAGCGGGGAGGCAAGAGTTCCCAACTCCTGGGAGGGCCATCCCCATCTGGGTCATTGTTAAGTATAAAAAATGTTAAAAAATTTATAGTAATTTATATATTTTTATATATACATCATTGGTAAGTATAAAAAATATATAAATTACTATAAATTTTTTAACATTTTTATACTGTACCAATGACCCAGACATAGCTGGTGCTAACTCTTAAAATATAGGGCCAAACACAAATTTTGCCCCCCAATCCCCAAAATTTGCATCTAAAACTAAAGAAAACATGTCCTGAAAGGCCCTCCACACATCGCCCCTACTGCGCATGCGCAGTGTCAAGGACGTTCCGAAATTGGCGCCATTTATCATTCTAAGTTTGGCCCTTCATCAGTTAACATCTGACTGATCTTTGTGCTTTTAAATCTCTGTTTAAATGATGCCAGACACATAAATATTAGTGAAATGGTGATTCTAAGGAGGATAGAAAAGGAGGAGAGGAAAAGAATGTGTGACAGAATTTTATCAGGGCTGTAACTTAAAATTTTTTAATGAAATTATGTTAAGTTACCTATTTTCAAGGCAGCAGCCATTTTGTTGTCATTCTGATTATTTAGTTACACTGTTTTTCAAGTGTTTTTCCTCTCTCCCTGTCCTTTAAGTTCCCCCTTGCTATTCTCCCATGCTTTTGGCATAGTTTCTGTAATTATTATTACTAAAATTTCTTGGGAGTTTTAGCTGTATAACAGAATGAATTCTGTTCTTTCCCCATATTTACGTCTTCACCTACGGGTGGTTAGGCGTTGTGTTCTGCATCTACCATCTGATGTTCTGCAGTTTCTTCCCTGGAAGTCTCTGTTTTGCATCAGATGGTGTATTTTTGGTAACTGATTTCGGGCCTGGGTGCCTGGAGTCTTATTTTAGTGTTTTTACACTCATTGTTTACATTTACAACAGCCCTCTGTGTGAGGGGGGGATTTCTAAATAATAATATCTTTATGTTATTTTTATCGTAACTAGATACATTATTATTGTTCGTAAGTGTTGAAAAAATTGTTTAAAATATTTTAAAAATTTTTGTCCACACTTAGGCTTGGGATCCATTGGGGCTCAACGTTACTTTTCAGAAACTTGGGCTGTTCTGAAAAAATATTTTTTCAAAATATTTTGATTTCAATTATTTTTTCTATATTAATGGATCATATTATTATTATGTATTTTGATTGCCAGGGGTTAGTGCGAGTACCAGGACTTGTTTTCTTTTCACATTGAAAGGATATTGATCAATTGCTTTAAGAGGAAGTCTTCCTCTGACCTTATTATCATTCTATATGTGGTCAGTGTACTCGCATTAACTCCTGTTCTGTATCGTATGATTTCGATGACAATATGGGAAGCGTATGTCACGGTATGTTGTTGGGGATTTGGACACTCCGGTCCTTTCCCCGCAGGGTCACTCTACTTTATCAATTTCTATTTCAGACGATCAAGATTAGGGTGATGTATCTGTGATGTCTTCCAACAGTGTGCCTCCGTCGTCACAATTAATGAAGGGCTAGCGGAAAAGTGCTCATGTAATACGCCAATTGCCTAAGAGGACCCTAGTAGGTTCGACGGCCTTTGACGTCCGCTAGCTCGCCCGGTGTAGCGTCCATTCACCGAATGGTTCGGCAGCCGGGTTCGTCCGTTGCGGTCTAGAAGGAATTTTGGGGTGATGCGAGCACTATAAAATTAACTTAATGCACACCCAGTGACGGCGGATCGGAGGGAGAACGGAGGAAGCCTTTTAGTCCAGTTGATAGCTCGTTTCGGTCCATCCGGACGGCAAGCGAGAGAGGCCCCTCTCTCGTTCAACAACATCTGGCCCCAGATGTTGTGGTACAAATGTGTAGTTAGCGGAGCATACATCCGTCGCTCGGGACGCTCCGTTGTATAGGCAGTCCGCTGAGACTGCTAAGGCTTCCTCTTCTCGTCAGCGCACACGACCGCACCTTGGCTGCGTGACCGCCGATATATTACCAGCTTCGCCGATCAAGGATTCTTCGGCGACCAGGTCACACCATCCGGCAGCCAGGGATTCGAGACCGATGGACTCCGGACGTTCGCATAGGAAAAGTATGTGGGAGCCATCTGATGCGGAGCTGCCCTCGGCGAAGCAGCGATAGACTGCGCCTCCGCAGGTCTCGACGCCGGACATTCTTGTGCACATAGTACAGCTTATCGCAGCATCCCAGCAGCCGACAGAAACGGTGTCGGATCGAGAATTATCCGACAGCGCTGGGTCGGTAGCCGGGG